>CM060976.1:135643676-136118676 GCA_030765065.1 Deroplatys truncata
ACTATTTTTACAAACGCTTATTCTCCATATGCTTCATGTTAATCGAGATATCGAGATGCTAATCTTATTGCTAATTTTCTTGTAAATGCAAGGGGAATTGCTAGAATTTAAGCTATAGTCAAATACTTTAAGAGCTAGTTGCTATGCGGAGTATTCCATTCTCTTTGCATTATCGGCACAAAAAATCTTGTGTTACAAGACTTTCCCTACTCTTGTACAAACTATTTTTACAAACGCCTATTCTCCATATGCTTCATGTTAATCGAGATATCGAGATGTTAATCTTATTGCTAAATTTCTTGTAGATGCAAGGGGAATTGCTAGGCTTTAAACTATAGTGAAATATTTTAAGAGCTGGTTGCTATGTGGAGTATTCCATTCTCTTTGCATTACCAGGACAAAAAAAATGAATAACAAATTTGAGAAAAAGTATAAGTATTGAAAATTTAAGGGAATAACAGGCAATATCTTGAAAATGGTTCACTCAACAAAAAAAATGTATGACATAAATTGTGTATTTTAACGCGATCAACATTGTTTGTGTAGTAAAATTTTGTCTATCTCTTATGGTTTACCAGTTATACAAAAGTCATTCACAACGAAGAATACTTTTGGAGATATTCCCAGAAAATTCGAGATACATTTCATTTGTCATGAAAATATCTTAAACATGATATTTTAATCAAAATCGTTAGAGCCGTTTTTGAGAAAATTACAATTTTCGAAAAATGTTCCTGTAAAGGGTAATCTGTGGTGGGGGATTTTCTTGAAAACCTTCGTGTCGCATCTCTGGAAGATACTGAACCTAAATACCAAGTTTGGTGTTTATCCGACTGCTCGTTTCTGAGTTATGCTGTTCAGACACACACACGGACATGTTTCCAAAAATGCCTTTTTTTGGATTCAGGGGGTCCCAAAACGTGTATTTCCGGTGAAATCTCGGTATCGAATTTTTGGGTGGAATACAATACTTCCCCTACTTACTATATGTAGTAGAGAAAGTAAAAACCCAAGGTTTTTTATAATAAACAATTTGTTTTAAATAATTTTTTGGTAGATTAGCAGTTTTCGAAACATACCGTCTAGCTACTAAGTCCTTAGTGCTTAATTTGAACTAGTTTTTATGCGATAATGTAAAGCGAATAATTCAAAGTGTATAGAAGAATGAACTTTGAATACTATAATATATGACAGATAAATGAGAATATATCATGGTAGAGAAAGTCATTATAGTGAAGGCGTCATATTTTTTCCTATAAAAGCAACAATAATTTAGAGGCTCTTAAAGCACGCAAGTAGAAATAAAATGAGAGAGCTGGCACAGAGAGAGATGCCGACAAGCGATAAAGTTCTTTGTTCTACGCCGACAAGCCCCGCCCCCTCCCTTTGAGGGCTCACATGCCGCCAGGTCTCGTGTCGTTAGGCCCCGCCCCCTCTCGCTTTGTGTGCTTACCTAATGCCGACAGTGTCTGTGCTAACAGGTCCTACCCCACTCCCCAATGCGTTCTACTGTGGCGTCATGACTTGAGGGAATTGTTTTCTCGAGTCCTGCCGCCCCTCGGCAAATTAATTAGGTAATGTTCGTCAAACATTTTTTTATGACTACTAAGGCCTGCACATTGCATCCTCGAGCAATTACGTTTTTTGAATAATGAATTGTTGACTGGAGCGTGAGTATAAGTAGTCTGCTCACGGGAACAGTCTGTCATGTAATGAGAACACGCAGCCTTCTTCTATCTGGGGAAAGCGCTTGTCCATTAGCTGAACATGTTAGACGCTTTCACCACATTAATAGGCTTTTAAGTTTACATTCCGGATCTGTTTACATACATTAGCGAACGACCTACTTCTGCCTGGAGGTAACGGTGACCTCTATTAGCTGACAACTTTAGACGCTTTCACCCCATTAGCGAACAATGTCAGTAATTGTTTTCCTAAGTGCTCTGCCCAACACTCAACACTTCAGATTTTAGCGATGGAAATGATATAAAAAGCAGCAGCTTCTCCAATGAGTTCCAAGTTGACCAGGATGGCCGGGTTCGAATTACAAATTCAGCTTCTAATAACTCAGAGACTAATTACTATAAAGACGTCAAATAAAGTTTATTACATTAATGTCATTAGATAGTTTCTTGTGAATGTATATTTGGGTACATGGTGTCCAGGGTTCGAATACCGATAAAATGTAATTTAATTATAAATTTAATAACTCCTAAACTAATTAAGATAAAGACGCCAAATAAACTTTATTGCCTTTATGTTATTAGGTAGTATCTTGTGGAGGTGTAATTAGATACCTGACGTTCTGGGTTCGAGCCTAATGTTTAAATCGTCATTATCTCAGAAACTAAGAGAGGTAGAGGAATTGACCAAAGTATGATTGATAGCTCCTATGATGGGTAATTAATACTGTATATAATTTTTAATCAGTTGTCCTTATTTCGAATCCCGATCTTTCAATCACTTAATTATTTTTTCTCTATACTCTAGAATATGTCACTTAGATTGATGCTGTAACTGCATACAGCACCTTTAAACATATCAAACTAATATTGTAAATAATTTTGTTTCTGGTGTCCAGGTTTCGAATACCGATAAAATGTAATTTAATTATAAATCTAATAACTTCTAAACTAATTAAGATAAAGACGCCAAATAAACTTTATTGCCTTTATGTTATTAGGTATTATCTTGTGGATGTGTAATTAGATACCTGACGTTCTGGGTTCGATCCTAATTTTTAAATCGTCATTATCTCAGACACTAAGAGAGGTAGACGAGTGAACCAAAGCATGATTGATAGCTCCTATGATGGGCAATTAATACTGTATATAATTTTCAATCAGTTGTCCTTACTTCGAATCCCGATCTTTCAATCACTTACTTATTTTTTCTCTATACTCTAGAATATATCACTTAGATTGATGCTGTAACTGCATACAGCACCTTTAAACATATCAAACTAATATTGTAAACAATTTTGTTTCTGGTGTCCAGGGTTCGAATACCGATAAAATGTAATTTAATTATAAATTTAATAACTTCTAAACTAATTAAGATAAAGACACCAAATAAACTTTATTGCGGTTATGTTATTAGGTAGTATCTTGTGGAGGTGTAATTAGATACCTGACGTTCTGGGTTCGAGCCTAATTTTAAATCGTCATTATCTCAGAAACTAAGAGAGGTAGAGGAGTTGACCAAAGCATGATTGATAGCTCCTATGATGGGTAATTAATACTGTATATAATTTTCAATCAGTTGTCCTTACTTCGAATCCCGATCTTTCAATCACTTACTTTTTCTCTATACTCTAGAATATATCACTTAGATTGATGCTGTAAATGCATACAGCACCTTTAAACATATTGTCGCGTACCTCACATTTTGTAATTAATTATTTAACTTCAGTGGTGGGCAACTCGCTGCGAGAGGGATCGTTATTCAAACAAAGGAAACTTTAATTTAAGAGGCACCGACAAAGGGACGCAGCTAAAGTTAAAATTCACAACATAATTACACTAATATAATTCCTGGCTGAAGGGAGAGGCAAGGATTCTATTCTACCATAATTAAGAACTGCAACGGAATGGACAACTCGATTTATTTATTATAAAAACTTACCCCATGTGTCTGCCGGGGCGAGGACGCCATATCGTTGGGCAGCTATCCGTACACCTGAACACCGCGAAGACTAGTCCCAGACTGACTTGAGAAAACTCGTTAAACTTGGCGTCACTAACGCCATATCCCCTCCAATGAGATTGTTTCCCCTTAAACACCCCTCCTCAGATAAACTGCCAACCTTCAACTTGGGTAACCAGAGGGCACATTACCAATATATAATCTGTGCACATGCCACATCTCCCCCTGGCTACCGAAGTCGACGTCCTCGTCGACAGAAAGAACATAAATACAAAATACAGGAAAAAACAAAAGAAAGACATACCAAAAAAATGACATACAAATGTGTGATGTAAAAGAAAACAGTAATAAATATGTGTGGTAGCACCCAGCCGACGAAACAATGATGCTGGGTGATGTGAAGAGAGAGGAGCATAAGTGCTGTCGACGTAGTATTGCTAATGCACTAGCTGTAGCATCCCGCACACGCACACACCACGCTGCCTTAGTTCACAGGCACACTACACTGCGCAAAAGGGTGTTGAACTGCCGTAACTGTTTGTGGGTGGGTTTAGACAGTGCCCACAACGACGATTTGTCCTGGTGTAGAATTAGCACCGCAGGTCTCTGGTGATGACAACAGGGTGGGCAGTCGCTGGCTTGGACTGCCCCCCGACATGGTGGCTCCTTATGCCACGGCAGTGTAGTGGCTGCCCGACAGCTTCCCTGTGGTGTTTCTTGACTTCTGGTGTGCTCTGGGGATGCTGGTGCATCTTCTCTCTCTCTGCCACTGCACAATACTAAAACAAAACCACCACACAATAAACAGGATGCTCCCACAAAGAATCACACATAAAAGAAGGGTATGTCCTTTACAATTAAAAATTTTAAAGTTTGACAAATGTACACTAAAAATTCTTTTGACATGGGGCAAATAAAGAGAAAAGAAAATTAGAACAAATTGGCATAAGAAAGAAATTTTACAGAGTTGCCATCCAAAGTGTAACTTACAATGCTTCATAATCCAAATAACAGTAAAACAGACTCAAAATACATAAACATGACAGAAATGAAACATAACCTTATCTTGGGATCCCAATATTACAACTTAATAACCAGCTGGTATCACTAACAAAAGAAAGTAAGTGCACTTACAAGACAATCACACATGACAATGAAATGAACTCATTCACACTGACCATGGCCCCAAATTACACACAACACTAACTTAACTATCTACTCAAACTAGGGTATGCATCACTACAAGCTACATCCACAATACATTTCTAAACTACGCCACGTGACATGCTTTCAACTACTAGTGTCCTACTCTTGTCACCAATATAACTTCTTATTCACATCACTATCTTTCTCATCGCAGTTTAACCATCATCTTTCATAATCATCATCATCATCATTAGCAGTAATAGTGCAATCTCGATCATTACTTCAATCATCATCATCTATCAATTTTCTCTCCAAAACAAAACATCTGCACTTACGTCTCTCATTTAGCATGCTGCAAATTCAAAACATCTGACATAGGCATAACCTTCAAGAAATCACATTAATTCAGGAATGACACAAATAACATGACACTATAATGTTGCATCTACATCCTCCAAATCAAGAGGTAAGCTGGAAAACAGGTGGTATTAAAATTTGCTATCTAAGATGGTAATAAACTTGTTGCATAAACAGAGAAAAAAAAATTATTTTCATTACATTCACTTCCATCCATTTAATCTCTCGTGGAATTCATCACACACGCTATACTGGGCACGTTACAGCAACACCAATAAGCAAAATCAGTACAATCATCACATCAACTTTCCAGGTACATGTAGCCCTCCTGAAAAATCAACACATTCATACACTTCAACTATCGGGGTTACACTGTGGCACTTCCACCGAAGCTGACATCATCTCATCTCTTCTCATCTCTCCTCATCAACACCGTCGGGGTTACTCTTACGCACATCCACCGAGGCAAATCTCAACTCTTATTTCTCACATAACCTCACACTACGCCATCGGGGTTACACTTTGGCACTCCCACCGAGGCAAATCTCACCTATATCACATAACCTCAAATACACACATACATACAAACACTATTCATGCAACAAATTTTCTGCAAATAAAGATCACAGCATCATTATGAAAATCAAATAGAGTCAAAATCAAATCATATCAAATCAAATCGAATGCAACAAAACAACATCACATCATTATTCAAAACAATATTGTCACATAACATTCCTGAAAATGAAAGCTCAATTAAGCATATAGTACACCTGAAACACATTCCTGCAGCATAATACAACAACAAAACAAATGATTTGCAGTTACCAAAACATAATTCAAAATTTAAGTTACACCCAAAATAACAATATACTTGTAATTTAGCAGAGACATTCATAGCACAGTATTCCTGAAAAACAAAGCTTAATTAAGCATCAGTCACTGAAACAAGAAATGTAGCATACCTGTGTGAGTCGTAAAACTGTTTCATTCATCCAAACGTTAGCACTCACAATGATTACATACTTACAGGTGATGTTTTTCTTTTCTCTTACTCGTTTACCACAAAATTCCCGTGCAAATTGTCCAAAATCTGGTAACACACGTACAGCTGGTTCATCAACATCCACATCGTACTGGTCCATATTAAAAGCACATCAAACCTAATTAGGTGCAGATACTAGCAAGGTTGGTAGCTCCTGAAACTTTTACTTACATAAGTAACTGCGAAAGATTTTCCCTTAAAAATATGCATTGCGGAATTAAACCAAACTTGGCAACGGTAAAGCAAAATTATCATCATTATCAGAGCGGCCAATAGCAGTAGTAGCCAACATTGCAAAATTCTAAAGTAACTTATACGCTGACAACTCGCTGGGATCCTTCACGTGAGAGGGGTCAGTGACCGGCGGCAGACAGCTGATTGCTTTGCAACAGGCGTACCAACACTGGACAAATTCCACCACACTGTGCTCGCCAACTGGAACAATTACTATATCAACTTTCTGTGCAGGACGTCGCTTAGGCATGATTGCAGCACAAAAGATAACGCAACCAATAAACAAACAGTAGGACCAAGCAATACAGATTACACCACACTAAACACTTATAGCATCACATGAATGTAAGTAGCAAGATCAGAATATAGCCAAATAAAACAGTTGCAGAAAGAACACAATTAAGCGCCCGCGGCGAAATATCAGAAAATTATACTAACACACGGCTACACAAGCCACTTGGACACAATACCAAGATTTTTAAGCAGAATGAACACATGGAAGAAAACAAAATGATAGCTTCAGTGAGAAACCTCGAACTGGAACTTAAAAAAAACAACGTCACACTTACTGTGACCACCGCGAAGATTCTCAAAAGGAGCAGAATACAGACTTGTAATTTAAACTAGCACACAAAACTTCTCTTTTTTTTCTGAAATCAAATGTATATAATCTGATATGCACACGCAAATAAACGCGCCAAAACACGTGCTGAGGAAGACTGGTTTCACAAGCTAAAAATTATTGCTGAAATGCATGACTACGCGGGAATTACACAACACACGTGCGTACATAAAAGTTACACGAAGAATGACCCAGAAAAGTGCAGTAAATAGCTAGAAATCACTGGAATATAAAGTTACACATTTCCAAACCACTACTAATAAGCACAGAAAACAAGATTTACAAACGGATAACCAACACGTGACGAGCACATTTTGAAACTACAACTATATTGCTCGTTTCTTCTCAAATTTCACAAAAACATTTTTTGTTGAAAACAACCAGCACAAAGAACGGAACACAGTGATACAATTTAAAGGAAATGAAGCCAAAACAAGGGGAAAATGGAGTCAGAAGTTTTAGCGTCACCCGGCAGACAATGGGAAAATATGCAAAAATGAACTCAAAATTGAAATTTAGAAACCAAACTTTCAGAAATGATGGAAACAAAATTTAGAAGAAGAGAATCACAAATAAAAGTATAAAAATCCTTACCCTTCAGCCAGAAAGAACTTTACATTTTTCACGACCACGTGGAGGACAAACCGTTAAATTTGGAGGGAAAAAAAATTTTGCACTTAAAATCTCAAAACAAATCAAAGTAATTTCTCGGCACCTCCGCCAATTACCCGGCGACTCACGCCAATTTGTCGCGTACCTCACATTTTGTAATTAATTATTTAACTTCAGTGGTGGGCAACTCGCTGCGAGAGGGATCGTTATTCAAACAAAGGAAACTTTAATTTAAGAGGCACCGACAAAGGGACGCAGCTAAAGTTAAAATTCACAACATAATTACACTAATTTAATTCCTGGCTGAAGGGAGAGGCAAGGATTCTATTCTACCATAATTAAGAACTGCAACGGAATGGACAACTCGATTTATTTATTATAACAACTTACCCCATGTGTCTGCCGGGGCGAGGACGCCATATCGTTGGGCAGCTATCCGTACACCTGAACACCGCGAAGACTAGTCCCAGACTGACTTGAGAAAACTCGTTAAACTTGGCGTCACTAACGCCATATCCCCTCCAATGAGACTGTTTCCCCTTAAACACCCCTCCTCAGATAAACTGCCAACCTTCAACTTGGGTAACCAGAGGGCACATTACCAATATATAATCTGTGCACATGCCACAATATCAAACTAATATTGTAAATAATTTTGTTTCTGGTGTCCAGGGTTCGAATACCGATAAAATGTAATTTAATTATAAATTTAATAACTCCTAAACTAATTAAGATAAAGACACCAAATAAGATTTATTGCGTTTATGTTATTAGATAGTATCTTGTGGATGTGTAGTTAGATACCTGACGTTCTGGGTTCGAGCCTAATTTTAAATCGTCATTATCTCAAAAACTAAGAGAGGTAGAGGAGTTGACCAAAGCATGATTGATAGCTCCTATGATGGGCAATTAATACTGTATATAATTTTCAATCAGTTATCCTTACTTCGAATCCCGATCTTTCAATCACTTACTTATTTTTTCTCTATACTCTAGAATATATCACTTAGATTGATGCTGTAAATGCATACAGCACCTTGAAACATATCAAACTAATATTGTAAATAATTTTGTTTCTGGTGTCCAGGGTTCGAATACCGATAAAATGTAATTTAATTATAAATTTAATAACTACTAAACTAATTAGGATAAAGACGCCAAATAAACTTTATTGCGTTTATGTTACTAGGTAGTATCTTGTGGATGTGTAATTAGATACCTGACGTTCTGGGTTCGAGCCTAATGTTTAAATCGTAATTATCTCAGAAACTAAGAGAGGTAGAGGAATTGACCAAAGCATGATTGATAGCTCCTATGAGGGGCAATTAATACTGTATATAATTTTCAATCAGCTGTCCTTACTTCGAATCCCGATCTTTCAATCACTTACTTATTTTTTCTCTATACTCTAGAATATATCACTTAGATTGATGCTGTAAATGCATACAGCACCCTTAAACATATCAAACTAATATTGTAAATAATTTTGGTTGTGGTGTCCAGGGTTCGAATACCGATAAAATGTAATTTAATTATAAATTTAATAACTCCTAAACTAATTAAGATAAAGACACCAAATAAACTTTTATAGGGGGAAAGGATGCTCTCCTGAAACATTAGGTCTCTAGACAGAAGCATTTATAGGGGAGAGATAGGGAATACCAGGGCTGATGCTAGGCTAGTCAGATGCTAAAGGAGGGAGGGATATGCTTTATACGAGAGAGATAGGGAATACAAGGAAAGATGCTATACTAAACAGGACTTGAAGGGTAGAATATGAGCGATATAGCGAACCGGGGAGAGGTATTAGGATAGGAGTTTTGAATGATAGAGTAGGCGTTTATATGCGAGAGATAGGGAATACGAGGATCGATGCTAGGCTAGACGGTATTGAATGAGGGAATGCATCTTATATGAGAGAGATAGGGGAATATGAGGAGAAGTGCTAGGCTAGTCGGGAAGGTCTGAATGAGAGAGTATACGTCTATATGGGAAAAGATAGGGAAAACGAAGGTAGGTGCTAGGTTGAGAGAGTCTTCAAGGAGGAAAATGCATTTATATGAGAGCGGTAGGGCATACGAGGAGAGGTGCTAGTCTAGACATGGTTTGAGGATTAGAGTATACGTTTATATGGGAGAAATATGGAAAACGGGAGAGATACAAGGATAGACAGAGATTGAAGGAGGAGGAATGTAGGTTTATACTGTAATATAGAGAGTAATTCGATTATAAAACTTTTCTCATCCAGCCTTACAACACTTTTATATACTTATTTTCTAAACCTTACAAACTTTATATTTGTTAAACAGTAGTGCGCGAGACGGAGAGGAACAAACAGTATATCGGTTTACAGTGAAGTATACGTCCTAAGCTATTCCCACCTTGTTTGTTCTGGATCTTCTCATTGTCTATCATCTAACGTAACCACGTAACAAGACGTAACACAGGAAATCATACATATGGCACATTAATAAAAAAATAAATAAATAAAGGTATATATAATGAAACATAAACAAGTAGACAGAGGGTCATCGATACATAGAAAACCAGGAGTTGTATGTACTGAGACCATAGATTAGTATAGGCAAACAACAAAGAAGTGAATTTATAGTGTAAATAGCCTAATATTTTCAAATATTATTATAGTCTAAAAGTATATAACTTAATTATGTACAGAGTATTGAGAAATAAACGTTATTCATGATTCACTAATCTCAGATCACTGCAATTGTATTGAATCAATTCACAATCGTTAATGCCATTCAACTTTCATTTGTCTCTGATACATAAACAAATTGCAAAATGGAGAAGGACGAAAGTAATAAAAAGACTCAGGCAGCAAATTTTAAGAAAGAAGAGAAAGATATATGACCGACATTGTTTTAGAACACAAGTTAGTGTTGAAAATAAAATGACTGATAGCTCTGCTAAGCGTAAGGAAGAGACATGGAAATAAATTGCAAATGAATACAATTCTAGGAAGATCATCCAGTGTGAATGAAAATCCCTGAAATGATATTATGAGAACATAAAGAAAAGAATGAAGCAAGCAAATGCCATTGACAAGATACGATTGTACAAAACTGGAGGCGTATGTATGTACCGCCTTTCTTAGATAATAGTAGCCAAATAACAATTGTTGCTCTTCTATTCAATCGCCAAGGAGTTTAATGATGAAGTTGGATTCCATTCAGAAGTAATCACCACAGTGAAGGACATTGAAATAGTAAATCCAGTTCCAACATGTCCTTCAGCAATTTTAATAACAGGTAAGGAATTTGAAAAAGAGAAAGTGTAAAGGTGGCGTCTGCAGTTCCCATACAGAACTTTCAACTCCATTGCCTGAAAAGAACAAAGATGGCATAAGAGAGGGTTTTTATGAGAGGAGGCTTGAGTGTTTGGAAGAAGAGAACACAGTGAAAATGAAGATCTTGAAATTGGAACTAGAAATGAAAGAATCTCAGAAAAATTAAGCGTTGTTAATAACTTATACAAACATAAATATATTACAAAAAAGTAATGAAACAGGCAAGGAATAATATGGATAAAGAAACTGTTAAGCAGATCTACTACGGCACATTTTAATTTGCAAACAACGATTACATTTCAAAAATGTTGGTATTCGGACGATCCAGTGTTAATTATGATAGGCACAGATGTGTTTCTCAAAATCTAAAAACGCTTAGCAATTTAAGATATCTATGTATTAATCTTTAGAGAGAAACTGTACTTTTACTCAAAGTGTTTAATAACTTTTAAAGCTAGAGAATGTCATTTAAGGTTTCCACCTCCCAAAAAATTCTGATTTCTCAGAATTGCGCAATTTTCATTACACGCTGTTATTTATTTTCGTAACTATTCAAAAAATTGCATACGTGAGCTTTTTTCACTTAATTGCATTCATTTAATCATACCTTCCATAATACTTATGCATTGCCTACACGAGCTCAGGTGAAACATGGCAAGGCTACTTAATACTCCAAAAGTATCCCTTAAATTACTGGGGAATTCCTGCGAACAGGAGTATTTCGGAAATGTTTAACGTCACAAAAATATTTATTTAAAATAAATTGTATTTATCTAATAAGATATTCATTTCTTCAGCAGTAAGTTATACAGATTCCCTGGAAATAAAGAAAACTTTATAGAACTTTTGATACGCATTTTATTTATTATACAAATATAGCTATTTTTCAGAAAATCAAATATAAGGATTCGCAGTCACTGGCATCTTTAAAGAGCGTCCAACTCCAGAATGAAATTTAGCATTTATCTGGCTTTTCTTATGATGTTACGCTGTTCACAGAGATTTACGAGTTGAAAGACTAAAAACACGTAAACATGTATATGCACAAGCGCGAGCGCACGCGCACACACACACATATGTACGAAGCTCTTTGCTTTCGTTTACAGGACCTCAGAACATGCATTACGCTGCGTGTCCCTAGCGTTTCCAGCTCTTGAATCGTTCCAGCTAGTGGAATGCCTCTACCATCTTCATGTCAACGATCTGTTACTCCGAATTAAAGTTTGGTGATCTGTATAGACCTGTACAACATGCATTACGCTATGTAACAACATGATCACGCTATGTAACAACATGATCACGCTATGTAACAACATGATCACACTATGTAACAACATGATCACGCTATGTAACAACATGATCACGCTATGTAACAAACTGATCACGCTATGTAACAACATGATCACGCTATGTAACAACATGATCACACTATGTAACAACATGATTACGTTATGTAACAACCTGATCACGCTATGTAACAACCTGATCACGCTATGTAACAAAACGATCACGCTATGTAACAACACAATCACGCTATGTAACAACATGTTCACGCTATGTAACAACACGATCACGCTATGTAACAACATGATCACGCTATGTAACAACCTGATCACGCTATGTAACAACATGATCACGCTATGTAACAACATGATCACGCTATGTAACAACTGATCACGCTATGTAACAACATGATCACGCTATGTAACAACCTGAGCACGCTATGTAACAACATGATCACGCTATGTAACAACACAATCACGCTATGTAACAACATGTTCACGCTATGTAACAACATGTTCACGCTATGTAACAACATGATCACGCTATGTAACAACCTGATTACGCTATGTAACAACTGATCACGCTATGTAACAACATGATCACGCTATGTAACAACCTGATCACGCTATGTAACAACCTGATCACGCTATGTAACAACACGATCACACTATGTAACAACACGATCACGCTATGTAACAACACAATCACGCTATGTAACAACATGTTCACGCTATGTAACAACATGATCACGCTATGTAACAACCTGATCACGATATGTAACAACCTGATTACGCTATGTAACAACTGATCACGCTATGTAACAACATGATCACACTATGTAACAACCTGAGCACGCTATGTAACAACATGATCATGCTATGTAGCATCATGAACACGCTATGTAACAATACGATCACGCTATGTAACAACCTGAGCACGCTATGTAACAACATGATCACGCTATGTAATAACATGAACACGCTATGTAACAACCAGATCACGCTATGTAACAACATGATCACGCTATGTAACAACCTGATCACGCTATGTAACAACATGTTCACGCTATGTAACAACAGGATCACGCTATGTAACAACACGATCACGCTATGTAACAACCTGATCACGCTATGTAACAACATGTTCACGCTATGTAACAACATGTTCACGCTATGTAACAACATGATCACGCTATGTAACAATCTGATTACGCTATGTAACAACATGATCACGCTATGTAACAACCTGATCACGCTATGTAACAACCTGATCACGCTATGTAACAACATGTTCACGCTATGTAACAACACGATCACGCTATGTAACAACACGATCACGCTATGTAACAACATGATCACGCTATGTAACAACCTGATTACGCTATGTAACAACCCTATCACGCTATGTAACAACTTGATCACGTTATGTAACAATCTGATCACGCTATGTAACAACATGATCACGCTATGTAAATAGGGTGGACCATTTAAGTTGAGGCTATACAATATATCCAAAACTAAGCGTTGTAGAAAGAAATGTCTTTAATAAAACTTGATTGATATTATGGCGAAAGTAAATGCCGCTAGTCGTATTTTGTTTGGAGGCCGTTATGAGGGTCATTTTGGGTCAATTTATTTTTTTAAATGGGAACCTACAATTAGGGACCCATTTAAAAAGACCCTGAAATGACCATCACAACGTCCTCCAAACAAAATACGACTAGCTGCATTTACTTACGCCATAATATCAATCAAGTTTTACTAAAGACATTTCTTTCTACAACGCTTAGTTTTGGATATATTGTATAGCCTCAACTTAAATGGTCCACACTATTTACATAGCGTGATCATGTTGTTACATACCGTGATCAGATTGTTACATAGCGTGATCAAGTTGTTACATAGCGTGATAGGGTTGTTACATAGCGTAATCAGGTTGTTACATAGCGTGATTAGGTTGTTACATAGCGTGATCATGTTGTTACATAGCGTGATCAGGTTGTTACATAGCGTGATCGTGTTGTTACATAGCGTGATCGTATTGTTACATAGCGTGTTCATGTTGTTACATAGCGTGTCCATGTTGTTACATAGCGTGCTCAGGTTGTTACATAGCGTGATCATGTAGTTACATAGCGTGATCAGTTGTTACATAGCGTAATCAGGTTGTTACATAGCGTGCTCAGGTTGTTACATAGCGTGTTCATGTTATTACATAGCGTGATCAGGTTGTTACATAGCGTGTTCATGTTGTTACATAGCGTGAACATGTTGTTACATAGCGTGATCAGGTTGTTACATTGCGTGATCGTGTTGTTACATAGCGTGAACATGATGTTACATAGCGTGATCAGGTTGTTACATAGCGTGATCATGTTGTTACATAGCGTGATCAGTTGTTACATAGCGTAATCAGGTTGTTACATAGCGTGATCAGGTTGTTACATAGCGTGATCAAGTTGTTACATAGCGTGATCATGTTACATAGCGTGATCATGTTGTTACATCGCGTGAACATATTGTTACATAGCGTGATCGTGTTGTTACATAGCGTGATCATGTTGTTACATAGCGTGATCATGTTGTTACATAGCGTGATCATGTTGTTACATAGCGTGATCAGGTTGTTACATAGCGTGATCGGGTTGTTACATAGCGTAATCATGTTGTTACATAGCGTGAACATGATGTTACATAGCGTGATCAGGTTGTTACATAGCGTGATCGTGTTGTTACATAGCGTGAACATGTTGTTACATTGCGTGATCAGGTTGTTACATAGCGTGCTCAGGTTGTTACATAGCGTGCTCAGGTTGTTACATAGCGTGATCATGTTGTTACATAGCGTGATCAGTTGTTACATAGCGTAATCAGGTTGTTACATAGCGTGATCGTGTTGTTACATAGCGTGATCGTGTTGTTACATAGCGTGAACATGTTGTTACATAGCGTGAACATGTTGTTACATAGCGTGATCATGTTGTTACATAGCGTGCTCAGGTTGTTACATAGCGTGATCGTATTGTTACATAGCGTGTTCAAGTTGTTACATAGCGTGATCATGTTGTTACATAGCGTGCTCAGGTTGTTACATAGCGTGATCATGTTGTTACATAGCGTGATCAGTTGTTACATAGCGTGATCAGGTTGTTACATAGCGTGATCATGTTGTTACATAGCGTGAACATGTTGTTACATAGCGTGATCATGTTGTTACATAGCGTGATCGGGTTGTTACATAGCGTGATCATGTTGTTACATAGCGTGATCATGTTGTTACATAGCGTGATCAGGTTGTTACATAGCGTGATCATGTTGTTACATAGCGTGATCGTATTGTTACATAGCGTGTTCAAGTTGTTACATAGCGTGATCATGTTGTTACATAGCGTGCTCAGGTTGTTACATAGCGTGATCATGTTGTTACATAGCGTGATAGTCTGTTACATAGCGTAATGCATGTTGTACAGGCCTATACAGATCACCATACTTTAATTCAGGAGGTAAAATTTCGTTGAAATGTAGATGACAGGAGCGCGTCACGATGTTGAACGGTCCGAAATCTGGAAATGTTAGGGACAATCCGTTGTGCGGATGGCGACTGTTTCCAGAGAGCATCCCTTTTCACGAATGTTCCCAGAGAGCATCCTTTTTTCCATGCTCGCACTCGCCATGTTCTGGTTACGTGTCGTTGTAACGTAATGGTACGCTGTTAGGATGGTTTAGTATACATGACAGGCAAAAGGCGGGGGTCCGTACCCTTAAAGGTTTGAACCTGAGGTCTGTCCCATTCAACCTGACGTCTACGGTCTCCGTGAACAATAGTTGACTAGATGACTAATGTTTCAAGAGAGTATCCTTTCCCCCTGCTATGCATTGATCGCAATTCCCTCCGTCGTCCTCATCTTGGATATATACATAGTTGCGCGTTATGAATTTATTCATTCGCTTTTAATTCCTTCGAGCGTTAGCATTCACGTATTCATTTAATTTCTTTTAGTTTTAGCATGAGCTACTGCCCGAGAAAATCTTTGCAACTAACGAATGAGAAACTCAATTTTTCATACATTACACATGGAGGAAAACGCGTTATTAGATGCTGTATATGCGGGCGGATTTTTAAGAATCGTTCTTTGTCAAGATTTAAGTTTCATAGAGCAACATGTTATACTGAATCGACTCTCTCTCCTGCACTTGAAGATCCGAAGATGAATAGAGGGGAATGTTATACCGGATCAGGCCTCTGTCCTTCACTGGAGACTACTGTTGGTGAAAAATCTGGATACATCAGAAGTTGCGAGAATATGAAATCTTCATATGATGATTCAGTGATATCAACGCTTGAAAATCCGAATAGACTAGTAAATATATTGAGGTTACTAATTGCGTCGAGGGATGCTGGTAATAATAGTCACACACAAGAGATTGAGGAAATTATAAGTAAGCTGAAAGCGTCTAAAGTTATAGCATGACAGGATCGAGAAATTGTGTTAATCAATTACTGCCATGGTTAACAGGAACTTTGAAATATCAAAAAACTTGTACTTATAAAATACATCATTCAGATATTGTTGAGATGTTTAGTTTTTTTAGTGATAATGCATGTCTCTTTCTGTGTGATGTATATGATTATATAACTGAGTGTTTAGAATGTCTAGACCTTTGCCTTTAGGAAATATGTATGGTTTTTTTTGTAAAGGAATGTAATAGGATATTCATTCATTCATTATCTGTTTACCCTCCTCTTATGTAGGACTTACACCCCCCAGGACTTACAAGCGGGTGCCTGGGGTCAGAGGCCCGTCGAGGAGCAGACACTCATGGATCAGACAGAGCATCCAGGATGGGTGATCAGCCCGATGCCTGGTATGGGATGAAGGAAGTAGATGAAACGAAATGTTGGTGAAATGGATGAAAGGAAAGGTGATGATGGAGCAGTTGGTGGAATGAATGGCGGGGGAAACCGGAGAACCCGGAGAAAACCCGCCCAGACGCCGCTTCGTCCACCACAAATCCCACATGCAGGTCCCTGGGATTGAACCCGGGCCGCCTCGGTGGGAGGCGAGCGGTCTAACCACTCGGCCACGGCGCCGCCGTAATAGGATAATGTTTATAAAAAATAAATGTTGTCTGCATTACTTTTTGTAAAATGATATGTTTTTTACAGGTATTCAGTTAAACTGATTTTTAAAAATTGGTTTACATGAATGTTGTTTATCTTCTTTTTCTAATATTCTAAGTTCTTTTTTATTTTTTGCGTAAATATCTTTTTCATGTCTATTTCTGCAATATTTCCCGAAAGTGTAATTCCATACTTTGAGTATGTGCAAATAAATGAAAGCGTAGTAGATCTGCTTAACAGTTTCTTTATCCATATTATTCCTTGCCTGTTTCATTACTTTTTTGTAATATATTTATGGTTGTATAAGTTATTAACAACGCTTAATTTTTCTGAGATTCTTTCATTTCTAGTTCCAATTTCAAGATCTTCATTTTCACTGTGTACTCTTCTTCCAAACACTCAAGCCTCCTCTCATAAAAACCCTCCCTTATGCCATCTTTGTTCTTTTCAGGCAATGGAGTTGAAAGTTCTGTATGGGAACTGCAGACGCCACCTTTACACTTTCTCTTTCTTCAAAATCCTTACCTGTTATTAAAATTGCTGAAGGACATGTTGGATCTGGATTTACTATTTCAATGTCCTTCACTGTGATGATTACTTCTGAATGGAATCCAACTTCATCATCAAACTCATTGGCGATTGAATAGAAGAGCAACAATTGTTATTTGGCTACTATTGTCTAAGAAAGGCGGTACATACATGCGCCTCCAGTTTTGTACAATCGTACCTTGTCAATGGTATTTGCTTGCTTCATTCTTTTCTTTATGTTCTCATAATATCATTTCAGGGATTTTCATTCACATTGGATGATCTTCCTAGAATTGTACTCATTTGCAATTTATTTCCATGTCTCTTCCTTACGCTTAGCAGAGCTATCAGTCAGTTTATTTTCAACACTAGCTTGTGTTCTAAAACAATGTCGATCATATATCTTTCTCTTCTTTCTTAAAATTTGCTGCCTGAGTCTTTTTATTACTTTCGTCCTTCTCCATTTTGCAATTTGTTTATGTATCAGAGACAAATGAAAGTTGAATGGCATTAACGATTGTGAATTGATTCAATACAATTGCAGTGATCTGAGATTAGTGAATCATGAATAACGTTTATTTCTCAATACTCTGTACATAATTAAGTTATATACTTTTAGACTATAATAATATTTGAAAATATTAGGCTATTTACACTATAAATTCACTTCTTTGTTGTTTGCCTATACTAATCTATGGTCTCAGTACATACAACTCCTGGTTTTCTGTGTATCAATGACCCTCTGTCTACTTGTTTATGTTTCATTATATATACCTTTATTTATTTATTTTTTTTATTAATGTGCCATATGTATGATTTCCTGTGTTACGTCTTGTTACGTGGTTACGTTAGATGATAGACAATGAGAAGATCCAGAACAAACAAGGTGGGAATAGCTTAGGACGTATACTTCACTGTAAACCGATATACTGTTTGTTCCTCTCCGTCTCGCGCACTACTGTTTAACAAATATAAAGTTTGTAAGGTTTAGAAAATAAGTATATAAAAGTGTTGTAAGGCTGGATGAGAAAAGTTTTATAATCGAATTACTCTCTATATTACAGTATAAACCTACATTCCTCCTCCTTCAATCTCTGTCTATCCTTGTATCTCTCCCGTTTTCCATATTTCTCCCATATAAACGTATACTCTAATCCTCAAACCATGTCTAGACTAGCACCTCTCCTCGTATGCCCTACCGCTCTCATATAAATGCATTTTCCTCCTTGAAGACTCTCTCAACCTAGCACCTACCTTCGTTTTCCCTATCTTTTCCCATATAGACGTATACTCTCTCATTCAGACCTTCCCGACTAGCCTAGCACTTCTCCTCATATTCCCCTATCTCTCTCATATAAGATGCATTCCCTCATTCAATACCGTCTAGCCTAGCATCGATCCTCGTATTCCCTATCTCTCGCATATAAACGCCTACTCTATCATTCAAAACTCCTATCCTAATACCTCTCCCCGGTTCGCTATATCGCTCATATTCTACCCTTCAAGTCCTGTTTAGTATAGCATCTTTCCTTGTATTCCCTATCTCTCTCGTATAAAGCATATCCCTCCCTCCTTTAGCATCTGACTAGCCTAGCATCAGCCCTGGTATTCCCTATCTCTCCCCTATAAATGCTTCTGTCTAGAGACCTAATGTTTCAGGAGAGCATCCTTTCCCCCTATAAAAGTTTATTTGGTGTCTTTATCTTAATTAGTTTAGGAGTTATTAAATTTATAATTAAATTACATTTTATCGGTATTCGAACCCTGGACACCACAACCAAAATTATTTACAATATTAGTTTGATATGTTTAAGGGTGCTGTATGCATTTACAGCATCAATCTAAGTGATATATTCTAGAGTATAGAGAAAAAATAAGTAAGTGATTGAAAGATCGGGATTCGAAGTAAGGACAGCTGATTGAAAATTATATACAGTATTAATTGCCCCTCATAGGAGCTATCAATCATGCTTTGGTCAATTCCTCTACCTCTCTTAGTTTCTGAGATAATTACGATTTAAACATTAGGCTCGAACCCAGAACGTCAGGTATCTAATTACACATCCACAAGATACTACCTAGTAACATAAACGCAATAAAGTTTATTTGGCGTCTTTATCCTAATTAGTTTAGTAGTTATTAAATTTATAATTAAATTACATTTTATCGGTTTTCGAACCCTGGACACCAGAAACAAAATTATTTACAATATTAGTTTGATATGTTTCAAGGTGCTGTATGCATTTACAGCATCAATCTAAGTGATATATTCTAGAGTATAGAGAAAAAATAAGTAAGTGATTGAAAGATCGGGATTCGAAGTAAGGATAACTGATTGAAAATTATATACAGTATTAATTGCCCATCATAGGAGCTATCAATCATGCTTTGGTCAACTCCTCTACCTCTCTTAGTTTCTGAGATAATGACGATTTAAAATTAGGCTCAAACCCAGAACGTCAGGTATCTAACTACACATCCACAAGATACTACCTAATAACATAAACGCAATAAAGCTTATTTGGTGTCTTTATCTTAATTAGTTTAGGAGTTATTAAATTTATAATTAAATTACATTTTATCGGTATTCGAACCCTGGACACCAGAAACAAAATTATTTACAATATTATTTTGATATGTTTAAAGGTGCTGTATGCATTTACAGCATCAATCTAAGTGATATATTCTAGAGTATAGAGAAAAAATAAGTAAGTGATTGAAAGATCGGGATTCGAAGTAAGGACAACTGATTGAAAATTATATACAGTATTAATTACCCATCATAGGAGCTATCAATCATGCTTTGGTCAACTCCTCTACCTTACTTAGTTTCTGAGATAATGACGATTTAAAATTAGGCTCGAACCCAGAACGTCAGGTATCTAATTACACCTCCAAAAGATACTACCTAATAACATAACCGCAATAAAGTTTATTTGGTGTCTTTATCTTAATTAGTTTAAAGTTAATAAATTTATAATTAAATTACATTTTATCGGTATTCGAACCCTGGACACCAAAAACAAAATTATTTACAATATTAGTTTGATATGTTTAAAGGTGCTGTATGCAGTTACAGCATCAATCTAAGTGACATATTCTAGAGTATAGAAAAAAATAAGTAAGTGATTGAAAGATCGGGATTCGAAATAAGGACAACTGATTAAAAATTGTATACAGTATTAATTGCCCATCATAGGAGCTATCAATCATGCTTTGGTCAACTCCTCTACCTCTCTTAGTTTCTGAGATAATGACGATTTAAAATTAGGCTCGAACCCAGAACGTCAGGTATCTAATTACACCTCCACAAGATACTACCTAATAACATAAAGGCAATAAAGTTTATTTGGCGTCTTTATCTTAATTAGTTTAGGAGTTATTAAATTTATAATTAAATTACATTTTATCGGTATTCGAACCCTGGACACCAGAAACAAAATTATTTACAATATTAGTTTGATATGTTTAAAGGTGCTGTATGCAGTTACAGCATCAATCTAAGTGATATATTCTAGAGTATAGAGAAAAAATAAGTAAGTGATTGAAAGATCGGGATTCGAAGTAAGGACAACTGATTGAAAATTATATACAGTATTAATTACCCATCATAGGAGCTATCAATCATGCTTTGGTTCACTCGTCTACCTCTCTTTAGTTTCTGAGATAATGACGATTTAAAAATTAGGATCGAACCCAGAACGTCAGGTATCTAATTACACATCCACATGATAATACCTAATAACATAAAGGCAATAAATTTTATTTGGCGTCTTTATCTTAATTAGTTTAGAAGTTATTAAATTTATAATTAAATTACATTTTATCGGTATTCGAAACCTGGACACCAGAAACAAAATTATTTACAATATTAGTTTGATATGTTTAAAGGTGCTGTATGCAGTTACAGCATCAATCTAAGTGACATATTCTAGAGTATAGAGAAAAAATAATTAAGTGATTGAAAGATCGGGATTCGAAATAAGGACAACTGATTAAAAATTATATACAGTATTAATTACCCATCATAGGAGCTATCAATCATACTTTGGTCAATTCCTCTACCTCTCTTAGTTTCTGAGATAATGACGATTTAAACATTAGGCTCGAACCCAGAACGTCAGGTATCTAATTACACCTCCTCAAGATACTACCTAATAACATAAAGGCAATAAAGTTTATTTGGCGTCTTTATCTTAATTAGTTTAGGAGTTATTAAATTTATAATTAAATTACATTTTATCGGTATTCGAACCCTGGACACCATTTACCCAAATATACATTCACAAGAAACTATCTAATGACATTAATGTAATAAACTTTATTTGACGTCTTTATAGTAATTAGTCTCTGAGTTATTAGAAGCTGAATTTGTAATTCGAACCCGGCCATCCTGGTCAACTTGGAACTCATTGGAGAAGCTGCTGCTTTTTATATCATTTCCATCGCTAAAATCTGAAGTGTTGAGTGTTGGGCAGAGCACTTAGGAAAACAATTACTGACATTGTTCGCTAATGGGGTGAAAGCGTCTAAAGTTGTCAGCTAATAGAGGTCACCGTTACCTCCAGGCAGAAGTAGGTCGTTCGCTAATGTATGTAAACAGATCCGGAATGTAAACTTAAAAGCCTATTAATGTGGTGAAAGCGTCTAACATGTTCAGCTAATGGACAAGCGCTTTCCCCAGATAGAAGAAGGCTGCGTGTTCTCATTACATGACAGACTGTTCCCGTGAGCAGACTACTTATACTCACGCTCCAGTCAACAATTCATTATTCAAAAAACTTAATTGCTCGAGGATGCAATGTGCAGGCCTTAGTAGTCATAAAAAAAATGTTTGACGAACATTACCTAATTAATTTGCCGAGGGGCGGCAGGACTCGAGAAAACAATTCCCTCAAGTCATGACGCCACAGTAGAACGCATTGGGGAGGGGGGTAGGACCTGTTAGCACAGACACTGTCGGCATTAGGTAAGCACACAAAGCGAGAGGGGGCGGGGCCTAACGACACGAGACCTGGCGGCATGTGAGCCCTCAAAGGGAGGGGGCGTGGCTTGTCGGCGTAGAACAAAGAACTTTATCGCTTGTCGGCATCTCTCTCTCTGCCAGCTCTCTCATTTTATTTCTACTCACGCATTTCCAAAGAAATCTCCCATATCGTCTCTTCAGTACAACGCAATACTTCTGCATTAGGTAAGAGATAACATATTTACTTTCTCTACTAGGTACTTACAGTAAGTAGAGGAAGTATTGTATTCCACCCAAAAGTTCTATATCGAGATTTTACCGGAAATACACAAGGCCCCCTGAATAAAAAGAAAATAGAAAAACCTCTGTATGTACGTGACTGTGAACAGCATAACACAAAAACGAAACTTCGGATAAACACCAAACTTGGTATTTAAGTTCAGTATCTTCCAAAGTTGCAAAACGAAGATTTTCAAGAAAATTCCCCACTCTAAACTGCCCTCCACATGGAACATTTTTCGAAATTGTTGATGTTCTGAAGAAGGCTCTAACGATTTCGATTAAAATACCATATACTAAAGATATTTACATGACAAATAACATGTATATGTTGAATTTTCTGGAAATAGCCTGCGTAGTGCTTTTCAGTCGGAAGGAATTTTGTATAATCTTGTATAACTGGTAAAAGTTGGAGGATAGACGAAAATGTACTTCACAAAATATGCAGATATCTTAAAACACGCATTTATTTCAAATAATCTTTTTTGACATAAGCCATTTCTGAGATATCCGTTAGTAATGATTTAAATTGTTCATTATTTGGCCATTCTCTTTAAAGTCCTGTCAGCATTCAGTTGTTTCTCGCGATTGCATGGACACAGTATGGAATTTTAAGGTCAGCGTATGGCATCATGTTCATAAACATTTGACTATCCTGTTCCCTACGTATCTATAACGAAACGTGTAGCTATTTCTGCAGAGGTTTATTTCGATTAAAGTGTAGTAGATAGAAAAATAAGCTTTGGTAAGAATAGTTTATATACTCACTAATAAACGATAGAGGGTAGAGAAAGTAATGTGAATGTATCACATTAGATTTTCAAATAACACCAGCTGTGTTTTATTTGTGTGTTTATATTGTTATATTGTTACTTATTCCATTAAAACTATGAATTATTCTAAATATTGTAAAGCTTTTTATTACAAGTGAACCCAAAAATCACTGTTTAGAATGCAATAATAGTTAGAAACAGGGAATACTGTAATACGTTTCAAAATTTTATAAAAGAGATCTCACACTCGGTGTTTTTACTGTCCCGTTGTCATCCAGGCACGCGGTGTCATTTTTTATATTTTGAAGCTAATAGTATTTATTACATGCATACCAATCATTTTAAGAGATTTGTTCGAAACCAAAACTGTAATATTTTATTTAAAAGATTGTTAGCTCAATCAAAGTTTTACTTCACACGATTTATCATCCTGCATAAGGAACTTGATCACTAAGTTTTATTGCAGTTGACTGGTTGACTTTTCTGTAAAGGTACAATAAGGCATTATTATTATTATTATTATTATTATTATTCAGACTTTAACATGCTAATAAAGATTTCAAACTTTTATCATTAGTGAACAATTGTATTTCAAATGCTGATGGCAAGTTTCATTATACTATATTAAAAACTTTGGAAATTATAGCTAATTGTTCTATAACCATGCATTCTCACCTACATCCTTCCTTAATGCGAGACAATACCATAATAAACACGTTTTATTGCTGTTTGAGAAGTATGTATACATTTGTTACACTTGTATTAATTTAAGGAGGGAATGGGTCATCCGCAACTGCTTCTCACCTCTGGGAATTGAAACCGGACTCACTAGTTGAGGGACAAGATGAAGTTCCGGCTACCTATAAATCTATGTCATCCCCCCTTCACATTATATCCTTAACTCTTTCTCCCTCACTCCCACTCCAATTTCACAGCTGCCACTTGGAAATGTTTTCATCTGGTGAAATATACCTTTACCTTGGCTCCCGGCCTATCCCCCACGCAAGCCAATGTCCTTGCCAAACCCTTTCTCACATAAAGGAAGGGAGGGTCTCAATCTCCATATGTTTCCTACCGTTTTGTTTGTTTGGACACTGGGAGATGATGGGACATCTGTGTCCGGCTAGCAGGTGGCGTCGACACAGCGCGACACTTGTACGGGATAACGCCCTTAAAATTAGCATCGGTTCCATAGACACACCCACAGACAGGGCCTTGAAGTCGTAGCTTTAGTTACAGCTAATCCCCAAAGACGTGTACGAGGTAAATTATGAGTCATAGCAAACCTCCCATTTCGACCGTGAACGCTATATCTAATGTGGCTGAAAATTATTGTCCAGTACAAAGACTGCGAGCGATAGATGCCGCATCAAATTCGGCATCTGTGCGCATGTCTGTTTCTTATGTTTCTCCCAGCGGGAATAGCGATGCGAGGTTTATTACCCGAGAAATGTATGATTACAAATAATATTACTATTCTCCAGGGAATAATTATTGCTGCGGAAAGAAAGCTTTTTGGGTTCCATTCAGACATTTTTGATGTCTACAGATGATGAAACCAAATTCAGGATACATGTAAATGAATAAGGTTAGCTGGATAGAAATACACCCAGGCGAATCAGGGATTGAACGCTTGAGCTTTGTCACTCCATTTATCTCCACAGAGAACAATGTTATAAAAATCTGATGTGTTACACTCACATGACTTTCTCTACTCTTGTAGAAACTATTTTTACAAACGCTTATTCTCCATATGCTTCATGTTAATCGAGATATCGAGATGTTAATCTTATTGCTAGTTTTCTTGTAGATGCAAGGGGAATTGCTAGGCTTTAAGCGATAGTCAAATATTTTAAGAGCTGGTTGCTATCTGGAGTATTCCATTCTCTTTGCATTACCAGGACAAAAAAAAAGTGAATAACGAATTCCTATTTGAGAAAAAGTATGTATTGGAAAATTTAAGGGGATAACAAGCAAATCTCGAAAATGGTTCACTCAACAACAAAAAAAAAAAAATTATGACATAAATTGTGTATTTTAAGCGATCTACGTTTTTTGTGTAGTAAAATTTTGTCTCTCTCTTATGGTTTACCAGTTATGCAAAAGTCGTTCACAATGAAGAATACTTTTGGAGACATTCCCAGGAAATTCGAGATATACATTTCATTTGTCATGAAATATCTTAAACATATGATATTTAAATCAAAATCGTTAGCCATTTTTGAGAAAATTAAAATTTTCGAAAATCTGGGGTGGGGGGATTTTCTTGAAAACCTTCGCGTCGCATGTCTGGAAGATACTGAACCTAAATACCAAGTGTTTATCCGACTGTTCGTTTCTGAGTTATGCTGTTCATAGATACACACGGACATGTTTCCAAAAATGCTTTATTACCTTCTCTACTACGTATAGTAAGTAGGGGAAGTATTCTATTCCACCCAAAAATTCGATATCGAGATTTCACAGGAAATACATGTTTTGAAACCACCTGAATCCAAAAAAAGCATTTGTGTGTGTGTGTGTGTGTGTGTGTGTGTGAACAGCATAACTCGGAAACGAACAGTCGGAAAAACACCAAACTTGGTATTTAGGTTCAGTATCTTCCATAGATGCGACACGAAGGTTTTCATGAAAAAAACCCACCCCAGATTACCCTTTACATGGAACATTTTTCGAAAATTTTAAGTTTCTCAAAATGGCTCTTACGATTTTGATGAAAATATCATATGTTTAAGATATTTACATGACAAATAAAATGTATATCTTGAATTTTCTGGGAATTTCTGCAAAAGTATTCTTCATTGTGAACGATTTTTGCATAACTGGTAAACCATAAGAGATAGACAATATTTTACTACACAAAAAATGTAGATCGCGTTAAAATACACAATTTGTCATAATACACTCCAGATTACCCTTTACATGGAACATTTTTCAAAAATTTTAATTTTCTCAAAAATGGCTCTAACGATTTTGATTAAAAATCATGTATAAGACATTTTCATGACAAATAAAATGTATATCTTGAATTTTCTGGGAATGTCTCCAAACGTATTCTTCATTGTGAACGACTTTTGCATAACTGGTAAACCATAAGAGATAGACAGAATTTTACAACACAAAAAATGTAGATCGCGTTAAAATACACAATTTATGCCATATGCATTTTTTGTTGTTGAGTGAACCATTTTCCAGATATTGCTTGTTATTCCCTTAAATTTTTCAATACTTATTTTCTCAAATGGGAATTCGTTATTCATTTTTTGTCTTGGATATGCAAAGAGTATTAATCTGTGGCAAAGAGAATGGTGCTGCACATAGCAATCAGCTATTAAGAGCAATGTCTATGCTTAAAGGCTACTGTATTTCTATATTACCATTGTAAATATATATTCCCCTTACATCTACAAGAAAATTAGCAATAAGATAGTCTTCAAATGTTTATCTCGATTAACATGAAGTAGATGGAGAATAAGCGTTTGTAAAAATAAGTTTGTACAAGAGTAGAGAAAGTCATGTGAGTGTAACACACAAGGTTTTTTTTGTATTCATGGGCTCTCAAAACATATATTTCTGGTGAAACCTCGGTATGTAATTTTTGGGTGGAATGCAATAATTCCCCTACTTACTATACGTAGTAGAGAAAGTAAAAATGTAATGTGTTAATTTCACATGGTTTCCTACAGCCACTCTCCTACAAACTACTACTATTAAAGCTTATTTCTCTAATGTGTTAGTGAAGATAAACGTTTGCAGAAATGGTTTCACTACATATTCCGTCGTAGGTACAAGGGGAACACAGGCTGAAGCGAAACTCAAATGTTTAAACAATTTGGACAATTTTCTATGAAGACTGCATACAACACTCCATGTGGAAGATCTGAGGGAAGAATTGGCTGAAGTACCAGGGATATTTGAAAAAAAAACCTGTTGATTTACTACTGGAAGGAATCCTTGGTTAGCAAGGTGCTTGAAGCTAAGAGCATGATAGCAAATGTCAAGCTACCAAAGTAATTTAACATAATGAAATCTTACTTTGAGGGAACAGTCAGCTACTTTTGCTGGAGTAACGCTAAATTTGATACACGTAGTTCTTCATTATATTTTGGCAGAATGTTGTATATTTCGCCAATTAGTATTGTATGAAAGAATCACTGCACACCGCATAATGTAGCGGGGGAATTCTGTTGCATTCCATTCAGTTGTTTTTTTGAGATGTGAGAGAAGAGTATCAAATTTCAAATGTAGCATATGGCGACCCACTTTTCAAAGATTTGATTACCACTTAGGCCTCTTACATTCCCTTCGTACCTACAACGAAATGTATACTGAAACTATTTCCGCAAATGTTCATCTGGATTAACATGAAGTAGATAGAAAAGTAAGCTTTTGCAAAAATAGTGTTATAGTGCTATATAAAAAGAAACGATAGAGTTAGAGAAAGTCATGCAAATAGAACAAATCAATTTTTTTCTGATCTGTATAAAATGGCAGCGATTGCTATTAATATGTTTTATTTGGGACCCCATTAAGTGCTCTTCTTATAGCCGCATATTGTCTGAAATTCAGCTAAATTATACAAAATGATTTGTTATAATAGTTCCTACTTTCTCTTCATATGCAGCTAGTGTAGTTTTAGATTCCTCATATTGTGGGCGTAAATGTATGGGTATATCCGCTGCTCTGAATTCGCATAGCTTGAAGACATTTTACGATAAAAAAGAAGAAAGTTTTAATAGCAATTAAAGATCTCATGTAAGGGGCGTCTTCAGGGAAAGTTCCCACCATACTGGCAGCATTCCTTCTTTATGTGGCAATGCTAATTCATTGCCTCAGGTATTCTGTGTAACGAGGATCGCCTGCAAGGTATTGAAGTTGTCCAATCTCTAATGTTAGCTCTTTTGCCTCTTGCCACCATGGTTCTAGATTCAGGAGTTTCAACACAGAGAAATAGTAATAGCCTTGTAATCATTTTCTTCATTTGTTACATTGTTACCCGAATATCGGAAATGCGATACTTTTTCCGTGTCTGATTATAACGAGTTTTGTTAATATGAGTTTATTTTTAAGAAAACTATAGTATTACGATCTTTTAATAATCGTATGGTATCGAAGAAACTTGATGAGGTTTATATCTTGGCATTTGTGAATCATTCTCGTATTATTAAATGACTATCTGATCGGCAGCTTGTAATAATTAGTTCAGGATAAATTCAATATTTATTTTTATATTCGCAGATTGGTTTATCGTATATATTATATATGTATATATACATATATATGGTGAGCGTATATTATCTCCTATTTGTTATTTTTTTAATACAAACTTTGGACACAAATAAAATGTTTTGGTACCTTCATATCAATGATGGACAACTCCTCTCTATATACAGGTAAAAGGCTTTCTCGTAATCGATGAAGGCCAGGCGTGTTTCTGAATTATATAAATTTTCTATACTATTTATTACCGAATGAAAACCAGTGATAATTGCAAAGAGTTTAGAAATTGCCAGAATTCTGTAGTAGTCCTCATTTCTTTCCAAGGTTGCTTTATTTCATGAAGGCCCATTCATAAGATAAATGTACATACTGAAATACGCTCACGTAAACACATATATACACATACAAAGAGAAACTTTCCAGTTAGGCTTTTCAATAGGACCATTCACAACCTTTTAAGTAAACATCTACATTAGCACTTTTCAAAATTCAAACAACTACGTTTGTGTTGTGAGTCGTGACCAAAGAGTTTGTTTCATACTACAGCATCAGTTCCCATTTCTTGCAAAACAGGAAGCTCTTTCCTCAACCCGCCCCACGAAAAGTTAACTCTTTTCCTAATTTGTATTAAACCTTGAAGAAATGTATAAAACTCTTCAGTCTTTCATTTACTCCTCTCACCAAGTATTTTGCATAACAAAAGCGTGGTATTTTTATCAATAAAATGAACATTTTATATGAATCCTTACACGTATAAAATTCGTCTTGTCAGAATTAAAAAGCATTGAACCAAATATGAAATTCAGTTCCTCTTGTTGTGTGCTGATATTGTCGGTTTGTGTTTTAATCAGGTTACTTCCGCTTCTAATTACCTTACAAATGACTCCACAAGAATGTAGTGCATGCGTGATTTCTCCCTGACTTAGTGAAAACTAGATCCGTCCTCAACTCGCTAATCCAAAAACGCATGTCATCAAACTTTAGCTGGAAGTCTTCAACAGTTATTCCTACCAGTTGGTACTCTCCAAGAAAACCTTTATCGATTCTCTTTATAATCCCTTTGCTGCAGAAGAATAAGTTTAAGCGCAAGGCATGGTAACGGTCTTTGGGAGGTCAATTTACCTTCTCAGGGTCTGTTTCCAATTGCTTTGATCTGATATCAAAAGGCCAGTGGCACTCTGAAGGCCGCGTTGCAAATGTCTTGGCTGTAGCAAATTATGATCTTCTTGCATGAATAATGCAGTAACTGCTATCGAGGAGCAATCACAGGATCTACCAAGTCTTCTCGTAACCAAACCTATATCTCGAATATAGGAAAAGTTCAAGGAGTTGGTAGTCATCAAACTTTTATATGCTACTACGAATGTAAGGACATGAGAATAGTGCTATAAATTAGTATTCATGGTGATTAACTTGAAAGTATCGAAGTGTTTTGTAAATAAAGTGATGTTTCTGATGTTTACCTACTTTCTCTACTACTCACCTACCTATAGTAAGTAGAGTAAGTATTGCATTCCTCCCAAAAATTGGACATCGAGGTTTCACCGGAATAGATTTTGAAACCCCCTAAATTAAACAAAAAAATAAAGTATTTTCAGTAAATGATTCGTGTATTTGTAACTGAACAGCATAACTCAAAATCAAAAAGTTGCTCAAGTAGCAAAGTTGCTTGTTTTACATTTTTCTCCACAATTTACACAACTGTAACAAATGAAATTGTTCATGCGATTAAATAAGAAACGTATCTTTCAGAGAAAAAAAATTAAAAAACAATATGTTGCCATTTAAAATTTTGTTGATAACGTCTCAGCATATAAAATAATGGCTGAAAATTTTCCTTTCAAAATGGTAAATTTCGAATGTCCGAGCATTCTTTAAAAATTTAGTAATTTTAGTTTTGTTTGGATTATTCCTTATTTATGGATTCTGTATAACACAGAGGTAATGTAAATAAAGTGAATGTGAATTAAAGAGTAGCTTCACTTGCGGTGGAAAATTTTGTATGCGTGAAAGAGCTGGAGATATTTCGGCGGTCTTGGGTTCATTGCTCCATCGGTCTCGGTTGTTTACTTCGTGTGCACCTACCTGATCAGGTGTATTGATTAGAGGAGGCGGGATTGGCAAGAGTCTCTTCTCACGTGGGAATTTATGCAGATACACAGTTATTACATATACATCATTGTTTGAAAAGTATCCTCTGTTTAATTACCTTCTTTGTTCCCCTACCGGAGTAATGCCTTTGGAGATAATTCCCACATTTTAATCAATTTCTATATATCAGCGGGTTACACTATTTCGTGCTGTTAGAGTACACGTTGTTTTATGAGAAATCCAGGATTTTGTATATCAAACCGTGTTCTGCAGTAGTCTGCATTACACTCACCTGCTGAATGGGGCAATGCTGTCACGATTCCCTTGACTTCCACCATCCAAATTGGGGTTTACATATGGAATAACATTTCTCGTTGGCTACTATTGTTTTTAGAACAACTGAGAATCTCGTTAGAGTGAGTAACCGGTATGTGTTTTTCCCGGGTCTTCCCTTAACCTCAGAAGTCGAATTATTACATTGATGTTATTCACTGAACACCAGAATTCGATAATGACCTACATGCCCGTACCCAGAAACAAATTTCCGGGAGGGTTTTTCCATAACTAGATCTAAACTTAACAGTACCCCACACAGTTACCATGTACCTACTCTGTGGTATATAGACGTTATGTGGATAAGAAAATTGCTTGGAGACATTATATAGACAGGAAAAACTCGCCAGAATGAATATATTCTACCTTAGAGCACAAAACATCGAGACTTTCGAAAACCGGGACGTATGATCGATCGCCTATGTAAATCGAAAATATTAAGTTTCCCTTTTTCTTGTACATGCGCTAACCTTCCGTTATCTAACGACAGTTTCCCATATTGGTTTGATATGAATTTAAATAAATAAGTTTCGGGGGGGTTTGAACCCTAAACCCCCCCTCTAAATACGGCCCTGATGACCTAGCAGGTTAAGACATTCTACGTAGAGAACCGCAATATAACTAGAAAGAGAAGAATTTCAATGAGCTTAGTTTCTTAAGGGGCTGAAGGAGCCTAACCCAGTAGGTATCGTACCTAAATCGAGTTATTTTCCCTTCTTTTCTTTCGTCTATGTAAGAGAAAACTATTGGCAAGAATGTTCATGTTCGAATTCTTATGTTGGTTTCCGTATGTAAATTCTGTTCATTAGAACTGCCGTAAATTTCAAGATAACGGGTCTGTAACAGCGTCATGGTGTGGGATGACTGTCACAAGGCAGAAAATATTAAACGTTCACTGAAAGCAAGGTTTTATATCGCAGGCACAAAAGGACTGCGTGATGTGCTTTTATAGCATTATCGTGACGGTAAGATCGGATCCAAGGTCAGCAGCATATACGGCTAGATTAGCAAGCATCTCAAACAGTTTAATAACTACCGTTTGGCTGCCGAAGGGCTCAGGGGTCGCTTTCTTAACCCCCGACGTTTTAGAGGTAGTGAAAAGGATTATTAGTAAATAATTGTAGCCCTTCCCCTGATTTGGGCGGTTAATGATATGTTTGCATCTTTTGCCCAGAAATATAAGCAGGTTATTATTAGTACTTTGGTAGCCTTGTAATTTTGGTCATAAATATATTGTGACATTAACGTTCCTGTAGTTCGTCATATATCAACAGGGACCTTCTGCGGCTGACCGCAGAATTTTAGACAACGTTAGTATTATAGCTTTAAAGTCTGTCTCCTTTAAGACACTGTATACGTGAAAATCCAAAAGTCTACAGTTTTCTTTTGATTGCTTTGACTTTTTACTTTTTCTACCATGCACATAGTAGCTAGAGAAGGTATTGCATTCCGCCAAAAAATTCGATATTGAGAATTCGTCGGAAATGCAAGTTTTGAAGCCCCTGAATCAAAACATTCTGTGTGTCAATATGTATACCGAACTTGATATTTAAGTTCCGTATATTCTAAAGATGCAATACAAAGGTGTTCAAAAATACCCTATCCCAAATTACCCTTTACATGGAATGTTTTTCAAAACACTCGATTTTCTCAAACATGGCTCTAATAATTTAGATTAAAATGTCATATAATAAAGATATTTATGCTCGACCATGCCAAAATGTAGTATTTATACGACTGGTAGCAGTACTTAAATGGGCCTCATTAAAGTACACCTGTTCATTAAAGTATTGGTATTCGACCAATCAGAAGTGGCCACGTAACACTGTGAAAGCGCAAGTATCGATTATTCTGCGTAGTACGTCTCATAACGCTAGCAACTTTGTTTGACACCGGTGCTACAAGGTCATTGTATTGTAACCATAGATAAAATAATAACGATTGTAACACATCACTCAAACCAGAAACGAATACTTATAAAACCTTTAATTTAGATACATGGTCGAGCACCATGGTCGAGCTTCGCTTCGCTCGCTCGGTTAATAATAATACTCGCGTTTTAATTACTACCATTATAGTCCTGTGGCATAATATACTATTACACGACAATTAAAATATATATCTTGGAGTTTTGGGGAATAACCTGTGAAGTCTTCATCCGGAAGGAATCTTGTATAACTGGTATACTTTAAGCGATAGACTAAATCTCTTTAAAACACACAATTTATTTTAAATAGCATTTTGTAGCATAAGCCATTTCCAATATATCCGCTATTAATGGTTTCAGTTGTTCAATACTTTGTCATTCTTTTAGTCTATCGACATTCCTTGCTCCTCGTGATTGCATGGAAACAGTATGAAATTTTAAGTCGGCATATAGCGTCCTGTTCTTAAACATTTGACTATTGCTGTTCTCTTTGTATCTACAGGCTGGATCATTTAAGTTGAGACTGTACAATATCTCTAGAACTAAGCCTTGTCTTGAATAAAAGTTGCTTGTTATTATGGGGGAAAGTAAATGCCATTAGTCGTGTTTTGTTTGGTGGACATTATGATGGCCATTTTAGGGTCAATTTAATGTTTTTAATTTGGGGACCTACAATTAGGGTGAATTTAAATTGACCCTAAAATGACCATCACAACGTCCTCCAAACAAAACACGACTAATGGCATTTATTTTCCCCCATAATATCAAGTAACTTGTGTTCAAGACATTTCTTTCTACGTTTAGTTTTGGAGATATAGTACAGTCTCAACTTAAATGATCCACCCTGTATAACGAAATGTGTAAAGTAGCTATTTCTGCAAAGATTTATCTCCATTAAAATTAAGTAGAGAAAACTAAGCGTGGTAGGAATAGATTGTATACCCACTAATAAAAGGTAGAAGGTAGAGAAAATCATGTGAATGTAACAAATCAGATTTTTTTATCATTGAAGGTGGTTTAATGTTTTTTATATTTAATTTGTTGTTGAGCCCCACGTTTGGGAGCCAATTTGAGAGTTGTTTAATGTTATTTTTATTTATTTATTGAGCCCCGCGTTTGGGAAGCCAATTTGCGATGGTTTTACTTATAATGTTTGTGTATGTGTGTTTACTTCACGTGGTGATGCCATTTTGTGACGTAATTCTTTGTTAGGTTTGTAACTCCATCTGGTGTTAGCAATTTGCGGTATTAGTGTTTGTTTGAAAGAATGCTACTGTTATTTTATTTAATTTTGGTTTACTGTCCTCCGGCTAGCTATGATCTTTTCGGTCGAGCACTTCTCTTTATACAGGTTGTGTAAACGGAAAGGAATCTTTTATCCAAAGATAACACTGATGAAGGAATTTGTTTTACACTTTTATTGTCGAACACAGCCACTATCACATTTACACATTGATCTTGACACTCGCCAAACTGAAACTGTTATAATAACTTATTTACTGATCATTCTTAATTCACGTACTTCAACTTTTTGTATCATTAACTTTACAATACTTGAGATTTTTCATAACTCTGATACGCGTAACTTGTGAATCGATAGCCGGCGTGTACTATTTCTGCTGGACTGAAGGCGACGTATATCATACAAATATTTTCGACGAACTGACGGACTGAAGGCGACGTGTAATGTACAAAGAATTTTCGACGAACTGACGGACTCTACCTCTAACCTAGCTCTTTTATACTCATACACCCCGATATGCCTAAAGATTATAACTGAGCTGCAATTGGCTAATAAAACGCGCCAACATTAGCATCTAATTTTATATCCAATGAAAATTATGAATACATATGCTCTAGGGAAATGTTCTAGAAGATTCTAAAGGAAAACGCGCCAACATTACGTAACTTCCTCGTTTCCAATAATGATAAACAGCTCACCCCCTCGCTGCATTATTGCACGCTATTATTGTCAGTTTCAGTAAGGCAGTATAAACTTACTTCCCAACAATAATTACAATCAACAAACATCTCAAATCAATGTCACATAATAATGCATATTCATACTATAATCACTCTTTACATTTAAATAATTTGTGATACAAATTACTGCATCATCATAGACGCATAGCGGCCTCAACATTTTAACGCGCTATGTCAAACCCTTGTTAAGAATTTTTTTATTCAAAACACTGCCCATTCCTAGATAAAGGCGAATCACCAAGTAGTGAGTACCTATACATTCTGATCTCTTTAGTTTTGTTTCGGCGATACCAACCCAAAATCAAAGCAGAGAGGACACTGTTCGGCAAGATACGAGTGTATTTGGAGGAAGGCGTCACTGTTTTTGTTGACGATGCAAACGTCAAGACTAGCGATCAGAGGTTAGTGACGATAAGGCGATAAGCAAACGTACGGTTGCACAATGAAAACAGTAGCTACTACGTTTGCAGGCCTGAGCCTCGCTAGTGGAACTGCGGATGTTTGCTTTACTCACCATCCTTCCGATGCCCCGCCCACTTGTTCCAAAACTGTTAGTTCCTCTTCCCACCGCACGCACTCATATCGTGGCCGACTAGTACACAGCTACAACTACGCTTTGCTTACCATATTGGTGTTAGTGCAGCTTGAAGGCGCCATGACTCAGTTTACGTAACATCTCTTTGCAACAGATCACGAAGTTAGCTTTGCCGCAATTTACATACGCTTATATTGGATAAGATGCATCATTTATAAGGTTCAGCGGCGGATTTTGCCCTATTTGCCGATTTTATCCTCTTGTTAAGAAACCTACGCTTTTATGAAGCCTTTAACACTTGAAGCCTGGACCGCACTATTATACAGTTTATACACAACTGGCTGTTTAATGTATTTCAGCCTAATTTTTTTAAGCATATCTAAATAGATGCTTGCTTTGTCTATCACGGTTCTAGTAGATAGAGGCAGTATTGCATTTAACTCAAAACTTGCATATCGAAATTTCACCGGAAATTTATGTTTTGAGGCCCCCTGAATCCCCCCCCCCAAATTAGAAAAACATCTGTATGTGTTTGTAGTATAACTCAAAACGTAATGTCGGATAAATAGCAAACGAGGTATTTAAGGTTCGGTATCTTTCAAAGATGTGACATGAATATTTTCAAGAAATTCCCACCCCAATTTACCTTTTACGTGGAAAAATTTCGATATTTTTGATTTTCTCAAAAATGCTCTAACTATTTTGATCAAAACACCGTAAGTATATTTAAGATATTTACAAGACAAATAAAATGTATATATTGAGTTTTCCTCTTTCAGGAGGAATTTTGTATAACGGGTAAACCACAGGAGATAGTAAAAAACTTACTAAATAAAAATATAAAACGCTTTGAAACAGAAAAAATTATTTCGAAGAACTTTTGAGTCATTTCCGAGATATACCTTATTAGTTTGAATTGCTCGGTGTTTCAGTGTAATTGTTTAAAGTGTTGTCGCTTCGGTTGTTTCTCCCGATGTCATAGAATGGGTATGCAATTCCAAAGCTAGGACGACCTGCTTTTAAACATTTGATTATCGCTTCGGTTTATGTATCCACCTTGTACCTACAATATGGCTTCCTTCGAAAGGGAAGTAAAGAATAACGAATTCCCATTTGAGAAAAAGTATAAGTATTGGAAAGTTTAAGGGAATAACAAGCAATATCTCGAAAATGGTTCATCAACAAAAAAAAATGTATGACATAAATTGTGTATTTTAACGCGATCTACACTTTTTGTGTAGTAAAATTTTGTCTATCTCTTATGGTTTACCAGTTATGCAAAAGTCGTTCACAATGAAGAATACTTTTGGAGACATTTCCAGAAAATTCAAGATATACATTTTATTTGTCATAAATGTATCTTAAACATATGATATTTTAATCAAAATCGTTAGAGCCATTTTTGAGAAAATTAAAATTTTCAAAAAATGTTCCATGTAAAGGGTAATCTGGAGTGGAGGGATTTTCTTGTAAACCTTCGTGTCGCATCTCTGGAAGATACTGAACTTAAATACCAAGTTTAGTGTTTATCCGACTGTTCGTTTCTGAGTTATGCTGTTCACAGACAGACACACGGACAGACACACACGACACACACACACACGACATGTTTCCAAAAATCTGTTGTTACACTCACATGGCTTTCTCTACTCCTGTACAAACTATTTTTACAAACGCTTATTCTCTATATGCTTCATATTAATCGAGATATCGAGATGTTAATCTTATTGCTAATTTTCTTGTAGATGCAATGGGAATTGCTAGGCTTTAAGCGATAGTCAAATATTTTAAGAGGTGGTTACTATGTGGAGTATTCCATTCTCTTTGCATTACCAGGAAAAAAAGAATAACGAATTTGAGAAAAAGTATAAGTATTGGAAAATTTAAGGGAATAACAAGCAATATCTCGAAAATGGTCCACTCAACAAAAAAACTGTATATAACATAAATTGTGTATTTTAACGCGACCTACATTTTTTGTGTAGTAAAATTTTGTCTATCTCTTATGGTTTACCAGTTATGCAAAAGTCGTTCACAATGAAGAACACTTTTGGAGACATTCCCAGAAAATTCGAGATATACATTTCATTTGTCATGAAAATATCTCAAACATATGATATTTTAATCAAAATCGTTAGAGCCATTTTTGAGTAAGTTAAAATTTTCGAAAACTTTTCGATGTAAAGGGTAGTCTGGTGTGGGGGATTTTCTTGAAAACCTTCGTGTCGCATCTCTGGAAGATACTGAACCTAAATACCAAGTTTGGTGTTTATCCGACTGTTCGTTTCTGAGTTATGCTGTTCACAGACAGACAGACACACACACAGACACACACACGGACATGTTTCCAAAATGCTTTTTTTTGGATTCAGGAGGCCTCAAAAGATATATTTCCGATGAAATCCCGGTATCGAATATTTGGGTCGAATGCAATACTTCCCCTACTTACTATACGTAGTAGAGAAAGTAATAAACGATAGTGGCTAGAGAAAGTACAATTTTTAGAAAAAGTTCTCCATTCTAACAAGTAAGTTTTAAAAATATTTGTGTTCATGTACTTTTAACATAAACAGTCTGTGATTTAGATTTCTAAAACCTGCTTCATTGCTTGAAGCTCAGTCCTGTTTACCAGGAAACAAATTTTCCATTCTTGCTTAGGGCTTTATATGACGTGAATGTGTTGAACCACATAAGTGTCTTCGAAGAAATCCTCCAGTTCCTTGAAAGGTAAACGAAAGGAGATGCATTCTAATACGTTATACGTCGTCGTATTTGATGGGATGATTTTGACTTGTATTTTGTACAAACTGCAGCTGAAGGTAAATCTTATACATCTTCACAAATCTGAATTGTAGTGTCGAAATCATCACATGAAAAATTAATGTAAAATTAAGACTGAAACGGGCACTAAAATCCAACTAAATTACAGCATAACTTACCGCTTAACCTACATAAAAAGGGTGTCTTTTTTCCAGGATCTGCTGTTAGCTTGCAATTTTCAGAATAATCGTATTTATGTTAAATTGATATATAATTTACAGGTGAAACGGACATTTAATCCTCACTGAAATTACTACAGGTGCCAGTTTTGTTATACTGTGATTAAACTATTCAAAATGGCAAATTTATTTGTTGTTGGAAATCTATAGATAAATTCTAGTGACCAAATAACAATACTTAGTAAATCGGCATAAAAGTATTCTATGTAACAATAGAAAAACTACTCTGAAAAATCTTGCAAAATAAACCGTAATTCATTGTAATACAAAGCAATGCATATTGGAAACTACAGGACATACAGCATTCTGTTTTAAAATTCTATATTATATCTATTGTTACTTTCTCTACTACGTATAGTAAGTTGGGAAAGCATTGTATTCCACTCAAAAATTCGATGTTGAGATTTTTACCTGAAATGTATGTTTTTAGCCCCCCTGAGCCCAAGAAAAGCATTTTTAGAAAAGGGTCCGCGCGCGCGCGCGTGTGTGTTTGTCCGTAAACAGCATAACTCAAAAACGAAAAATCGGTTAAAAACCAAACTTGGAATTTAAATTCGGTAGTTTCCAAGGATGCGACACGAAGGTTTCCAAGAAAATCCTCCCATCCCAAACTACTCCTTATATGGAATATTTTTCGAAAATTGTGATTTTTTAAAAAGTGACTAACGATTTTATTAAAATATAATATATAAGGCATATATATGGTATATAGACATGACATATTAAATGTATATCCTGAATTTTCTGTGAATAGCCTTTGAAGTCCTCTTCATTCTAAACGTCTTTTTGCACAACTGGTAAATGTAAGAGGTAGACCAAATCTTGCTACACAAAAATGTAGTTCTCGTAAAGCACACAATGTATATCAAATAATATTTAAATTTTTTAGAGTTAAGCATCTCCGAGATATTCCTTGTTGTTGGTTTGAATTTCGAAACGGGATTTCTGCCTCGGAAGTGGGTTAATTTTGCAATTCTTTATTGATAAGGTAGTCTCGGATGCTATAACTTGTAATTGCTCGATTTGAATTTACCGCATTGATAAAATCAGTTGTCAGTATCTGTCTGCCTGGTTTGGCAGAAATGATTCTTGGCGGAAACTTTACTCCATTTATTGTTGGAATTCTAAAACGTGTGTTGCGTTTCAGAATCTTGTTAAAACTTTTTTTTTTTTACTTGGTTTGTCCGGTGTATTTTAAATGATTTAAAATGTGTATAGCTCAGTTAATAGCAGTCTACTGTTATCCATGATTTCTTTACGTGTTTTTAAGGCAAGATATTTTAAATAAGAATAGCAATAATAATTTTCACTGAAAACTGATTTATTTTCTCATTGGCAATGTGAATGTTAAAACGTAGCAGATCAATTACCTTTTTAATTCAGTTTTTCTTACTTACAATTTTATAACTCTGCTCGTTGACTCTGTTTATTGGTTCAACAATTAATTATTCATTATCTCTTACATCAATGTAATATAATTCGCCTTGCAAGTAAATATTTGAATTTAGCGTTGCTCAAGTCGTCTTCTTTGTGAAAAATTTTCATTAAGCAATAAAAACGTTGAATGTTGTTTACCTATCGTAGCTTGGTTGCTAGCATAACGAAATAAATTACAATTTAGCTACAAATTCTAGAAGTTAAATAAATCTTTTGTTGACGTTTTTATGACATACAATGTTTAAAAGATTGCGAATGCAATGATTTTTGTCCTTTCTTTATAGCGTATTTCCTTTTTGACGTTATTCATTTTTGTATTCCACCCAAAAATTCGATACCGAGATTTCACCGGAAATACATGTTTTGAGACCCCCTGAATCCAAAAAATTGGAAACATGTCCGTGTGTGTGTCCGTGTGTGTCTGTGTGTGTGTCTGTGAACAGCATAACTCAGAAACGAACAGTCGGATAAACACCAAATTTGGTATTTAGGTTCAGTATCTTCCAGAGATGCGGCATGAAGGTTTTCAAGAAAATCCCCCCACCACAGATTACCCTTTACATGGAAGATTTTTCGAAAATTTTAATTTTCTCAAAAATGGCTCTAACGATTTTGATTAAAATATCATATGTTTAAGATATTTTATGACAAATAAAATGTATATCTTGAATTTCCTGGGAATGTCTCCAAAAGTATTCTTCATTGTGAACGACTTTTGCATAACTGGTAAACCATAAGAGATAGACAAAAGTTTACTACACAAAAAATGTAGATCGCGTTAAAATATACAATTTATGTCATACATTTTTTTTGTTGAGTGAACCATTTTCGAGATATTACTTGTTATTGCCTTAAGTTTTTCAATACTTTTCTCAAATGGGAATTCGTTATTCATTTTTTGTCTTGGATATGCAAAGAGTATTAATCTGTGGCAAAGGGAATGGTGCTGCACCTAGCAACCAGCTATTAAGAGATATGTATGTGCTTAAAGGCTACTGTATTTGCCCTTGTAAATATATATTTCCCTTACATCTACAAGAAAATTAGCAATAAGATAGACTCTGCAAATGTTTATCTCGATTAACATGAAGTAGATGGAGAATAAGCGTTTGTATACATAGTTTGTACAAGAGTAGAGAAAGTCATGTGAGTGTAACGTCAGATTTTTCATTTTCTTTCTCCTTTATAATTAATACAATTTTAACGGATGTTTCACAATATATAAGTACTTTTTACAAATATTATTTTGTATTTGGTGTTTTCTAACAATATTGACTCATAATTATTACACGTATATTCATAATAATGATATTTGTGTGAATTATTGTCACCCCTTGGATTTATAGCCCCAATGCTTAGTAATAATTACATCCACTACTTTCATTTTATTTCAAAAAACTGCATCAGTTTTTACTCATACCTTTTTTTAACTATAAGTCGTCATTCCTTTCCCTCCTTTCTTTCTTCCTTCCTTTCTTTCTTCCTTCCTTTCTTTCTTCTTTCCTTCCTTTCTTTCTTTCTTTCTTTCTTTCTTTCCTTCTTCTTTCTTTTTCTTTTTTCCCCTCTTGACCTCGCAAAGCGAATGTAATTTCAAAGTTATCATATAAGGAAGCGCTCTTAAGAATTTGACTATTGCTTAAACCCTACTGTATTCCCCAAATCCCCTTTTACCCCTACATACAAGGGAATAATAAGACAGGTTTTGCAAATGTTCATCTCGATTAACCTAAAGTAGATGTAAGAATAATCGTCTGTAAGAAGAGTTTGTACAAGAGTGAATAGAGAAAGTCATGTGAGTGCGACACATTAGAATTTTTTTTCATTTCTCTGCCTATTATTTGAGCTTTTGTGTGTTTTTAAAGCATGAACTTTCTGAATTTTGCTAACTTTCTAGGTGCGTATTTATTGGATATTTGTTTGTTTTTTATTTACCCATTTCATAGACTATTAATGCGAATAAATGTGAACATTGAAAGTAAGTTAATGCACAGAAGCAACCGTTCCTCGTGCAACATGCAGCCTAATTCTATTTCAGGGATGCAGGAGAAAAAAACCCGTATGTGCCATACTCGAACAATTTGCTCTACCCATTGCACATTTGTACACTCCCTTGTGTATTATTCATATTCACATCAATTGATTCTTCTATTTACGTTGTAGACAGTAAATATTTAACTAGAATAATGTTAAATTAAGCAATATGGCCGTAAATAAAACACAACTCTTAACATATCGAAAGTCAGTCTGTATTATTAATGAACCCATGAAGGAACAACGTAGAATCGCGTAAGATGCTTTATAGATGCCTTATGACAATTCATCAACGAATATTTCGAAAATAGATAATACTACAGAAAAAGTTATTTGATATAAATTGTTTGAAGAGCTCCACGTGTTTTGTTAGTAAGATTTTGACAATCGCTTGGCTTATCAGCTATACCGAATTATACAAAATTCATGTAGAAAGAAGAGGACTTTACAGATTATTCGCACAAAATTAAAAAAAAATTTTTAGTCATGCAAATGTCTTAAATCTATATTATTTTAGGAAAATAGGCAGAGCCATTTTCTAGGAAATAAAAAAAATGACGCAAAATTTTTCCGTGTAAATGATATTTTGGTTGGGGGGGGTGATTTTTTTTTGGAAATATTTATGTCGCATCCTTGGAAGATGTTAAACTTATATGTTAAGTTTGCACACAAGATTTTAGAAATTTTTTCCTCGCAATGGGTAGAGGAGGATTTAAGCACTGCGACCACAGACCTATTGTGCCTTAACCAACCTCCGGGAGGAAGGGATAAGATGAAAGTTCCGAAGAGTAATTGCCAGAAGCAAGTAAAGGCAGGCACAGATATTGCAATCCATAGATAAAAACGCTCCTGCAGACACCCCCTAGCGCTCCTCCTAACGAACAGGTCCGAGCTGCCCTGGTTCCGTACCAGAGGAGGAAGAAATAGTCACAGCGCATATCCATCGTGCACCACACACCACCGAACCATCCAGTCAAGCCCCATTCCCCGAAATGTGATATGAAATGAAAATGATAGGGAATGAGGTACCGGAAAAATTCGCGGTATTAGAAAAAACACTCCCGCTTTTACCTGGCGACAAGAGAAAGCACGTAAAAACTCATCTGAGTGGAAGGTCGCTGGGGATCAAACCCGGGACCTCCGAAATGCGAGTCACACGTGTTACCCCGGCGCCACCTCGCTCAGATTGCAAACATTTTTACTTTCTCTGCCCGTACATAGTTGGTAGAGAAGGTATTGCATTCCACCCAAAAATCGATATCGAGATTTCACTCGGGAATTATGTTTTGAGGCCCTTTGAATGAAAAAACCACTCTTAGAAAAAGGTCCGCGCGCGTGTGTGTGTGTGTGTGTGTGTGAGTGTGAGAGTGTGTGTGTGTGAGAGTGTGTGTGTGTGAGAGTGTGTGTGTGTGAGTATGTGTGTGTGTGAGTATGTGTGTGTGAGTATGTGTGTGTGTGAGTGTGTGTGTGTATGTGTGTGAGTGTGTGTGTGTGAGTGTGTGAGTGTGTGTGTGTGTGAGTGTGTGTGTGAGTGTGTGTGTGAGTGTGTGTGTGTGTGAGTATGTGTGTGTGAGTATGTGTGTGTGAGTGTGTGTGTGTGTGTGAGAGAGTGTGTGTGTGTGTGTGAGTGTGTGTGTGTGTGAGTGTGTGTGTGTGAGTGTGAGAGAGAGAGACTCAAAAAGGAAAACTCGGATAAATAACAAACTTGGTATTTAAGTTCAGTACCTTCCAAAGATGTAGCACAAAGATTTTCAACAAAATACCTCCACCCCAAACTCCACCCTTACATGGAACATTTTTCGAACTTTTTTATTTTTTAAAAATGTCTAACGATTTTGATTAAAATACCATATATTAAAGATAATTACTGACAATAAAATGTATATCTTGAAATTTCTGGGAATAGCTCGTGAAGTCCACTTCATTCGGAAGGAAATTTACATAATCTTGCATAACAGGTAAATATTAAGCGATAGACGAAACCGTACTACACAAAAAATGTAGATCTCTTTAAAACACACGATTTATATCAAAGAACTTGTTTTGTGGCATCAGACATTTCTGAGATATACGTTATTAATAGTTCAAATTGTTCAATACTTAGCCATTCTTTTAAAGTCCTGTCGATGTTCAGTTGTTCCTCGCGATGCTATGGAAAGAGTATGGAATATTAAGGCTAGCATATAGATCCACTTCTTAAACATATGGCTATCGCTGTTCTCTTTGTATCTATCGCGAAATGTGTAATGCAGCTATTTCCGTAAAGGTTTATCTTAAAATGAAGCAGATAGGAAAATAAGCTGTTGTAAGAATAATTATTATGCCCACTAATAAGTGATAGAGGGTAGAGAAATAAATGTAACACATCAGATTTTTTAAAATCGTTTAGTCGATATCGAAATTTTGGGTGGAATAAACAATACTTCCTCAACGTACTCTAGGTAAGTGCAGAGAAATAAAAGGGGTGTAGGAGGGATCTCCTTCCGCCATCTAGGCACAGGACATTATGTATTTTCCTTACGTAAGCAAATGAATTATAATTATAAACTCAGTGAAAGACAACCCCTAACCATGACTGGCTTATGATGCAGCGTACAATATTGTTCCAGTTCTGCAGGCCTGTTCTACCGAGTCAACTTATACAGAATTTCCAGTAGGTTTTAAATTGTTTGATTGTAAAGGAACATTTTGTTTAATATAATGCCTTTTTTCAAAATTTATGGATTGTTTCTGCCTGAGATATATGATGTGCATTAAACCGGTGTGTGTAAAATCTAAACCTGAAACGCCAACTCAGTTTATTCGTCTTCCTTTCTCCTCACAGGCCGCTATGAAGATGACGATCTCTGAAGGTTTATGAGCCGAAGAAAAGTACCAGCTGAGCGCTGTGGGAAAGCTGCTGGAATGTTGTGGGCAAAAGTCGCCATCATCTTACAGTTAACTACGCGTAAAGCGTAACAACAGTAAAAAGGCACTAAGGCGAATGTTAAAACATGCAGTTATACACACACGGCAATTTATGTTTTCAAACTCAAAGACACGCGGAGAGTTTTATAACCATGACACACCCTATTCCTCAGTGGCATCATAAAGTAGGAACTACTGCTTCAGCAGCTTTGTTTCGAAATCAAACATAACGCTCATGTAATTATTAGGGTCCGAAATTATATGCGAATTGCTTGTTTATATATAAATTATAACACAAGGTGTTATTTTAAGAAAGAAATGTCTTGAATAAAAATTGCTTCATATTATGGGGTGAAGTAAATGCCATTAGTAGTGTTTTATTTGGAGAATGTTGTGATGGTCATTTTAGGATCAATTTAATTTGACCCTAAATGCAGGTTCCCATTTAAAAAAATTAAATTTACCCTAAAATGACTATCATAACGTCCTCCAAACAAAACACGATTAATGGCATTTACTTTCCCCCATAATGTCAAACAACGTTTATTAAAGACATTTCTTTCTACAACGCTTAGTTTTGGAGATATTGTCTCAACTTGAATGGTCCGCCCTGTATATTCTACCGGGTGAGTCTTCTCAGCCTGCGAATTGAGAAGTTCAATCCCGACGTTGTACAGCTATGCCGTAAACATTGTCCACTGCATCGCGTCGTATCAATTTCGGCCGAAATGACTGCTTTGCACCTTGCGCATGCAGTGGCTTGCTTCGTAGCGTAACAGTGTGCACGTTGCTCTTCGATGGTAAACATCCCAGGTTCAAATACCCAACTGAAAGTGCTTTTTATGTTTAGTAAATATACTTGTTTTTTAATGTATGCGGAAGAGATGTATACCTTGTAAGTCACACGTTCACAGACAATTTGAGCAGTGTTGATAGTGCATATAAATGCATATTCCAGCGGTAAATGCATATTTTAAATGTTTAATGCAAAAATGCATGTTTTACTCTTGAATGTGGTGTTAAATTACAATTTTCCCCTTTATCTAATTAGTAATTACTAGTACTTAATAAAGCTTCTGCAATTAATGTGTAATATAAAATTCTATATGTTACACTCACATGACTTTCTCTACTCTCACTCGCATGTTAGTGGGTAAACAAATTATTGATACGAAAGTTTGTTTTCCTATCTACTTCATTTTAATCGAGATAAACCTTTTCGGAAATAGCTGCATTATACATTCCGTTATGATATAAAGGGAATAGCGATAGTCAAATGTTTTAGACCTGGACGCTATATGCCGCCCTTAAAATTCCATACTGTTTCCATAACATCGCGAGAAACAGCTGAAAATCGACAGGACCTTAAAATAATGACTAAGTATTAAACACTCCGAATCGTTAATAACGGATACCTCAGAGATTTCTGATGCCACAAAAAAATTATTTTAAATAAGTTGTTTGTTTTAAAGAGATCTGCATTTTTTGTGTAGTACGTTTTCGTCTATCACTTAACGTTTACCAGTTATACAAGATTATACAAAATTCCCTTCATAGAGGACTTCACAGGCTATTCCCAGAAAATGCAAGATATATGTTTTGTTTGTCATGTAAATATATTTAATTTATGGTATTTTAATCAAAATCGTTAGTCATGTTTTAGAAAGTAAAAAATTTCGAAATGGGGATTATTTTGAAAATCTTCGTATCACATCTTTGAAAGATACTGAACCTAAATACCAAGTTTGGTATATATCCAACTTTTCATTTTTGAGTTATGCACACACACACACACACACCTTTTTCTAAAAATGCTTTTTTTATTCAAGGGGCCACAAAACATGCATTTCCGTGAAGTTTCGAAAACTAAGTTTTTAGATAGCATAGAAAGTAAAAATGGATAACTCTGAAACACTTGGAGCAATTTCAAACAAACTCGATACTCATATGACTTACAATCTGGAATTTAATACCTTCGGGCTGGGAAGGGGTGATGTGTACAAAAAATCTGATGTGCTACACTCACATGACTTTCTCTACTCTTGCACAATCTATTTTTACAAACGCCTATTCTCCATATGCTTCATGTTAATCGAAATATCGAGATGTCAATCTTATTTGTAATTTTCTTGTAGATGCAAGGGGAATATGGTAGCTTTTAAGCGATAGTCAAATATTTTAACGCTGGTTACTATGTGGCGCATTCCATTCTCTTTGCATGTCCAGGACATAAAAAAATCTGATGTGTTACACTCACATGACTTTCTCTACTCCTGTACAATCTAATTTTACAAACGCTTATTCTCCATATGCTTTATGTTAATCGAGATATCGAGATGTCAATCTTATTGGTAATATATGGTAGCTTTTAAGCGATAGTCAAATATTTTAACGCTGGTTGCTATGTGGCGCATTCCATTCTCTTTGCATGTCCAGGACATAAAAAAATGAATAACGAATTTGAGAAAAAGTATAAGTATTGGAAAATTTAAGGAAATAACAAGCAATATCTCGAAAACGGTTCACTCAACAAAAGAAATGTATATGACATAAGTTGTGTATTTTAACGTGATCTACATTTTTTGTGTAGTAAAATTTTGTCTATCTCTTATGGTTTACCAGTTATGCAAAAGTCGTTCACAATGAAGAATACTTTTGGAGACATTCCCAGAAAATTCGAGATATACATTTCATTTCCCATGACATTATCTTAAACATATGATATTTTCATCAAAATCGTTAGAGCCATTTTTGAGAAAATTAAAATTTTCGAAAAATCTTCCATGTAAAGGGTAGTCTGGGGTGGGGGGATTTTCTTGAAAACCTTCGTGTCGCATCTCTGGAAGATACTGAACCTAAATACCAAGTTTGGTGCTTATCCGACTGTTTGTTTTTGAGTTATGCTGTTCACAGACACACACACAGACACACACACAGACACACACACACACACAGACACACACACACACACAGACACACACACGGACATGTTTCCAAAAATGCTTTTTTTGGATTCAGGAGGTCTCAAAACATGTATTTCCGGTGAAATCTCGGTATCGAATTTTTGGGTGGAATGCAATACTTCCCCTACTTACTATACGTAGTAGAGAAAGTAAAAAATGAATAACGAATTTGGGAAAAAGTATAAGTATTGGAAAATTTAAGGAAATAACAAGCAATATCTCGAAAACGATTCACTCAACAAAAGAAATGTATATGACATAAGTTGTGTATTTTAACGCGATCTACATTTTTTGTGTAGTAAAATTTTGTCTATCTCTTATGGTTTACCAGTTATGAAAAAGTCGCTCACAATGGAGAATACTTTTGGAGACATTCCCAGAAAATTCGAGATATACATTTCATTTCGCATGACGTTATCTTAAACATATGATATTTTAATCAAAATCGTTAGAGCCATTTTTGAGAAAATTAAAATTTTCGAAAAATGTTCCATGTAAAGGGTAGTCTAGGGTGGGGGGATTTTCTTGAAAACCTTCGTGTCACATCTCTGGAAGATACTAAACCTAAATACCAAGTTTGGTGTTTATCCGACTGTTCGTTTTTGAGTTATGCTGTTCACAGACACACAGACACACACACACACACGCACACACACACAGACACACACACGGACATGTTTTCAAAAATGCTTTTTTTGGATTCAGGAGGTCTCAAAACATGTATTTCCGGCGAAATCTCGGTATCGAATTTTTGGGTGGAATGCAATACTTCCCCTACTTACTATACGTAGTAGAGAAAGTAATAATAAAAAATCTGATGTGTTACACTCACATGACTTTCTCTACTCTTGTACAAACTATTTTTACAAACGCTTATTCTCCATCTACTTCATGTTAATCGAGATATCGAGATGTCAATCTTATTGATAATTTACTTGTAGATGCAAGGGGTATATGGTAGGTTTTAAGCGATAGTCAAATATTTTAACGCTGGTTGCTGTGTGGCGCATTCCATTCTCTTTGCATGTCCAGGACATAAAAAAAATCTGATGTGTTACACTCACATGACTTTCTCTACTCTTGTACAATCTATTTTTACAAACGCCTATTCTCCATATGCTTCATATTAATCGAGATATCGAGATGTCAATCTTATTTGTAATTTTCTTGTAGATGCAAGGGGAATATGGTAGCTTTTAAGCGATAGTCAAATATTTTATCGCTGGTTGCTATGTGGCGCATTCCATTGTCTTTGCATGTCCAGGACATAAAAAAATCTGATGTGTTACACTCACATGACTTTCTCTACTCTTGTACAATCTAAGTTTACAAACGCCTATTCTCCATATTTTTCAAGTTAATCGAGATATCGAGATGTCAATCTTATTGGTAATTTTCTTGTAGATGCAAGGGAAATATCGTAGCTTTTAAGCGATAGTCAAATATTTTAACGCTGGTTGCTATGTGGCGCATTCCATTCTCTTTGCATGTCCAGGACATAAAAAAAATCTGATGTGTTACACTCACATGACTTTCACTACTCTTGTACAATCTATTTTTACAAACGCCTATTCTCCATATGCTTTATGTTAATCGAGATATCGAGATGTCAATCTTATTGCTAATTTTCTTGTAGATGCAAGGGGAATATGGTAGCTTTTAAGCGATGGTCAAATTGTTTAACGCTGGTTGCTATGCGGCGCATTCCATTCTCTTTGCAAGTCCAGGACATAAAAAAAAAATCTGATGTGTTACACTCACATGACTTTCTCTACTCTTGTACAATCTATTTTTACAAACGCCTATTCTCCATATGCTTTATGTTAATCGAGATATCGAGATGTCAATCTTATTGCTGATTTTCTTGTAGATGCAAGGGGAATATGGTAGCTTTTAAGCGATGGTCAAATATTTTAACGCTGGTTGCTATGTGTCGAATTCCATTCTCTTTGCAAGTCCAGGACATAAAAAAATGAATAACGAATTTGAGAAAAAGTATAAGTATTGGAAAATTTAAGGGAATAACAAGCAATATCTCGAAAACGGTTCACTCAACAAAAGAAATGTATATAACATAAGTTATGTATTTTAACGAGATCAACATTTTTTGTGTAGTAAAATTTTGTCTATCTCTTATGGTTTACCAGTTATGCAAAAGTCGTTCACAATGAAGAATACTTTTGGAGACATTCCCAGAAAATTCGAGATATACATTTCATTTCTCATGGCATTATCTTAAACATATGATATTTTAAACAAAATCGTTAGAGCCATTTTTGAGAAAATTAAAATTTTCGAAAAATGTTCCATGTAAAGGGTAGTCTGGGGTGGGGGGATTTTCTTGAAAACCTTCGTGTCGCATCTCTGGAAGATACTGAACCTAAATACCAAGTTTGGTGTTTATCCGACTGTTCGTTTTTGAGTTATGCTGTTCACACACACACAGACACACACACACACACACACACAGACACACAGACACACACACGGACATGTTTCCAAAAATGCTTTTTTTGGATTCAGGAGGTCTCAAAACATGTATTTCCGGTGAAATCTCGGTATCGAATTTTTGGGTGGAATGCAATACTTCCCCTACTTACTATACGTAGTAGAGAAAGTAAAAATGAATAACGAATTTGAGAAAAAGTATAAGTATTGGAAAATTTAAGGAAATAACAAGCAATATCTCGAAAACGGTTCACTCAACAAAAAAAATGTATATGATATAAGTTGTGTATTTTAACGCGAACTACATTTTTTGTGTAGTAAAATTTTGTCTATCTCTTATGGTTTACCAGTTATGCAAAAGTCGTTCATAATGAAGAATACGTTTGGAGACATTCCCAGAAATTTCGAGATATACATTTCATTTCTCATGACATTATCTTAAACATATGATATTTGCATCAAAATCCTTAGAGCCATTTTTGAGAAAATTAAAATTTTCGAAAAATGTTCCATGTAAAGGGTAGTCTGGGGTGGGGGGATTTTCTTGAAAATCTTCGTTTCGCATCTCTGGAAGATACTGAACGTAAATACCAAGTTTGGTGTTTATCCGACTGTTAGTTTTTGAGTTATGCTGTTCACAGACACACACACAGACACACACACACACACACACACACACACACACACAGACACACACACACGGACATGTTTCCAAAAATGCTTTTTTTGATTCAGGAGGTCTCAAAGCATGTATTTCCGGTGAAATCGCGGTATCGAATTTTTGGGTGGAATGCAATACTTCCCCTACTTACTATACGTAGTAGAGAAAGTAAAAAACTATATTAGAGTCGAATCCACAGTTTTAAGGATCGTTAAGATGACTAGTGACACTACCGATTCCATTTAAGTCCAAATTCAGCACCCTTCAGCATGAGAGGTGAAATGGAGTGAAAAATGTGTTACACTCACATGACTTTCTCTACCCTTGTACAAACTGTTTTTACAAACGCTTATTCTCCATATGCTTCATGTAAATAGAGATATCGAGATGTTAATCTTATTGCTAATTTCTTGTAAATGCAAGGGGAATTGGTAGGCTTTAAGCTATAGTCAAACATTTCAAGAGCTGGTTGCTATGTGGAGTATTTGCTCAAAAAATACACTTTCTCAGTATTATTAAAATCTGTTTATAGGCTAAATGTTAGAGCCCCTGACTACCAATCAATGCTGTGAAAACTGCACATCAATAGCACTTTCCATCTCCGAAATATTTGCGTGCAAGTTTTAGGTGATTCACCCTTTATAAATGTTATTGCGCTAGTGCGATAATGTAAAGTTCGTGTGCACTCTGCTAAAAGTTCTACTTTTAGGCTGCTGTCTAAAAAGTATTATTGACGCGGTCATTGCTTTAATATCATCTCCAAATGTGTTTGTCATGAGGCTGAGGATTGTCTATTGCAATGTTTCCTTCTCTCGGAACAAAATGGACCGGAAGCTAAGTACAAAAGAAAAAAGTACAACTGTGTACGCTGACCACTTGAAGTTGACTCGTAACTCTTAGTTGTAAGCACAAACAGCGGTTAGCTAAGGATTTCCAATTTAGGAAAAGGATTCACAGTGACCCTAGCCATTGAAAAGTTTTTCTGAGAGCTACGGTAATACGTTTAAAATAAGAGTGATATCCCTATGGTATTGAAATTAGTTAAGCCGAACTAGCCCCGATTTGTTCGTCTCTTAGGTTTATTCCAAGTGGATAAGAAAACACTGAATCATAAACGCTACTTTATGTATTTTAGCCAGTCAACACCCGGCATCTAGCTTGATATATTTACAACCTAAGAACGGTTCAATCAATACAGAACATTACACAGTATCCCTAGATTAATTAAAACCCCTATATTTTTCTGCACTCTCGTCGGGTAAACCAAAGAATGGACCGGCTAGGTTTCGTTCATTTTAAGTGCTATTAGCATCTAAGGTGCGATGTCAGTCTAAATTTAATATGTACTATAATCTAATTAATTTGCACGATAGTAAACGTAAGCAATGAGAATAGTTCGCGTTCCTTTATCTTTTCTTGCTTCAAAAAAAGAATAACAATCACAACGATGTTTGTATTTTTTTTATTTCCCCTCCAATTACTCTCAATTTTTACTTTCTCTACTACGTATAGTAAGTAGGGTAAGTATTGCATTCCACCCAAAAATTCGATACCGAGATTTCGCCGGAAATACACGTTTTGAGACCTCCTGAATCCAAAAAAAGCATTTTTGGAAACATGTCCGTGTGTGTGTCTGTGTGTGTGTCTGTGTGTGTGTGTGTGTGTGTGTCTGTGTGTGTGTGTCTGTGAACAGCATAACTCAAAAACGAACAGTCGGATAAGCACCAAACTTGGTATTTAGGTTCAGTATCTTCCAGAGATGCGACACGAAGGTTTTCAAGAAAATCCCCCCACCCCAGACTACCCTTTACATGGAAGATTTTTCGAAAATTTTAATTTTCTCAAAAATGGCTCTAACGATTTTGATGAAAATATCATATGTTTAAGATAATGTCATGAGAAATGAAATGTATATCTCGAATTTTCTGGGAATGTCTCCAAAAGTATTCTTCATTGTGAACGACTTTTGCATAACTGGTAAACCATAAGAGATAGACAAAATTTTACTACACAAAAAATGTAGATCGCGTTAAAATACACAACTTATGTCATATACATTTTTTTTGTTGAGTGAACCGTTTTCGAGATATTGCTTGCTATTTCCTTAAATTTTCCAATACTTATACTTTTTCCAAATGCGTTATTCATTTTTTTTATGTCCTGGACATGCAAAGAGAATGGATTGCGCCACATAGCAACCAGCGTTAAAATATTTGACTATCGCTTAAAAGCTACCATACTTCCCTTGCATCTACAAGAAAATTACCAATAAGATTACATCTCGATATCTCCATTAACATGAAGCATATGGAGAATAAGCGTTTGTAAAAATAGTTTGTACAAGAGTAGAGAAAGTCATGTGAGTGTAACACATCAGATTTTTTTTGTCTTGGATATGCAAAGAGTTATAATTTGTGGCATAGGGAATGGTGCTGCACCCAGCAACCAGCTATTAAGAGATATGTATGTGCTTAAAGCCTACTGTTTTTCTATATTGCCCTTGTAAATATATTTTCCCCTACGTCTACAAGAAAATTAGCAATAAGATAGAGTTTGCAAATGTTTATCTCGATAACATGAACTAGATGGAGAATAAGCGTTTGTAAAAATACTTTGTACAAGAGTAGAGAAAGTCATGTGAGTGTAACACATCAGATTTTTTGTTAAGTGAACCATTTTCGAGATATTGCTTGTTATTCCCTTAAATTTTTCAATTCTTATTTTCTCATTCGTTATTCATTTTATTGTCTTGGATATGCAAAGAGTATTAATCTGTGGCAAAGAAAATGGTGCTGGACATAGCAACCAGCTATTAAGAGATGTCTATTTTTAAGGCTACTGTATTTCTATATTGCCCTTGCAAATACAAAACAAGGGGCACATAATACGCCTTAAGCGATAGTCAAATATTTCTGGAACTGGTCGCTATGTGTAAAATGTAATTCTCTTTGCATGTCAAAAGATCGTTTCTGCAAATGTTTACCTCGATTAATATGAAATAGATGGAGAATAAGAGTTTGTAAAAATAGTTTGTACAAGAGTAGAGAAAGTCATGTGAGTGTAACACATCAGATTGTTATTTTAATTTACATTAATGATTTGACCGACACAGCTTATGATGATTGCGTTGATACGATCGCAAATGGTTGTAGTAAAACCCATACTCTGTTGCCAATAAAGTGGATGATATTTCATTAAAAATGAGGAATAGTGTGACGTCAACGATCTTAATCTTAATACAGATAAGATAGTAAATGTCATATTTTCAATCAGCCATATTTCTGATGTTACATCAACCAAATTTTTGGTCATTTATATCAAATCTGCGTTAAGCTGGAAATCTAATATCGATATTATGGGAAGTAAATTAAGTAGAGGTATTTTCATGTTAAGAATTTAAGTTTTAACTATTAATCATTGTTAAATATATATTACTGCCATAATTATAGCCATTTAAATTACGTAATTCCCCTATGGAGAAACCACCTTGACACAAACTTTTACTCCCACAAAAACTAGCAATTAGGTTAATTTGTGGAGCCTCACCAAAAGAACATTGTAAACCAGTTCTTATACAGCTCAATAGTTCTAAATTTCCATACATTCTTATATTTTAAATGGCCTTTGTTCGTTTAAAATAATCTAGATAGCTACATTAGATGTGATTTTGTTCACAGTTATCCCACGATGAGCAATAATAATACCTACTTTTAAAAAAATCTTATGTGATACATTCACATGACTTTTTCTACCGTCTATCGTTGAGTATGCAAAGTATTGTTACTAAAGCTTATTTACTTAAGGTGCATCAAGGTTATTAGAAATCAACGAGAAGGAAGGTGATGACAAAATCTTTTCATCGAAGAAAAGAATATTACAGAACAATAAATACGATATGATAATGACTCATAATACTGGCAGAAGACCGAAATAGTGCGTCTTTTGTAAATAGGTGATTTCCTTGGTTGTATATATAGTTACTCAAGTTAGAACGTTGACCAACCTGACATGCGGCATCAGCCATCTTTTTTTTTATTAACGTGAATTAGGCCGTGTCCTCCATATGTGGGGATAACTTAATCCACCGTGATTCGGATTTCACGTTAAGCTGTTGGTCCTCAATATCCACTTGGATGCATTCCCAATTAATAATGAAGTTTTGCTTAGTTTTAGTGTGAAGTCATGTTTTTGTTGTTTGTTGGAAAATGCTTCTAGTTTTATCTGCACCACGTATGGGAGCCAATCTGTCGCGGTCACTTCGTGTTATCTTTTTGCTTGGCGCCTTTTATTGTATTACTATTTTTAAATTTGGGTTCATTGTCCACCGGCTAGCTATTATTTCTCGGTCGAGCACATCTCTTGAACAGGGTGCGTAAACGGAAAGGATTTTGTTACTGAAAGATAACACTGATAAAAGAATTTGTTTTTACACTTTTATTGTCGTCACACATTATTCAATTTCATATATTATTCTTAATACACGCCCGACTGAATCTGTTATGTTTTCTAATGCTACTATGATCACTTATTTACTGCACATTATTAATTCGCGTGTTTCACATTTATAACAAACTTTAAGACGCGAGAGATTCTGATGAACTAAGCGACGTTTAACTTCTGAATGATTCTGTTGGACTCAGCGACGTGTAACGCGTGGATGATTTTGTTGAACTGGGCAATACTTGCCTCTGGCTTTAGCTTTTTATACTCCCACACCCCGATATGCCTAAACATTATAACCGAGCTGCTATTGGTTAATAAAACGCGCCAACATTAGTGTCTATTTTTATATCCAATCAAAAATTACGAAAACATATGCTCTAGGGAAGAAATTCCCTCCATTTCTAAGAAAAGCGCGCCAATCTGACGTCATTTGCTTGTCTCTAATAATTGATAAACAACTCACCCCCCTCGCTCATTGTTATCTGCTCCTATTGTCAGTTTCAGTGAGGCCGTGTAAACTTATTTCCTAACAATGCATATAATTAACAAACATCTCAAATCAATGTCATACAATAATGCTTATTTACACTACAATCACTCTGGCATTTACATTATTGTGATACAAATTACTGCCACAAGTGATACTTTTTGCGTTATTTGAATCTGAGAAATTCGTGCCCAGGCACACTTAGCTTCCACAGGGGCACGCTCTGAGATATTAAAAGAAGTGCATCTTAACTAAAAGTAAAATAAAAGATTAGAAGGTGTAACAGAGGTGCAAGGAGGAAGTGAGTTAGTGTAACATTTTTAACTGTTTTGTTTACTTCCCAAAACTAAACTTTTATCTCAAAAATATGCCCCAAAACATAATAATTATGGTAATATTTAGCACACATTAAGCACAGTTTAAAACTTATTGGCCACTAGGCGTTAAAATAAATAATTACCTATTTTATGTTCGCTTTTTTACCTTCTCTATCACTTACCTAGTACGAAGAGAAGGTATTGCATTCCATTCAATAATTCGATACCGAGATTTCACCGGAAATACACGTTTTGAGGCCCCATGAATAAAAAAACATTTTTAGAAAAACGAACGTTTTTATAAAAATGTAGATTTCCTTAAAACCCACAATTTATTTCAAATAAGTTTTTTGTGCCATAAGCCATTACTGATATATTCGTTATTAAGTTTCGAATTGTTCAATACTTGACCATTCTCTTTATGTCCTGTTAACAGTCATCTGGTTCTCAGAATGCCATGGAAACAGTATGGAATTTTAAGGCCAGCATATAGCGTTCGGTCCTAAAACATTTAACTATGGCTGTTCCCTTTGTATCTGTAACGAAATGTGTAATACAGCTAATTCTGCAAAGGCTTATTTGGATTAAAATGTAGTAGACAGAAAAATAAAGTTTATTAAGAATAGTTTGTATACCCTAATAAACGATAGAGGGTAGAGAAAGTCATGTGAATGTAACACACAATACATAAATTAGTTATTTCGTAGGTTCGAGCTACAGATCAACATTTTGTTTGGTTTTATCACAGGCAGAGCATATTTTGCTTGTTAGTTACAGTTTGTGTACGTAAATCGCAAATATCTTGCAGGGGACCTGATCATCTTTCTTGCGTTGTAAAACTTTTATGTGAATGGAAATAGCAAGCACAAAGTTACCCAACCTCTCCCAGGGCTGTAACTCTTCAAAACAACCGCATCCCGCGTCGGGCATTTCCATGGCAAACTCCCGTTTGCATCAAGTTATACATTTCTTATGCGATTTCGCAGAGAAAGGCGGTAGATGCGGCAGACAGCTCTTGTATGCATGAAATGGAATTGGTGAAGCGGGGAGGAAAACATTTCGTCACTGTAAGGCGCACACTTTAAAAATAAGGGCTGCATCCACCCCTTCTACCGCGTTCTTTGTGGCGATATGATTGCATTTCTACCTTTCTCTCGAGTATACAGCTCCTGTAAAGGATATTAAACATTTTATTTTTACTCGTTGTGTTATTTTAATGTTGCAGGCGTATTTACGTGCAGCTATTTATACAATTTAACTTTGAGTAGATTGAAATTAAAAAAAATCTGATATGTTGCATTCACATGGTTTTCTCTACATCTATCGTTATTATTGGGTAAACAAGTTACTTTTACAAAACTTATGTACTTTTTTTAATCCTTTGCAGAAATGGCTGCATTACATATGGGAACAGTGGTAGTAAAATGTTTCAGAACTGGGCACTATAAACTTAAAATTCCATACCATTTCCATGCAATCGCAAGAAACAACTGTAAATCGACAAAAGTTTAAAAGAATGACTAATATTTTAAAATGAAAACTTAATAATTAATATCTAGGAAATTGCCAATGCCACAAAAATTATCTGAAATAAGTTGTGTTTTCTAAAGAGATGTACATTTTTTTGTGAATTAAGTTTTTGTCTATCGCCTAACGTTTACCAGTTACATAATATTATACAAAATTCCTTCCAAACGAAGAGGACTTCAAAGGCTATTAGTAGGAAATTCAAGATACACAAATTACGGCATGTAAATTACTTTAATATATAGTATTTTAATCCAAATACTTAGGGCCATTTTTACAAAATCAAAACATAGAAAAATGTACCATATAAGGGCAGTTTCTGGGGGAGTTTCTAAAAAATCTCGTCGCATCTTTGGAAAGTATTAAACCTAAATGCCAAGTTTATTATTTATCCGACTAATGTTTTTTGAGTTTTTTCTAAAAATGCTATAAAATGCTATTTTTTTATTCATGGGTTCCGAAAACATGTATTTAGGGTGAAATCTCGGTATCGAATTTATGGGTGGAATACAATACCTTCTCTACCTATTAAATGGTAGAGACGGCAAAAAATCAGATGTGTTGCATTCACATGACTTTTCTACTCACTCTTCTACACACTACTCTTACAAAACTTATTCTTCTATCTACTTTTAGACACTTGATAAGGTTGCCTTACAGATTGATTTATTTATTTTATTGTAGGTATGAGCAGGATACAGTGGCTAAACCGATAGTAATATTTATGAAAAGCGGTTGGCTATGCGATTTAACGGGACCAAAAATGGTATTCACATAAATTGAGTGTTTTTTACGAGAACTGCATTAAAATTTTGTCTAATCCTTAGCAATTATCAGTTATATGAAAGTCATTCACAATGAAAGTAGTTTCATATTTTTGCAGAAAATTCAACAAATACATTTCATGTCCTGCACACACCTTAAACACATAGTATTTTAATCAAAATCGTTACAACCAATCGTTATAACCATTTGAGAAATTCAAGCGTGCTTTTGTGAATTTAAGAAATTCAAATGAGTCCAGATTTTACCGAAAGAGGTGACAGACCGCAGCGCCAGGAGACACCAACAAGAATGAATAGGCTTAAATAATCACAGGTGCATCACTTCCACCCTACCTCTGCCCCCATCACTGCATTCCAGCTTCTCACCGCATGCTTGCACGACTTCACTGTAATTGCACTAAACTTTATATTCACACCCACTAACCTACTAACCAACACAACTATCAACCTCCTCTTCATATTATCAATCTGGTTCTTCCAGGCTGCAACGCAAGCGCTCGCATGTACTGCATGCCAACTATATATTGACATTTACTAACCGGGGTGCTGATGCGGAATCCCACCACGTACTTCTCACTAGCATTGTATCGTCCTCCGTGGTGTAGTGGTTACCGTGCTAGCCTCTAGTTCCCGAGGTCACGGGTTCAAACCCGGCGGAGGGTTGGAATTGTTGTGGCATAAAAATCCTTAACATGGATTCCTTCGGAGGAGAAGTAAAGCCGATGCCATGTATATTTACGGCACGTAAAAGAACCTCAAGTCTGATAAAGAGGCCTCTCGCAAAATTACCTCTTTCACGCCCAATATAAAATGGGACGCTAACTACCACAGCAGCTAAAGAGCATCCATAAATAAGTCTAAAAAAACTGGCATAGCACCCCATCTTCTTGTGCTTTGCATAGTTGGTTCTACTAACAGTCTGTGCGTACGTAGAATATGTAACCTGTAAAGATGATCGTCACCGGGGATGGTGGATGTGTCTCTCGCAGTAGCAGCACACACCGTACGTTACAACTAACGTCGCAAACTTTCTCACAGAACGCACTGAATAACGAACACTTTATGCTGAACCAGAAATGTGCTTAACGCGCTTAACACGCGCTCACTTATATAACCGCTGGAAAGTTTTCAGAGAGTTTTAAATTATCCGGGAAGCGGAGAGCAAGAAGGTTCCAGAACAATCCCAATAGCACTGGTGAGATTATTTATCCTTTCAACCGGCCAGTTGGTCGGTCGGTCGGTCGGTGTCTATTATACAATTAAGAAATGTCAGGACCAATAAAATGTATATTTTGATTTTTCTGGAAATAAACTATGAAGTCCTCTTTATTCAGAGGGAATTTTGTATAACTGGAACCTTAAGAGATGGACAACCCCCCCCAAATGCAGTTCTCTTTAAATCACACCATTAGTAACAAATAAGTTTTTGTGGTTTACACTTAATACTGTCTTTTATTACTTTCTTTACCACGTATAGTAAGTAGGGGAAGTATTGTATTCCACCCAAAAATTCCAAACGGAAATATATGTTTTGAGACACCCTGGATCCAAAAAAAGTATTTTTGGAAACATGTCCGTGTGTGTGTCTGTGTGTCTGTCTGTCTGTGAACAGCATAACTCAGAAACGAACAGTCGGATAAACACCAAACTTGGTATTTAGGTTCAGTATCTTCCAGAGATGCGACACGAAGGTTTTCAAGAAAATACCCCCACCCCACATTACCCTTTACATGGAACATTTTTCGAAAATTTTAATTTTCTCAAAAATGGCTCTAACGATTTTGATTAAAATATCGTATGTTTAAGATATTTTCATGACAATTAAAATGTATATTTGAATTTTCTGGGAATGTCTCCAGAAGTATTCTTCATTGTGAACGACTTTTGCATAACTTTTCCATAAGAGATAGACAAAATTTTACTACACAAAAAAATGTAAAGTGCGTTAAAATACACAATTTATGTCATATACATTTGTTTTGTTGAGTGAACCATTTTCGAGATATTGTTTGTTATTCCCTTAAATTTTCAATACCTATTTTCTCAAATGGGAATTCGTTATTTATTTTTTTTGTCTTGGATATGCAAAGAGCATGAATCTGTGGCAAAGAGAATGGTGCTGCACCTAGCAACCAGCTATTAAGAGATATGTCTATTTTTAAGGCTACTGTATTTCTATATTGCCCTTACAAATACAAAACAAGGGGAACATAGTACTCCTTAAGCGATAGTCAAATATTTTTAGAACTGGTCGCTATATGTAAAATTTAATTCTCTTTGCATGTCAAAAGATCGTTTCTGCAAATGTTTATATCGATTAATATGAAATAGATGGAGAATAAGAGTTTGTAAAAACAGTTTGTACAAGAGTAGAGAAAGTCATGTGAGTGTAACACATCAGATTTTTTTACAAAGAGTCAAACATGAAGAATGGTAACATGATAAAATTGATACATAACTGTACACCAACTTGTTAATAATTCTATGTTTTTAACAACTGATGTTAACGTGTATATTCGGCTATTATGAAACAAACAGTTTTCATTTGAAATGTGTGCTTGTGCGTGCGTGTTTCTATGTTTTCCATACAAGTTTCATCGCACCTGCGTATACCGAGTGGAATGTGGTGGAAATATTCACATCTTAAATCTTGACTACTTATTCTGTCCTCTCATGAGGTGCATCTGTGTACAAAGATGAATCAAAACTTTTAATACCAGTTTAGTCTCTGAGATTTTCAGGGGAAAAAATCTATACGTAGCATTTAATCCCAAATGTTATTCAAGTTTTAATGAAGTATTTTATAGAACAGCCACTGGTTTACACTTCCTATAAACTTCAATTTCTTCTTTAAGCGCCTCGTTTTGCCGTATTTCAGCATTTTTTTTTTGTACAAATCGTAAATTACGCTGAAGTTACGACGTTGCAACAGCGTTTGAATAACTCGCGACACACGCGCCTTAAAGTTCTATAGTATCTCTCGCTCGCTTATCTCTGTCTTATATATGAACATCGTTACTAACATTGTATGTCGTTTTTATTTACTTTATTGACTGTTTAGATAAAAATAGGAGGATTTAGTTGTCAGACTAGTTTATTAAACGTTTAAATAAACTCATTTATTTATCACATTTCATTAAGTAAAAGATGCGCACCAAAGTTATTCTATTTGTTCTCACAGAACGCTTCGATAAGCATCTGATAGTTACAACGCACTGTATCAATTTGGCGCTAACATTAATTTCACAATAAGTAAATATTTAAGTTAAACATTTATAGCCTTTTTATTGTTTCATCCAAACTTAAATGTGATTCGGTTTCTGTTTCTTTCATTGAGGATTTCCTTTGAAACGAACAATAGAGTTATTTGAGGAATGTTAACATTACTAGCAAAGTTAATATCGTAATGAAGCAACAACTTCAGTATCGGAAAACAGCGTGCATTCTACTCTCCGATAAGCCTGACCTCAGTCAAGTACTATTTTCCCATTCACCTAAAAAGGAAAATGCGCTGTTGCCAAACATCTCCGTCTTTTATAGCCTGTTTCTACACATCTATGAAATATAGAAAAAAGTGTTCATAAACTTATCGAGATCTTTCTCTGGCTCAAAGGATGACATTTATAGCCTCCCATCCAGTATAACTTAAGCCCCTTATGTAGAAACCTGCTTATGTTTAACATTACAAGCAACGTTATTATCGTTCCCGTAATGCAGCAACAACTTCGCAGGGGTATCGGAAAACAGCGTCCATTCTACTTTCCGATGGGCCTGATCTCACAGTCAAGTGTTATTTTCCTATCCACCTACAAGGGAAAATGCGCTGTTGCAAACGTCTCTGTGTTTTATAGCGTTTTTCTACATATCTATGGGATATAGAAAAAAAGTGCTCATAAACCTTTTTCAGTATACTTATCGAGATCTTTCTCGGGCTAAAAGGATAACATTTATAGCCTCCATCCTATATAACTTAAGTCCCTTATATAGAAATCGTGCTATATGGCATATTATTTCAGATAGATCCTTTCCTTAACGCAGGAGTTTCTAATAGAGTGCATGTTTCTGAGTAGTTAGCGTTCTTTCTTTAGTTTTTAAACCAAAATTTTGGCAGAATGAATAGTTATAAGAAACAAGCATAATTTATGTAATGTTAAAGGTTTTACGTGTACTTAAATTGTTATTAACATTCTAGGAAAAGTTTTATTGCCGGCTTTCAAAATGTAAGGTCGCATGTATGATGCACGAGGGACAGGGGATAAAGGACGGAGAATAAGAAAATCGGAGACTAAGGGAGAGGAAGTGAGAAGGGAGGGAGAGACAATGGGGCAAAAAGAGCTTGAGAGAAGAATCTACGCAGTTAATGCAAAAACGCGACCGGAGCTGTGGGTTTTGCTAATGCAACTAAAAAATGCTATTATTTTCCATGTCTGTAATAACCAGAGCCTAGATTCTGATGACATGTCATCTTTTAACTGTATCATTATAGACATTGTCAACCTGTGTATAAATCCTGATTACGAGTCCCAGCTTATCAAATGCATATTTATTAGGTCATTTTGGGGTCATTTTAAGACATATTCTATTTTAGGGCATTTTTTTGCTTTTACTTCGTTATTTTGTCAATTTCTTGCCTTTTACGTCTTTATTTAGTAAGTTTCTTGTATTTGCATTGAGTAGATATATAAAGTATGCATTATTGACATTTAACAGAAGGACAACTTTTCAATTCCGAAATTTCATTATTCGGCTGCTAAATAAGACTAACTTTGTATATCTTTTACTCGCATTCTTGAAAAAAAAATCACATTCCTATTTAATATTTGGTCTGGAAAGAGTTGATTGTGGGCAGAGGGGTGGTTATTTTCACGGAAGCGGGTATCGTTAGTTATGAATTCATGTCCCAAACTAGGGATGAGACAAATAGTTTTTCTCTTTTTCGCGTTAGTAAGTGCGTACAAACAGGTTGCTAATTGCTACTGTCCTTATTGTCTTTTATAGGCTGTGAAGTCGTTTTCATTAACAATGACTTCTGTATAATCGCAGTTTTGTAACACTTGTTTTAATTTTTTTTTCAAATTCTTCAAGCAAGAACATAGAGCATATGTATTTTTAACGAATTTTCTAAATATTATTATTATTATTATTATTATTATTATTGTTATTATATCTACTTTTCCTCCTTGTCTAGCACTTATGCCCATATATAAATTAATTTATAATTTCCCGTACACTCATTTTTATAAATTAAACAAATCTCAGTTTTAAGTCAGCTTTTAAACTTTCTCTCCCACCTACATAGTAGGTTGATACCGTAATTATTGACGGCCAAATATAAATAATTAAATACGGAAATTATAGTAAATTATACTAAGATAAAGAAGTAATTGCAATAAATAATTTCTGTATATTAAATCAATGTATAATGTATTAAGCTTCAGTGGATATGTTTGTCCGGAAAGACGAAGGTAATTAGGAAGTCAGGTTAGCGAAAGTCATTAGTATCAGCCGAAAAGGGAATTAGTTTAAAGATTCTGGGAATTCAGTTAGCAGGGTCACATAGGTAGAATTCTGGAAAAGAGAAAGGCATTTAGATTCCGAGATTTTAGCCAACCCCCACGCTAATAAAGTTCAAGGCACACGTAGGATTTAGTATTGGCTACTCGTAAACAATAACATTGGTGGGGAGTAATGAAGTAGGCGGAGCTAAATGTAGTAAAGGCGTGTAATTTTAGATCAAAGAGTTACACTCTCTCTCTCTCTCTCTCTCTCTCTCTCTCTCTCTCTGTCTTCTACCGACACGGATACTGTCGTGTGATATTTTAAGCGCTTAGTGACGCGCTGGTACGAGTATGATTCCACGGCTATTGCGAGTGGTCTCGGCAATAAGCATTTTAGCGACTCGCAGCAAGTACGCTACTAGCTTCTTTTATTGGGGAAACGGTTATTTCAAACCTTAAAATTGAGACTACAGAAGTTAGCAGGTATAATTAAGTTGTTAAAATTTCGAGTGCTCTGATTCATAATTAACTTCATTCTTTATCTTCAAACGGTCGGCAACTTGCTTCTAAAGCTCAAGTATCAGATTACATTAAATTTCTCATTCAATTTAAACTGGTGTTATCCTTAACAATACATCCACGCATACTCTGAGAGAAAGATAGAGCAGCTGGCGCACGAGAGCTACGAGATCACTGCAGCAGAATCAACAACGAAACACGTAGAGTAAACGGCTTCAGAAGTGACGACCATCATACTGCTTCAAGCTGACGCCACATCATCGTGCAATAATCCTGTGTCGAACTGGCGATCATCGCGGGGCTGTGACGATGTCGTTCCTTATAAAGTAGGGAAGGTATTGCATTCCACCCAAAAATTCGATACCGAGATTTCACATAAAATACATGTTTGACCCTCTGAATCCCCCCCAAAAATCATTTTTAGAAAAAGGTCCATATATGTGCGTGTGCGTGTGCGTGTGCGTGTGCGTGTGTGTGTGTGTGTGTGTGTGTGTGAGGTTCTATTAACAACAAAACTCAAAAACGAAAACTCAGACAAATACCAAACTTGGCATTTAGGTTCAGCACCCTCCAAGGATGTGACACGAAGTTTTTCAAGAAAATCCCCCCACCCTAAACTACTCCCTATATGTTACATTTTGCGACATTTTTTATTTTCTAAAAAAAATAGCTGTAACGATATTGATTAAAATATCATATTAAATATATTTACATGAAAAATAAAATGTATATCTCGAATTTTCTGTGAATAGCCTGTGAAGTCCTCTTCATTCGGAAGGAATTTTGTATAATCTTGAATAAAACGTTAAGTGTTAGACAAAAACGCGTTTCAGAAAAAGTGTAATCTCTTTAAAACACACAATTTATTTGAAATATTTTTGTGACATTAGTCATTTCCGAGATATTTGTTATTATTAAAGGTTCGATTTGTTCAATACTTTGTCATTGTCTTTTCAAGTCACGTGATTTTCAGTTGTTTCTCGCGATTGCATGGAAACTGTATGGAATTTTAAGGCTTATAGCGTCCAGTTCTTAAACATTTGACTATCGCTGTCCACTTTGCCCTATAATGAAATTTGTAACGTTGCTACATCTGCCGAAGTTTACCTCGATTAAAATGAAGTAGATAAAAAAATAATCTTTTGTAAGATTAATTTGCACGTCCACTAATAAACGATAGGGATAAGGAAAGTTATGTGAATGTAACACATCAGATTTTTGTAAGATTGTGACATTTTTTTAATCTTTAGAGCGTTTTTAGGTCATCAACGTCCGGGCCCAGGTAATAATATACGTAATTAAATTTTAAGACACTAAATGAGTAGCATACTAGCGAATTACAAAATAAAGAGGTGGGTAGACTGGCCTGGTAAACAAGCCGTGTTACCCAACTCGAAGGCCAAGGAAAAGGACATTCGACCAAAAATGCGCGCACACACACCTGCGCCTTCTTATGCAGAGATCGCAATAAAGCTGCATGCGGGTAAATGCTAAAGAAATGAACAGGTGGACTGAAGCTCAGCTGTTAGCGTAAGGTCATTCTCAATGGCAAAACCGGAACTACTAGCAGTGACTCATACCTACACTTACTTCCTATGCACATAATTCTCTGTCTGAGGTAACTGAACGAGCAGTAACAATGTCAAAGGCAACGACACAATCTGCTAGGAAGATCTAAACAAGACCGTTAATAAAAGCAAAATGCTAAGAATACGTTTTTATATAAGGTCTGTGCAACACCAAAACCATTAATATTTTCTAACAAGATGCTGATTATAAGTGCCAGCAAATGTTAAATTAATCTATTAATCTGCATTTAATATGAGTAAAAGTCTGGCATAATTTTGCTTGGGGGTGAGTTAAAAGCTGTATAAAATAAGAAAAGATGGAGATTAAAACATCTGAATGTGTTGCATTCACATGGATTTATCTACTCACTGGTCTACAAACTCAGAAGTTTAATCCTTTATCTACTGCCTGGTAGTCGAGATAAACCTTCATTTCAGATTTTGTTTCTAAGGTTTATCCTTAAACCGGTTATGTCATATCGAACGATGAATAAAATGGGTGAAAGAATGTCAAAATTAGCGTGGGGTCAGTAGAGCTTAAAGTTACTCTACATTCGTCCTTCAGGATAACGGAAAACTCCGGAAAAAACCTTATCCAGTAACTCACTCACACTAACCGATGTTCGAACTCTGGACCTCTTAAATGTAAGGCAGACACGCTACCTCCACACCACAGAGGTGGACTTTTTTTTGCTGCATTTATACTCCGCCTTTAACTGCAATAATCATATCGGCGCCTTTTACCTTTGGAACATTATTATTGCGTATCAGCAATGGTGTAAACTCGTATACCATTGTCATTGGATTACTGTTTTTTTTTCTTTGGATTTTAAAATTAGATCGCACACACTTTCATTGATACTTCCAGACTGAGGTGAATAGGGAATAATCTTGACTAGAGAAACATTTCCATACCCCAGCCGGGAATCGAACGCGGTACCCGTCGCACAGTAGCTAGGTCCTCCTCCGACTGAGCTACGGGGCCAACCACATTTCCTCTTACGTAGAAGAAGGATACAGTCGGTTGAAGTGATACATTTTAAACAGCGAGTCGCTATGTAATGGCTTTGAAACACCATACTCTTTGCATGGGCAAAAGAAAATTAAGAGTTGTGACTTAATACTTAAGAAAAGTATAAGTATTTGAAATTTCAAACCATTAACAAAGAACATTTCGGAAATGATTAAGGGCACAAAAATGTTATTTGACATAAAATGTGCGCTTTAACGAGAGCTACAACGTTTTATGTGGTAAGATTTTGTGGATCTCTTACAATTTACAGTTATTCAACAGTCATTTAGAACTAAGAGCACTTCACAGGTTATTCTCAGAAAATTCAAGCTATAAATTTTGTATGCCGTGCAAATATCTTAAATATACGGCATTTTAATTAAAATTGTTGCAGCATCTTTAAGAAAATAAAAAATAACGGAAATGTTTTCATGTAAAGGGTGGTTTGATGTGGGGGATTCTCGTGAAAAGCTTAGGGTCATACCCTTAGAAGATGCTGAACTTAAATACCAAGTTTGGTATTCCAACTTTTTGGTTTTGATTTATGCTATTCAGTTACGCATACAAACAGACACACATGCGGATCTTTCTCTAAGTGTTTCAATTCAGGGGACCTCAAAACTATAGTATTTCCAGCGCAATCTCTATATAGAATGTTTGGGTGGATCGCAATATTTCTTCTACTTACTACATGTAAGCAGTAGAGGGGAAGAAGAAAGAAAGAAAGAGAAATGAAAACGCATTTATTGTTTTCCATAATGATAATAAAGCCTGTCCTGTGCAGGATGATAATTATATATGAAACCGTATAATATTATATAAAACTTAAGGTTTTTAATATAGTTATAACATATTGACTACAAACCTGCTCACCTGCGATGCAGTTAATTGAGCACAATGTGGAATTTAAAAACGGGATAGCAACAGCGGCAGTTGGCTTTAGCAGGTAGCGGATAAACCCGCATAGTTGTAGCAGGATGGCAAATGCACAGCGCAAACTGTGATGTATTACACCTTTTCATTGATTTGCATGTATTGCTCTCTAACTTAAACATTATTACACTTGCAGTATACGTGCCGTAAACCTTTTGTCTCCAACTTGTTCGTGGGATAGGATTTTGGAGATTTAGAGTGCGAATCTCACACCCATACTTCCAGACCTATGGAGAGTAGGCAATGAGCTCAGGTAAAGAAAAGTTCAATCATCCCAGAAATGATCCAGAATGAGTTGAGAAAGCAGAACGCTGAACACTTCCACTATAATATTATCGAAATGGGATCATAACATCTGACGCTCAACGGTCATTTTTGCTTATAGTGTTAATGCAATTTTACTCAACGAAGCGTCATAGCAAATAGCTCTCGTGGTTTCGTATCTGGTTAAGACCATTCCGTACATATACCAGATATTTGATATTGTCCAGTCCAATATAAGAGTTAAAAGTTTTGAAAATTTTGAAAAATTGTCCCATGCTGGAGTTGGATTCTCTTCCTTTATAAATATATATTCCTCACTTCCTAGTTACTGTGTGCACTCTTGTCTTACGACGAACAAGCTAACTTGCCCTGTTTGTTGCGGAGTAGCAAGCAAGCTTGAAGTGGAATCCGTGTGCCTCATGGTAAGTGCATAATCACAGAAAAGAATAAGAGTTTTAAAAAAATAAACAACAAGGTACAAGCATCTTAACTTCCGAGATTCTGCTGTGCGCTTTATGAACAAGTGCCGCACACTATTTTTTGTGTGCTCGTATGTTTTGTAATAAATTTAAGAGATGATAAACAAGTTTCTATCATGAATTTAGCGATAACTAGTGCTGACAAATCAGCAGCTAATACGCAATACCATAATGCCAGGTGGCTGAATCACCCACGGTTTGAGAGATTGATCATACTGTGGCTCAAAGCCTTTTGTTTTTAAAATCAGTAATTAAAGATAGTTTGAAAGAGCTAGTATTTAATCCTAATTTTAAGAAAAATTTACAGTTGTTGCTTTAATTAATGAAAATGACACTGAAGGGACATGGAAAATCGGTTGCGCGTCTTTGATTCCATAATAAAATACTAGAATTAGGTATGAAAAATATAGACAGATTTTAAGGAACCCATAAATGAGGAATCTAGTTGTAAGGGTATTTTGTTTAAAGGAGAAAGAATTGCAATCTGCAGGTACTTTGTGGTCACAATGATCAAGTGCAATAAAACTAGTTATCAAAACACGTACACAAATTTATAAAATATGGCTAAATATAAAGGGAACTATAAATGAGAAGACAGTGATTGTTTATTCACTTAAATAGGAAACACTGTACGCTGTCAATCAATAAAGGTCGTCAATAATATTCTTAGAGAGTTTCAATATTTATTTAACAAATGTATACACAGATTAAAGCAAACATATGAATAAACAGATACACATAATATGCATACATTAATAATAAGGTCAATGAATCTTGTATACATGATACCTATACAGAGGTTTATCATGTATGCGTGTATGTAATACATATATCCACACATAAAACGAGCTTAGATCTCAAAACTTATTTACTCATCTAGCCGTCAGAGGTGGCGAAAACGGGACTCGCGAGTCATTTTGGCTCTTAGTGCCGTTCCCTTTCTGCAACAATCCATTTGTTTTTCACATGCTGCTGAGTGATGCAGTGCGTGTTGCATATTTGGTGACTCTCGGAAGGAAGGCGTTTTCGCCACCCGTTGATCTAACTTGTAGGGATACGAGTCACATGTCTAGACCAGGTAACGGCAAAGAGCAGGAACTTCAAAGCAATCACATAGCGACACGCTCTTTAAAAATCTGACTATCGCTTTAGACTACTGTATAGGTACTATAACGAAATGTGTAAATGTTAACTGAAAGTTTAGCTGAATAACAAGAAATGGCTAGAACAATAAGTTTCTGTAAGAATAGTTTGTAAAAGATTGAGTATATAGAGCAATTAAATATAACGCATACGATTTATAATAATAATAGTATTAATAATAACAATTATTATTATTATTATTATTAGGTATTATTATTAGGTATTATTATTTTCTGTACTATGAGAACAACCAAACCCGTATTGCTTAATTTGAGATTATATCCAGAAACGTATGGTAAATAACGTGAGGTAAATACAGAATCACTCTATGTGAATTCTATAATTTATAAGGGATTAAGACAAATTAAAATGGGAGAGATATTTGGGCCAGTTTGAGCATCAGATTTTGGCCTTCTCTACTACATATAGTAAGTAGGGGAAGTATTGTATTCCACTTAAAAATTTGATGTCGGGATTTTACCAGAAGTATATGTTTTGAGGTACCCTAAACCCTCCAAAAATCATTTTTAGAAAAGCGTTGGTGTGTTTGCCTTTGTGTGTGTGTGTGTGTGTGTGTTTGTGTGTGTGAACTACATAATTCAAAAAGTCGGAAAAATACCAAACGAAACGAAGATTTTCAAGAAAATCCCCTCACACCAATTACCCTTTAAGTGTAACATTTTTCGAAATTTTTTATTTTCTAAAAATGGCTCTAACAATTTTAATTAAATACTCTATATTAAATATTTTACATGAAAAATAAAATGTATATCTTGAATTTTCTGGAATATCCTGTACAGTATTCTTCATTCGGAAGGAATTTTGTATAATCTTGTATAACCGGAAAAATTAAGCGATAGACGAAAACGTACTCCACACAAAAATATAGATCTCTTTAAAACACAATTTATGTCGAATAACTTTTTTGTGGCATAAGCCATTTCTGAGAAATCCGTTATTAATGTTTCGAATTGTTCATGACATTCTTTTGAAATGCTGTCATTCTCAGTTGTTTCTCGCGATTGCATAGAAATAGTGTGGAATTATAAGGCCAGCGTATTGTGTCCAGTACTTAAACATTTGACCATCGCTATTCTCCTTGTGTCTATAACCAAATATGTAATGTAGCTGTTTCTGCATGGGTTTATCTGGATTAAAATGAAATAGAAAAACAAATGTGATGTGTTACTCAGACTTTCTCTACTCTGCTACAAACTACTTTTACAAACGCTTATTCTCCATCTACTTCACGTTAATCGTGATAATCTTGATCTTATTGCTAATTTTCTTGTAGGTACAAGGGGAATATCGTAGGATTTAAGCGATAGTTAAATCTTTTAAAAGCGGATTGCTATGTGGAACTTCCATTCTCTTTGCATGTCTACGACATAAAAAAACGAACAAGGAATTCCCATTTGAAAAAGTATAAGTATTGGAAAATTCAAACAAATAAAAAAGAATATCTCGGAAATGGTTTATTCCATAAAAAAGTATGAGACGAATTGTATGTTTTAATGAGCTCTACATTTTTTGTGTAGAAAATGTTGTCTGTGTTACAGCTCACCAGTTATGCAAAAGCCATTCAGAAAGAAGACTTGTGGGGATATTCCCAGAAAATTCAAGATATACATTTTATTTGTCAGAAAAATATCTGAAATATAGATATTTTAATCAAAATCGTTAGCCGTTTTTGAGAAAATCGAAAATTTTGAAAAATGTTCCATGTAAAGGATAGCCTGGGGTTGCGACGGACCTCTTCCGTGGCGTCGTCTTCCTTCCTTCCTTCCTTCTATGATGGAGTTGTGGGTGGTTGGTCTAAGCAGAAATTGCACGCCTAGCACACTTGTGTGTTACCCTATTGCTAAACTCTTCCCCAGGGTGTGGTAACAGTAGACGAAATGAAACTCCTTGATGATTTAACTTTAATTTTATTAGTAGTGATAATAACAGTACTTTACAACGCCGCTAGCAGTGAGCTTTGTTTAATACTCGATTCTAAGGGGCCTATCTGCAGAGAATTACCTCCCCAAGCTAAGTCTGTTTCCTATTGCTGGCTTCACACGCATCGCCACAAACATGGCGTGAATTTTACCTCCTTTCCAGAATCAGCAAAGCGATAACACGCCAAAGCTTTACACTGCTCCCTTTTATACCATCACAGGGGGATGCTACATTTGCCTAGCTATTTTAAAAGCTTTACTCTTATTGGATCTCCCCTGCGCGTGGTATGAAAATGTTTGCCCTCATATTTGAAGTCCTGACAAGTTCGGAATTTCCAAAAGTGTCAAGATCACTCTCCCTCTATTTCTATCTTATCGCTATCTCTCTCTCATCTCTTGCAAGTGCTTATGACCACTGTAGCAGGGTTGCCTGTTGTGTCACCTTCTCTGTCATCTTGTTACCTGCACTCTTTCTCTTCTCACGGCTAGCTGGCCTTCCTTCACATTTTACATATGTGTTACAATATTCAGTTACCTTATTTCATATTACATTGACATTTACAATGGTATCGTAGTTCCCGCTACAGGTGGTAGGATTTTCTTGAAAATCTTCGTGTCGCATGTTTGAAAGATACTGAACCTAAATACCAAGTTTAGTATTTATCCGACTTTTCGTTTTTGAGTTATGCTGTTCACAGACACACATGGACCTTTTTCTAAAAGTGCTTTTTTTGGATTCAGAGGCCTCAGAACATGTATTTCCGGTGAAATATCTGTATCGAATTTTTGGGTGGAATGCAATACTTCCCCTACTTGCTGTACGTGGTAGAGAAAGTAATAAGCTTTAGTAAGAATGGTTTTATATCCACTAATAAACGATATACAATAGAGAAAGCCATGTGAATGCAACACACCAGATTTGTTTAAAATAATTGCCTTTTAATGTTTTCACTTAAAACATAGCGTAATTACATCTAACTAAGCTGTCATTTTGTAGTAAACATTTAAATTAGTGGTTAGATTAATACCAACAATGGAAGATTCACCAGTCCCTCCCCATAATAAACGAATTAAACCGCAACCTAGTATATCCTTGAAAGCTCTGAGAAGTACACATTAACACATGCACGCGTGATATTTCGTAGATCGGGAAATGCTGCATTTTTGTTGCGTGAAATCCTCACCTGTGATTCTGGGAAAACTAATTTGGGATGCAAAGCTGTAAAAAAGAATGCTTACGTGACCTGTTGAGAAGCTGCCCACGAATTACGCCGTTCCACATTCTTTCTCAATTGGGCAGCTCCAATCGACACACGCATTACCTGGTCGAGAAATTTCACAGCTTCCGTTCCTACACCGACAAAAACACGTTTCTTACTGCCTTGCTAGGCGTTTAAAACTCGTAACTCAATCATCACATTGCTCCTGCACCATGCGTCAGGATATTATCACCGCGCTTGCATATTAATGACCTACAATTAAGAATAAATCAAACTTTTAGGTTGTTAAACTTGATCCGGCTTCTATCTCGCCATTTCTGGATCTTCTTGATGGTGTCTACTTCGTGCCGATGTGTTTTCGTTGTTTCCTGTCAGTCATTATGCTTCATTTTTAGTAAGTAGAAGCATTGCATTCATCCCAAAATTTCAATACCGAGATTTCACCGACAATACACGTTTCGAGACTTCCTGAGTCCAAAAAAAGTCCTTTTAGAAAAATTGCGCGTGCGTGTGTCTGTGAAGAGCATAACTCAATAACGAAAAGTGGGTTAAATGCCAAACTTGGCACTTATGTTCAAGCAAATCTCCCAAACACAAACTATCCTTCACATTTTGTTAGTTTTTATTTTCTACAGTTCAAATTATATTGATTGAAATTCTATGTTTTAGGTACTACCCAGAGGAATAATGTATATCTTGAATTATCTGTAAATAGTCTTTGAAATCTGTTCATTCGGATTGAATTTTGTGTAACCGGGAAACAATAAGAGATAGGCAAAAGTTGACTACAAGAAAAAGTGTAAATCTCACAAATAGCTTTGGCTAAAATAACGTTTTTATAGAATTACCATTTTCAAGATATTCCAAGTTATATTATTCTATTTTCTCATGTTAAAGTGCGTCGAACATTTTGAAGATTTGTGTTCTTCGTGTTTCGTTTCCTCCCTCTGTCCTTGCCAACAAAAACAACGGGTGGTGGTGTGTGTAACTATATCATATTCCTTAATTTCAATTTATTTCTATGAAAACATTTATCGCATAAAGCATAACTTGGATAAAACTTTCAACTTTACTTAAGAATACTTGTGAATCTTTAATGGATAGGCAAATTTATGTGAATGTTGCACATCAGAACTTTTGTTCCAGAAGCTTACAAGTATGTAGTAGCTCTTCAGTTTGTCGTGTTTAACTATTTCGTTATCGTTATTCATTTAGTTGGAATATTTAAACTATCGAAACCCATAAAGTTTCAGAAATTACTCAGATTCGGATAGCTGGACAGTCAAACGGAAGTGGACCCCAGCCACTGGAGCTCAGCATCGCACATAGGTCATTGTATGCCCTTTATGGCTTACGTGACCCCTGGAAGGAAAAGATGCTGGGGAGACCAAGGGCCAAATAAATCCGGATGACGATGCGCGCAAGCAAAGACGGGATCCCTAACGATTTCAGAATGATAGCAGTCATGATGACGGGGATCCTGTCTGTGCCATCATTAACATAGGATCGAGCCCCCAGGAACGGGGAGAAATCTTTACCCAGCGCAAACTCCACCGTCCACCCCAACGCACCAATCGCGGTCGCCTGCAGATGTAACAGATGAAAGGAGATGATGGAAATTTGTGGTAGAAGACGAATCACTACATTCGCTTACCGACCTGGGAAAACCACGAAAAAATCCAAGGTCAGAGTGGCCAACCCAACGGGAATCCAGCCAAGGACCTCCCGATGCAATACACACGTTACCGGGGAGCCATCTCGCTAGATATCACTCAGATTCTGGTGTAACAATTTGCCGAACGAGTGATTTGCTAATCTCCCAGCAAAAGAAATCTTGATCAGAGTTCATAAACAGCAATCCGATTCTCTAGCGCTATAGTGGAATCATTGACTAAAATATGTTTGATACTTTAATTTAATGGTCTGCACGGCGAAAATATAATTTATAGCTGTCAGCGTAGATGGGCCTCCGGTGTAATTTATATGGAGGAATTCGTATAAACTTCAATAGAGTAAGCTTAGAAAAGATTAAACTGTCAGTGGTGTATATTTGCAAGGTTCTACTTCAGATGATTAACGAGTTTAATATAGCTGGAAACCCTGTCAAACGAACTATTCAAGTAGCGTGTTGTCTCTTCCACTTAACCGCTAGACTAGGCTAGAAATCTTTTCAAATCACAACTTCCTTGCACCAGTCAATGGATCTAAAACTATACGTTTTGTAAACCTGATAATTAACATTTTGTACTTGTTTCGAAATACCCAACTGGCTACTCTCAGAATTGTTTTACGTAAAATTGGGCATAACGTTTTATAAACCTCTGAACTGCACAATAACTATAGAATCATAAGGCTAATTATTTTCTCTGCCACGTACCTAATAGTAGAAAAGGTATTGTATTCCACCCAAAAGTTCGATGTCGCGATTTCACCGGAAATACATGTTTTAAAGCATCATGAGTCTCAAAAAGCCTTATTTTGAAAAATTTCCCCGAGTGTGTGTCTGTGTCTGTGTCTGTGTGTGTCTGTGTCTATGAACAGCATAATTGAAAAACGAAATGGCCGATAAATACCAAACTTCTTATTTAACTTCAGTAACTTTCAAAACTGCGACACGGAGTTATATTCCTACCCTAAACTACCATTTTTCGAAATGTTTGATTCTTTCAAAAATGGCTCTAAGGATTTTAATTAAATAGTATACGTTTAAGATATTCACATGACAAATAAAATGTATATCTTGAATTTCCTGGGAATAGCCTGTGAAGTCCTCTGCATTCGAAGGAGTTTTGTATAATTTTGTATAGGTAACTGGTAAACCATAAAGATAGACAAAAATAAATGTATATGTCTTTAAAAGACACAACTTGTTTAAAATAACTTTTTTGTGGCACTAGGCACTTCCGAGATAGCCATTATTGTTGGGTTGGATTTTTCAATACTTTGTTATTCTTTAAAGTTGTTTCTCACGATGTCGTGAAAAGCATATGGAATTTCTAGGCCAGATATAGCGATTCGCATTTAAGCATATACTATGGATTCGGTTTCCTCTATCCCTCTTGCACCTATAACGAAATGTGTAATGCAACTACTCTCCAAAGGTACACGAAGTAGTAAAAAAAAAAAAAAAAAAAAAAAAAAAGCTTTCGTAAGAAAATTTTGTGAAAGCTATATAGCAATAACGACATTAGTGAAAGTCATGTGAATGTAACACATACGATTTTCTTTAAAGACCAATCGCGCCACTGATGCAAAAGAGCCGCAACTCAAAGCTTTCTGCTTTTGTAAAAATTCTTAAAAATATTTCAACATTGCGTGTGCAATCCGCATTTTATTTCGAAGCAAAAGTTCTGGAAATGTTATTTTATAGGTTTGTAGTAAAGGCAGAAGAATGCAGCAAACCACAGTCAGGAATTCAACCGTGTTGTACTAGTAAACGCTAAAGAACTATTAGGCGTAGGATTAGATGCGGAGGGGAACTTGGCAACTCCACCTCTTTTGTGCCTAAGCCCCTGACGGGGTGCCCCCGGGATGAAGGGGTTAGGTGAGAAGGGACAGAGGGCGGCCGGACCAGGAGGCACGACAGGGCAGAGGGCAGGGTTCCTACCTTTTATAGACTGAAACTCCCAGGATGGCAGCTGCTGCAATCAGCTCCCCTGATCCCTTGCATCTTGCCCTGGGGGACCCGGGACTCAAGAGATCGCACCCATTCCGGGAACGAAGGGTTAATAGAGCAGCCTTTTCCCCTGCCATGCAACGCCGAGACTCTCCCGACACTTCAACCCTTTAAAGACCAAGCAAATGAAAGGTGAAGTGAAATGAGTATATAGGTGAAATTGAGGGACAGTAAATTAGGGAGATGTAATGAGCCTTCCCAGCATTCGCCTAGCGACCCGGGAAAACCCCGAAAAAAACCCATGGGTCAGGAACATCGGCCTTGGGAGTCGAACCCACGACCTCCCGAATGCTGGCCTCAACCATCCTGACCGGTTAACAGCCATAAGTAAATAGTTGCCATTTAGGAAAATTTTGTGAAAATAATATAGTATTCCTAAACATATAAGAATAGAAGAGGAACCGAATTATGGGTAAATCTCAAACTTCCGTTTTTTCTTTTGAACTGGGGTTTTGATATGTGGGGAAAGTTCATTTAAGCAATAGGCACTAGACACGTTTCTTCGTGGCACTGGACTGTATATCCTGTTGGAATATTTCCACGAAGTATTACCGTATGCTATGCATGTAATTTCTCAAACTGAAGCACCATCATAACCACAAGATCCTTACGTCCATAATCGAAGTGCATGCTTTTTAAAAACATTTCTTTACGCCGTAGAAAGACTTCAACCTCTGCCGCTTCTAAAGGCTTAACAAATTCGGCTCAAACATATTTCACGCGGCGTGGTGTCCTTTCTGGTAAGATATTTACGACTTATTCGTCGTCATCTTACCTTATTAAGTCCCAGTCCGATGTCACAGATATAGACGTATACTCGGTGTTTTTATGGACTGTCCTTTGCCCTGCTAGTGGTCTTTGTAACGTTAATCTCAATATTAAACACCTTTATGCACTTCTTTTCTTTCTCCGGATTACATTTTATGAAACGCAGTTCGCTTATGGTTTATCTGATGAGTTATTTTTCCTCCATTTATTTAATGCAGTCTTTTGTTTTTCCCCTTCTACAGGTACTATGAATATTTCTTACTCCACTACTTATGTATACTAATATTACAAAGAGAGGAAATGTGTGTGTGTGTGTGTGTGTGTGTGTGTGTGTGCGCGCATGAATGTATATATGTATGTAGTGTGGATGTATGTGGATATGCATATGTATATATCTATATATGTATGTGTATACATTAATGTATATATGTATGTACGTAGTGTGGATGTATATGGATGTGCATATGTATATAATCTGTATATGTATGTATGTATGTAGATAGGTGTGTGTATGTATATATGCATGATGCATGTAGTATGTATGATGTAGGTAGGTAGGTAGGTGTGTGTGCGTATGCGTATGTAGTTAGTTGGTTGGTTAGTTGTGTGTATGTATGTAGGTAGGTGTGTAGATAGGTAGGTAAATGTGTGTGTATGTTGGTAGGTGTGTGTATGTATGTATGTAGGTAGGTAGGTAGGTATGTTATGCAGGTAGGTAGGTATGTAGCTGCGTGTGTGTATGTATGTATGCCAAAAACCACTGAAACTGTTTTGATAATCCTTTCACCATTGAAAAGACCGATACCTACTGATGGACATCAGATATAAAATACCTTCTAATTTCAATTCATAAATTATTAAAAGATTAAAAAGGATTTACTAAAAGAGTAAAAGAATAATAACAATCAGATTATTAAAAAAACATGCGATGAAGGCTTTTCACTTTTGCTTGAGGCTGCCATGGAGTAGAAAACAGTTTCTGTTAGTCCACAAAAATACATGCAAAATAAAACAATTCAGGTGGATAATTCATTCCAAGCACTATATGTCGTACTCCGTGGTGTAGTGTTGAGTTTTATTTATGGGCGTGAAAGACCAGTAGTTTTGATCAGAGGCCTCTTTATCAGGCTTGAGGCTCTTTTACGTGCCGTAAATCTACGTCATTGGACCACCGGCTTTACTTCCCTTCCGAAGGAAGCCATGCTAAGGATTTTTACGCCCAAAAAATCCATCACCCTCCGCCGGATTTGAACCCGCTACCTCGGAAGCTAAAGGCTAAGCTTGGTAACCACTACACCACGGAGGACGACCCATAGCACCTTGCCGATACGACATTAAATTCCTGAACTGACTCGCATTTTTCCCGATAAACCACAAGAAATCTCAAATTAATTTTGAGATGATATATCCCAATATCGGAATTACTTTTATCTACTACTATAATAATCAGTAATGCATTAGTTCATAGTTACTAGGCAACAAAACCTATACTGGCTGGCCACGTAGCTCAGTCGGTAGAGCAACTGCCTGCTGTGCGAGAGATCCCGGGTTCGATTCCCGGCTGGGGGTGGGACTTCTTCTCTAGCCAAATTAATCTCTGTCCTCCCCAGAGCCACGAAGTAAAAGAAATGATGAAGAAACCTAAAGACAGGAGTTACAAGAGTTAAGACTATTGCCAACAGGCAATCAAAATGTCAAGTACAGGTTCAGCAAAACGTAAAATACACTTTAATGATCATCATGTAGCTATATCTTATTTTCCTTGTTAATAATAAGCATTAAAACAAAAATCTCCCCTAATTGATAGTTATTGTAATATTAAAACCATTACAATTTGTAAAACTTTTGGATGCAGATTTCCCTATTATCAGAAGTTTTGCTTTTCACAACTTTGCCTGTAATTGAACTTTCTCCTCTAACTAATAGATCAACAATTTTCTTCTTACCCTCCACAATTTCTTCTGCGTATCCTTCTGCAACAGTATTCGATTTCTCTCCATGTCTTTTTAAGGTAAGAACGTCAGCACTGTTGTCTGAGAGGAAAGTAGTAGAAGAACGTCTCATACAATGCCCGGTGTAATCCTTGGCGTTTTCCAGCTTCAAATGCTCTGCAGTCTTACTAGGAATCTTCCCAAACATATTTATGCCAACCACTTGTGCACGGCATTTTGCATTTAAATAAAACAAAGTACTTATTGCAGCTAGTAATACCAAGTCGAATACCATGATACTTTCTACAAATTTCAAGCAAATCAACATTATTTAGTTCACCACTAATCACAAAACGTCTAGATGTGTTTTTGTTTCCCTTATCTTCACAATAAATGCTGAACCCACATCCTCAAAATCATCAATCGTCAGTTTATACCATTCTTCCCTACAGCACGCTCCACATATCCCAAATATAAGAGCAATCTTTCATCCAGCGCAGTTTTCAGGAATTGTATCACTTCATCCCAGCTTAATATTTTCGACTTCTTACTAGGATAACCTACAGATTGTCTCTTAAAATGTCATTAATTTCCCAAACTTACTGATGTCAATATTATCATTAATCAAAACAGTTGGTCTCACCATGGAATATTCACTCCAAAGACTCGAAGCTTTAATCCCTTTCGACTTCTCATAAAAATACGCCAGCAAAGAATCATTTATGTCTGCTTCATTACCCACACACTAGAATTTCTCATAACTACATAAATAAACTTTCCTTGACTTTTCTGGAAGTATATTAATAGTTGCATCTTGAACTGCTTTTAAACGTTTTCCTAATGAACCGTGAAAATCACCTTCTTCGCTCATTTTTACTTTAAATTCACATATTAAACTAGCATCCAAAATTGCAGAATATAACAAAATTTGCTAATTGATCGTGTTTTTTTTCCAAAGCCCACATTACTCTTTCTGTAAACATATCATTCCTGCAATAAATATACTAAATATACAACATATACTAAAATACTCTGCATTCACTTAGATAAAATATTGTACACAACACATTACAAATTAGATTTAGTAACTCGCTGCTGCCTTCGATCGTCGTGTTCTAACTTGAACCTCTCGTTACTAAATTTCTACTAGTCCTTTAAGTAACTGTAAGTCCCGGATTTAATAGTTTAACTAACTATTAGGCCAATTGATTGACCTATATCTAACTAAACGAAAATAAACCGAGAAATTCACTCAATTTCGGAATATTGTACTCCCGAGTGTGAATGAAAAGCTCCTGAGAAGGTGCCAGAAATGTTCGCTTAGAGAAGGACAACATTTCCAACATCGCTTATTATTTGTAATTGTGACTGTAAATAAGAGAACGTGAGGTGGTTGCGAGGGTATTATACTGTTTCGGCGGGAGTCCGAGCTGCAGCGACCGTTGCGCGAGAAGCCGTACGGGCCACAGTGTGAACGAAAAGCACTGTATATTTATATAGACGTGTGAGAATAAGTAATCATGGAGGACTGACACTGCGGAAAAATTAATTATGTGTGAAAGCGTGAGGGACGGCGGTACTTAATTGCCGCACACGGCGGTAAAACTCCTGTAGCCGATCCTACCAAAGAGAAGGTATAAAGGTTTAAAATTTCACCTACAGCGATTATCTAAAAACTTATTTAACCATTCTGATCGACCATTTCTTCACCGCCAAAAGGTACAGCATTTCCAGAACTTGGAAGACTGTCGGGGGAGGTTAAGGAAGTCGGACGTTCCGCCAATGTTTCATATGCGTTTTCGTGAATATCAGGGGATTTTTCATCCGTTATTAGGAATAACAAGGGCTATGTGAATTGCAATTATAAGGGTTAAAGGGGAGAATTCACCATATGTATCCTCTAGTCTAGATCATAGTACATTAATTTCGTAAAGAAGGGGAGGTAAATGTAATTAATTATATTATCATTTATAAAAAGCGACCTGTGCTAACAGTAGTATAAGATAAAGGAATAATACTTATGGCACAAAATCAACAAAGAATTCTTGGAAAAATGTACAGTACGCATGCTAACGTATCCTATTGTGAACAGCGTCACTCAAAGTCAGATAAATACCATATATTTTATTTAATTCGTATGTGTTTTAAGAATGGCAAGTTAAAGGAGTCATTTACACAAAACCACCCCAATGAAAAAACTTCTTTATTTTCTATTTTCTCACCGAGCGAGGTGACGCCGCGGTAATGCTTGCGACTCGCATTCGGGAGGCCCCGGTTTCGATTCCCGGCGACCGGCCACTCTGACCTATGGGTTTTTTGGGGGTTTTCCCGGGTCATCTGATGAAAGCTGCAGTGGTTTCTCTCATCCTCTGAATTTCTTTCCCTCCACATGTTCCATTAATAATTTCATTCATCCTTCATCCATTAGGTCTTTTTCAGAGCTGGAAGTTTCGGGGATGGGTTCCGGTGCGGCGTGGCAGGGGAAAAGGATGCTCTGTAAACGTTCTCCATCTCTTGGCCTTCGGCTGGTTGCCGGAGTATAAGGACTGCCCCTTGGGGGCCGTTTATTCCTGTGTGGAGGGGGCGGTCTACCTGTCCGATTGCCGGGGCGTCTCCATCTGGAATCTGTAAAGTTTGTTCCATATAGCTTTGCCCCGTTTCCCTTAACGGTAACGTGCACTATCATCTCTAATTGGCTGCTGCCGTGGAATAGACTGTTATGCGATAAAAAGAGTTCCTTATTTAACACGATCATTTACCTTAATATATTCCAGGATAATTGTTCAAATTTACATTTTCATAACCGTATACATTAAATATATCATGTAACAGAGTTAATGCGTCTGGAATGCATGTAAATTCTTATCAACAAATAAATGGGAGGTTTTCTGGGTTTAAACTAGTCTCTCAGTATGACGAAAGCACATGCATCTACCACGATAATGTGTTTATATCACTTTAATTGCCTCCCCTTGCACTGAACACGACTTGTTTGTCACCATTCGAAGGTGCACGTTAAACAACCAGAGGAAAGGGGAAGGAAACAGCGCGAAAGAATGTGTCTGCGGGGCAAGGTTATAAGAAACAGGGTTTAGGGACCCTGTCATTGCTGTGCCGTTGCTCCTGTTTCCGTCCGCCAAGTGTCTCCTCTCACCTCTTACCTCCCTCCCGGGGGCTCCCCCTCGTAGAGCGTAGGTAACTATCAGCATTCCCTGGATTGGTACCGAGTCCCCTCCGATGCACATTCCATCCCATTCCACTCCATTCTATTTTCTCGAGCGTGCCTATAGCTATATAAATTGAGTTGCTTTATGGAGCTAATCTTTAGAGCAGGCAAAAGTTGTATTGATCATCCTCAAATGATAAAGCATTCATTCTCCTGTCATCAATACCAAAACACACATAAAATATCTTCAATTTATTCTGGGAATGGTGTGTAACCAAATATTAAAGTCGTACGGAGCCTCACACTAGTATTTATTTTCCTCATATCTCCCGTGTCATTTCTTTATGGTGCAGTCCGCGAACTGCGTTTATTAACTGGATAGTATATCCTTTGCTTCTCATTATATGCCAGTGTATTAATATTACATCCTTATCGAACGCTGCAGCATAGATAATGAACAAAAACGGGATTCCAAATTACATTTAGTTTTTATTTTAAATTCTATCTTTAAAGGTTTAATTAAACTATTTTCTTTACTTGCGAAGCAATCCCATAATAATTAGTATTTTTATTTTAAAATACTACTTATCTCAAAAAGGTTAATCTATGTCCTAATATTTATTTTTACTTTTATCTGTTTTAACTGTGTGTCAGTTAGTTTATTTGTTAAATTGGCTTACTCATTAAAACGCACGGTTATTTTTGCTCTTTTAGTGATGACGCCACATTCTCCTTCCTGCTCCACAAATACCACTAGCTGAAGGCATGACAAATGACGACCGACAATCCGTCAGTGACCCTGCTGCAGTAGGGTCATCTGTTACCCCACACAGACAAGAGAATTTGGAGACTTCATATTCGGAAAAAAATCTGATTTATTACATTCACACGATATTGTATAATTATTTTCATATCCATGCTGCAATTTATTGTAAAAATAGGCTAGTTTTCGAAGTCTTGTTGATCATGACTAATGTTTTCCCAAACGTGTTCAATACATCTTTGCTGGAGCAACATAAAATTATAGGTGACAATACGACAATTAAATTTTTAAAATTTATGTGTTACACGATTTTCTCCACCCATTCTTCAACAAACTACTCTTACAAAAGCTCCTTCTATCTACTTCATTCTAATCATGATAAACACTTACAGAAATGGTTTTATTACATATGTCCTTATAGGTACAAGGGGATTAAGGGAATACAGGAGTTTTAAGTGATAATCAAATATTTTAAGAACGGGTCGCTATGTGATGGCTTTTAAAATTCCGTTCTCTTTGAGTAAAAAACGGATAGCGATTTTGCAGATTTTATAATTTTTGAAAAAGTATAAAGTATTGTGAGCGACATAATCATTGTTATATATATATATATATATATATATATATATGTCCCATGGTCGTCTTCTGAATTGCTTAGGCCGAAATATCTCCTTTTATATACCTGACCTACATGACCTACAATTTTATATTTCATAACACTTTCTATATTTTAAAAATCTAATGTGATACATTCGCATGACTTTCTCTACCTTCTGTTTATTAATTAGTATACAAACTATTCTTACTAAAGTAGTTTTGTATGTACTACATTTTAATCCAAATAAACCTTTGCAGAAATGGCCACACTGCACATTTCGTTATAGATACAAAGAGAACAGCGATAGTCAAATGTTTAAGAATAGGACGCTATATGCGTCCATACTGTTTCCATGCAATCGCGAGAAACAACTGAATGTTGAAAGGACTTGAAAGAATGGCCAAGAAATGAACAATTCGAAACATTCATAACGGATATCTCATAAATGGCTTACTATTTGTAATAAATTGTGGTCTTAAAGAGATCTACATTTTTTGTGTAATGCGTTTTCGTCTATCGCTTAACGTATACCAGTTATACAAGATTATACAAAATTCCTTCCGAATGACGAGGATTTCAAAGACTATTCCCAGAAAGTTAAAAATGTACATTTTATTTGTCATGTAAATATCTTTAATATATTGTATTTCAATCAAAAACGTTAGTCATTTTTTAGAAAATCAGAATGTTCGAAAAATGTTCCATGTTGAGGATAGTTGGGAGAGGGGGATTTTCTTGAAAATCTTCCTGTCGTAACCTTGGAAGATGCGGAACTTAAATACCAACTTAGCCATTTATCGGAATTTTCGTTTTGAGTTATGCTGTTCAGACACACACACACACACACACACACACACACACATACGCACGGACCTTTTTCTAAAAATGGGTCCTCAAAACATATATCTCCGGTGAAATCTCGATATCGAATTTTGGGGTGGAATGCAATACTTCCCTACATAGTAGAGAAAGTAAAAATTACGGTCACGTTCAGAAGCGTATTTAAGGGGGCCCTAGCATTACAGTGAAAATATTTTATAAGTAAAGGCAATTGCAAACATTTTAGCTAAAGTTAGTCTCGGAAAGTCTTTAGAAAGGGAATCTTTATTTTTCAAAGAAAAACATTTTACGACAATTTTACAAGGGTTGATTGTCTATGCTCTCAAAATGTTATCCATTTTGCCAGTTCCCATACTTCTACATAAAGACCTTTTTTACATTAACACAAATACATACTTGAGAAACACATCTGAACCACAATTAAATGGACCTTCCTTGCTGTCAATTCACTATGATATTCGTGCATCTGGTGAAGTTGTAGATAACTTGCTAGGGTTCCTAGAAGACTTGATTTTATATTATGAACATGTTTGTCGTTTCAGATTGTTTCAACAATTTTAAATTGAAAATGTGTTAACACTTGTAAACAATTTTGCAAAATCCACTTTGTAGGAATCAGTTACACAGAGTGGAGATTTCTGCCTCCGAACCCACTTGTTTGAGGTAATAACTCTTGACAATTGTGTGTTTATATCAGTGGAATATTGTGACTGTGTCTCATTTGTAAGTGTTTCAAATGTTTAACTTTATGCAACTGCCCCCCTCCAAACAAAATTCTATATATACCTCTGGTCACGATGATATGGATGCTACTCGTCACTCTAGGCTCTCTTACTTCAGGTATGGTCGTTTATAACATGCTGTTTGGTGTTGTGAGTGCTGCGTGTAGTACTGAGGTGCTTATTTTTCCCAGCTATTTCAAAATTCCTAAAAGAAAAGCAAAACCGCAGCTCAGTCTATGGACGTCGGCGAACAGAGCAATTAAATCTAGCATCAGAAAAGTTCTAATTCTCTATTTAGTGTACAGTTTAATGGATTAGATAACTGATGAAGCGGATTTCATGCAGTGCAGACAAAATCCAATCGAATATCGACGCGGATGAAGTTGCAGGTACGGATAAGCTAGTATAGAATAAAACTCAACGAAGTGAAATTTTAAACTCCACCAGCTCTGAATAACGTTTCGATCGCTGTTTCTAGAACGAAGCGCACATCTTAACAATGCCTCATTTACCACCATTAGCAGCATCCGGCATTGAGAAACCATTAAAATGCTATATGAGGCTATTTTGAACTCTGACGATCTCATGAAGGAATCTCTTAGTAGCGTGACAAGAATTTAAGATCCTGTTAATGACCAAGAATTTAAAGCGGATCTGATGCAGAGACAGGGTCGCTGGTGCACGAACAATGATTAAAGCTCCGTGGAATATGAGCGTCTTCAGCCTGGGTTGCTTTTAAGTGGCCTTTGCGTGGAAGAGATTCATTAAGTGGTGAGAGAGAAAAACATTTGACCCTGATATCCATCATTAGCAACAACATTCTGTTTATTGGATCATCGTTCTCATACCAAATGTAATGTACCATTTGACCTAGTGAGGACAGACAGCTGTTGGCAAAAACATGTGTGTGATTAAACTCCATATGCTAATTTCTAAGAACAACGGATGTAATAACATTGTTTTCAGTCTTTGTAGACTCTTCCAGATCCATTGCCGGAGAATATGAATAAGCTGCAAGGGTCTCTTTGATAAAATTAAAGTTACAAGTTAACAGAATTACAGGTTATAGGTATTTTATTTTACTTTTATTATGATAACTAATCGGGTGTTCCACACGATCAGAAATCATAGTTTTGAAGAAATTAAAGCACTACCATATTATTTAAACTCTAATATACAAATACTCTTCTGATTATTTCAGAAAATATTTTAAACCTTTAAGTATAATTTTTGTACCAACCTATCCCAAGTTGCTGAATTAATTGTGTCATATCTTGAGGATTTAGAAGTGTAGCAAAACCCACAAAACAGCTTCTTAAGTTCATTCTCTCAGAGTTTCTTCTAAAAATTTGAATGAGATCGGTTGAAAACTACATCACAAGGAACATTTTTAATGAGCAAAAGTGTAAGAAAAATCAAAGCCAAGTAAAAGGCATTGGAAGTAGGTCATTAGGCAGTGTGTTCTTAGTCATTTAAATAACATGTTGAAGCTTTAAATGGCTCTGAGAGCAAAGGCCATAGTATGCAATTGAAGTAAAGGTTAAAAGTATTTTTTGGACATAAAAACTAATTTTTGAATATTTTGAAAATTTGGCCAAATTTCAACTACCTTCAGGTACCTTAACTAATCTTTCTTAACTGAATAAATTCTTTGGGAGAATTTTATAGAGTAATAAAGTGAACATTTCTTAGAGCCTTAGAAAACTAGTATCAAAGAGGCAAGATTTTACACAAAAATATTTGTTGAACCGTATGAAAACTGGAATTGCTAAAGTAATTCTTACAAATACGTCAGTAAATTTGGAATCTTTCATAAATTATAATAATCTGGACAAATAAAAGTGCGGATTGAGGTTTGAGGTTATGTAGAACCTATATTGCATATTCACCTCTTCAGAGATATTATATTTATTTCAAAATGTCTATTGATAAAACAAGCGAAAGTCTCACTATCGATTTTAATATTACATTTGGTCAATATCGTTTTAAACTTTCTCATGTTTATTTTGAAACTTGAAAACTGTTATCATTCCCTATCATCTCCAGAACCTGGAAGTGTAAATTTAGGAGTATCTATGAGCCTGTGCCACAGTAAAGATTAATAAAAATAAACATTTAAAACTTACAATTCGGCGAGTTATCACACCAACTATCCTCAGATATGGTCAATGATACAGAGCATTAGATATTTAGTCAGCAGGAGCATTTAAGCTGACTTACTTTTGGATACAGTATGAATATCGCACGTCTACTGTAGTAACCGCCACGAACGAAGGCGGCGGATGACAGTTGCCATATAGAAGTTTTAAAGAAGGGGAAAGGGGAGCGGTCGCAAGCACGTGCCGGTTTGGCGTGAACCGGGGAAAATATATATATACATACATACATATATACACAGAATATGTATCTTACCTTAATCAGTTCTATTTAAAATCTCACGTCATATCGGTGATTTTGACCTTGAAACAGTTACCCATCGGCAATGATGTTCATTAGTATGCATATTTTGGTGTAAATTGTTAGGTTCCTTGTGTTATTTATTCCTTTATTTTTATTATTATTATTATATGTGTGTGTATATACATATATAGATTTTTATTTCACTTAAGCATTGAATCTAACATATGCGCGCGCAGGAGCGCAATCACACTCCCTCCAGTAATGACACGAGTGCTGATTGTTTTTCCGTAATTTAATTGAGGTTAACCTTCTTCTCGAAATAATTATCTGTTGAGAATTTGAAAGCTCAAATGACTAAGAAAAAAATATAAGAAGGGGATTCTGTAAGATAATCACAATGCGAAAACGATGCCAGTTTTTTGTACTTATAGTAAATAATCACTGAAGTGCCTTACCTGTCTCATCTTGTATATTGTGGTGTTAGATTTTGTACTGCTTCTTTTATATTTTGAATTCGCGGATCACCAAATCTTCCTATTTTTACGGTTTGTACCACCCGTCAATAGAAAAACAGACAAGTGCAAGAGAATAGGCTTCCTACAGAATCCTAGCAGATTTAGAAATAAAAAATGAACGTAGGAGAAAAATTCTGAGCAACATACTTGAAAACTATCGATTGAGTTGGATTCTGAATAGTGAATAAGGCAACAATGACACCGTAAGGTGAAAGGTACTGGCGTGTAATTATCACTTATAGGTAATTCAGACTCACAGATGGATAGGGAATAATCCTGGCTAAAGAAACATCTCCACCTTCCGACAAGAATCGAACACGAAACCTATAGATTTGGCGGCTAACATATCGATCAACGGACCATAGAGGCGGTCTTTTAGGGATTTTATCTCGTTTTAAAACCAATTTTCTTATTATTTAATAATTGAATCTCGATATTTTGTTCCGAAATAATTTACGTATAAAGAATCATTCATTTTAATTAAATTATCAGCACTTCCATTAGTAATGATATACTGTTAGTAATGAACTTATAAGCTAAAACAAAATTTCTGTTTCGCTCATTTTTTAAACGTTAAACGTTGCTTAAAATGGTTGCCTGGTTCTTGTGGTCTCTTTCACGCGGTTAAAATGTGCAGATCATCGGAGTGTTCCTTATTTTGTGTGTTTATTGTTTTTTGTTTGTGTGCATCACTAAATTCATCAAAGAAGACCTTCAACACTTCCATAATAAAACTGCGCACGCAACAAAAACTTACAATTGCGTGTAGTTTGGAATACCCACATGTTAAGATTTCTGCAGATGAATCTACAGTTAGATGAATCTATTGGGGTGGATTAGGATGTGTTTAAGCACAATTGAGTTCATTAAATTTTGCGATTTTATTGTTATATTGATTACGACCTTGAAAACGAGAAAACAATAATTGTTTGTGAGATCATGCCAAGTTCCGATATCTCTGTAGGAGTTAGGAACAATCAGATGGAGGGACCACCATTAACTGGAGCATAGGGCAATACACAGGCCATTGTGCGACCTTTGTGCTTCCAACGTGACCCCAGGGACAAGGGGATGAATGGGAGACCAGAAGGCGACCATATCCGGACGACGATGTGCGCTAGCAAGGCCGGGGTCCATAGCGATTCCAGCATGACACCAATCCTGACGCTGGCTAACCCTGCCTTAGCCACCCGCAACTTGGGTGTCCGGAAATAGACGAGACACTCCCGAAGGAAGGGCGTCTCAGCAGTCCCACCAAGCACCAGGGAGACATCTTTCCAAAGCGCAAAATCCACCGTTCTGCTGCAACACGAAAATCGCGTCCCCTGCGTCCCACAATCTTGAAACAGATGAGATGAAACAGATTAAAGGAAATGATGGGAACAAGAAATTCGTGGTAGAGAGGGAATCACACCAGTATTCACCTACCGACCCGAGGAAACCACGAAAAAAAATCATAATCAGAGCGGTCGACCCGGCGAGAATCAAACCCGGGATTCCCGAATGCGAGCCTCACGTTACCGCCTAACCATCTCGGTCAATGTCAATGTAAGGAAGTCATTTATACTGTAGTGCATAGATTGCATATTTTATTTGTTTTTAACTGTGTAAGTATGCAATGAGTATGTTTAAAAGTACATTTGCCAGACACCTCTATGGAATAACACCCAAACGATTGTTTCTAAGAGAATAATGTGTAACCAATTAGGAATAAACCGAACGAATCACCTTGAACTACCACCGCCAACATTTTGAAATGAAACGTGCTATCGGTGTGCTATTTTAATTCATATAAACCTCAGATAAGAACTGTTGAGAAACAAGGATTCCCGAAATTAACCATAAAGGGCATTTCTAGTACAGTCGCTTCCATTTATGCCATCACCGCAGCTTTGGAAGGCATTCTAGAGGCCTTGGCAGGTAGCGTATGCATCTGCAACAAGGAGGTGTGTGTATCCGTTTACCTTATCGGGCATGCAGTGGCGTACTATTTTACGTGCACAATTCTAGGTTATTCATACATGAATATGTAACTTTAAGCAACTTCTTTATTTAAAATAATTTTTATTTTATTTTATTTTATTAATAGGCTATTTTGGCAGAAGGGAAGTGCTCGTCATCACTTATAACATCCATGTTTAAATACAGAGAGAGCCAAAAACCTACGAACCGGCTGCGCGGTGTTTTTCATGTCCGCGTCCTCGGCGCTCGTTGCCGTCTACCGCTATCATAGAAAGGCGCGGATGAAACCATACAACATTTTTTAAAACTACTTTTAAAGGTTTTACTTGTCAACTTTATGAAAGGAGAAGCTGAAACTGGCCACCGTCGTTGCCCATACATTGTTGGCACCTCTTTAGGAATCTATCCATCACTCGCCGTAGTTTACATTGAGAAATGCTGGCAATTTCCTGGCGGATATTTTGTTTTAATTCTTCCAGGATGTGTGGGTTTGTCTTGTACACTTTGTTTTAAGTTACCCCAGGATAACTTAGGGGGTTAGGTCGGGGGACCGAGGGGGCCACAAATCTCTACTAATAATTCTGTCCTCAAACACACTTTCAATTTTTCTCATCGAAATATTGGCCGTATGAGCAGAAAAAAGACAAAATCACGCTCCCTGTCTGTTAATTCTCTAAAAAGGGGGGGGCAAAACTGTATTCACGTATGTACGGGCGTCAACTGTTGACTCGAAAGAAATTGACCCTATAACTCTTTCTCCGCTCGTGGCGCACCAATGTTTTAGTCATGAAGGGGTACTTCATGAACAATATTAGGTTTGTCAGAGCTCCAATAACGATTATTTTGTTTACACTCTCCATGAAGGTGGAACCAAGCCTCCCTCGTCCATGAAAAATATTAAATATGGCTCTATTTCGTCATTGTGTACACTATTTTTTTTTTTTTTTTTTTTTAAAGTTCCCTTGTCGTTCCCAGTTTACACTACTGTGTTCAGCTGTTTTTTTTTATTTTACCGTTTATTTCCGCAACACACATACACACACAAACACCCATGCCCGTGGTGGGACTCGAACCCGCGACCCTCAGCTTGGCGGAGCGCCGGAGCGACCACTCCAGCGACCACGGCTACGAGGGCCGGCTATTGAGACCCCACTCACAAAATGTGCGCCTAATTACAGGATGGTAGAACAGCATGTTTCTTTCAACTTCGTGCACAGTCATAAGAAATGCCTGCCTGTTGTGAAAGACGCCTTGTAATTTTTGGGGGGAAATTTTCCAAACAATGACCAATGTCGTCTAATGTTTCTTCGGTAAGAACGGTACGCCTCTTTCGATTTCTTAGCCTGAACACTTCCTGTGGCCTGAAATTTATTGTAAAGCTCACGGATTTTTGTACGGCTTGGAACTTTTACACCTGGAAATCTTTCTGTAAATGTACTTTCACTTGGCGAGCTGACCGAGTTAACACATACGAATCATAAATAAATACACGCTGTGCAGCAGAAAACATATACGGAGTCTAATATACTTTGTGACTAAGTACAGGACAAAATAACAAATAACTCGTAATAACTGAACTACATCACATCACCGACAACTCAATACTGCACTTCACACTGCAGAGCAAAACCACGTCAGCAAGATGACCTTCTTTATAGCAGCAGTGCGTTATCATGTTTCCACACGCCCAATGGAAAATACCGCGCAGACAGCTCGTAGTTTCTTGGCTCTCCCGTTATATAACTAAATAAATTACTGTTTTGCACAATATCTCACGAAAAAGATATATTAATGGCAACATAATCTGAAACTGAAATACATTAAACTTTTTACTCTTAATGTGTGAATAATCTAGAATTGTGCACGTAAAATAGGACGCCACTGCCTTCGCGAAAAGCTAAACAGATACTTCCTCCTTGCTATACATACGCTACCTGTGAAGGCCAGTAGAATGTCTCCCGAAGCTGCAGTGACGGCATAAATGGAAGCGAGTGTACGACGTAATGTTTCTTCAAGGGAATAAGCGGTTCATATAACAATATAAAGAAGGCGGGATTTTAATGTTATTGTTCTTCTTGTTGCAATATTCATGCCTAAATAGTTAACGAGATTTTAACATAGGTCATCTCTACATTTTGTCATCTCAAGACGTTTGAGATTATTGAATAAATTTATGAGCGCGTAATACGAACGGAATTACTTGATTAAACTTAAAACCTGGAGTGATATTTATTACAGCTGTTACACGAATAAAATTTATATAGATAATATCATTGTTACAAATAGAATAAGTAGAAGTAATTTCTACTTACGTTATGTTTAAAAACAAATTGTTACATCAGAACGTATCATCGAGCGAAGTGGCGCCGCGGTAACGTGTGCGACTCACATTCGGGAGGTCAGGGTTTTGATCCCCGGGACCGTTCACTCTGACCTCGGATTTTTCGTGGCTTCCCTGGATCGGGAGGTGAATGCCGGAAGCTCTTCTCTATCACAATTTCCTTTCCATCATTTCCTTTTCATTCCGTATCCTTCCCATACTTCAGTTGTGCTAGGTTTCGTGGCGTATGGCGGTGGCGGACAGATGGTGCGGATGCATGCTCAAAGGAAAAGTATCCCCCATGACGCCAGAGGGATCCTTGATTGGCAGGTGGTTCTTCACTCTCTCTCGATGGTTCCAGCTTCGGGCAGGTCTGCGAGCTTGGAAATGTTAGGGAGTTCCGCGAGTCTCTGTAGCTGTCTGCCTACGGCCTGTAGCCACCTGTGGTTCCTTCATCTCATCCCTTCCTCCTGGGAAGAGGTAGCCACAATAGCTGTGTGCAGGTCGCAGTGCGTGAGGTGTGTGCCCCTCCGTTGAATCACCTTTATCTCAGGGCGTATCTCATAAACTATTTTGTCAAATATCATACCCCTTTCTCCCGCTATCAGTAACGATAGGAAGAAATCTGCAACCCATTTCTGTCCTAATGTAGCGGTCAAGTAGAGCAGAAATCTAATAAAAATTCAATTTGGCAATAAGCCTTTAATGATATGAACTGGAGTGTTACAAAAAACTCATTCCTATTCTAAAGCTTTTGGTTTGTTTAAGTTTTAAAAAATATGACTATGCTTGGTACAAATACTTCTGAGAGCTGCTAAAATTTTATGTGGGCTAAACTTTTTAAGGTATGAAGCTCAAATTGCTTAAAGCACAAAATAAATACCATGTCTCGTTTCAGAAATGTTGAGCAGATTCATCCAATAGTTTTACAGTATAAATGAATTTTTACTTTCAAGCTTTTGATGGAAGTTAAAAGTAGAACGCAAACAACGGAACTTATTTTGTAAATTAAGAGACCGGGTGAACAACTAGAAGAATTACAAACATTTTTGTCGTACAAAGTAAATACAGGAAAACTGAAGTGGCCTGAGAAAAGAACGGTTCGTCATTGTTAAAGAGTAATTTGTGGAAGAAGGCACATGGGTAAAATATTTATTCCTATCTCTCAAAGGAGAGGAAATGTTCTGTAAACGTATTTAAGTGCAATGATTTTAGCACATGAAGTGGCGTTAAAGGACCAGCTGCAAATAGTCTCTCTTTTTGAATAAATTCTTCCGCTCTTTCGCTCCTCTTTATCTTCTTCCTTTGATTTTTTCACTTGAAATTATCTCATGAAAGAAGCATGACAGGTTTCCTCTCGAAACGAAAAGGCTGAAGAACCAGAAGAATACAAGATAATTAGCATGTACACTTTCTATTCTTCTATTACTACTAGTACTATTGACGAGCGAGGTGGCACCACGGTAATTTATGCTACTTGCATTTGGGAGGTCTCAGGTTCGATTACCGACGATTATCCACTCTGACCCATGGAGTTTTCGTGGTTTCCCCGGGTCGGTAGGGGAATACTGGGACGCTTCCTCTTCTACCACGACTTTCCTGTCCCTCATTACTTTGAGGTCTAAATAAATGGTTGGCCTAGCATTAGGACCTCTTCTTCTTGCCCATCAGTTACGATAAGAATGCAGATTCCTAGCATGACAATGCTGAAGTGGGGGAGAACTCCATGTTGGAGTTCACGTACAGCAACTGGGTACGCTCCAAAAGCTCCAAATTGGTTTATAAGCAAAAGTTGTTCCATTTGATCTCTCTGCGTCAAGAAATTACTTTATAAGATTTTACGAGTGTTTGTCGCTTAAGAACATTTGCCTTCAAGAATTTTGTGACGAAATAGACCTGTGCAAATACTGGAGAGAAGTGATGAGCCAGAAAACCAAACTTCGTAAAATTCACTTTGAAGCAACGTTCTACATCAGTATTACAATTAGAGGATAACCAATCTATCCCGCTAATCATCCATGCACTTTAACGAATTGACAAAAAGAATAATAATAAACACTACACATGCAAATTAAATAAAATCAGCATTTTCTTAGAAAGAAATGGGTGTTAATGGGCTTATTAATAATTGTCTCGATATTATTTTAACAATCTTCAACAGAGTTTGTGAGAAACATTGTATTAGTTTTCGAAATAAGTAATTGACTGATCTAATGCTCTTTGGATCTTTATATTTGTTTGCTGATGAAACAGAGGATAACCAAAAAGTAATACTAATATGGACTGTCCCGATCGCGATACCGGGTTCGATCCTCGATTGACGAGAGATGTTTTTCTTTAATTATGATTATTCCCCATTCTCCACGGAGTCTAGGGAATAAGAGCGTTACAAAATGTATTTAATCAAGTGTAAAAGAATTACAAACATCAGCATCTGTTTCTTAAGCCAATACCGCCGATACAAATGACGGATTTCGCTGTCCTTTAAAACTTCATAATATTATTATCCCTATATCTTAAAGAAAAATGTGATTTTTTTATTCGCATTGCCTACTAACTATAAATGTTTAACTACAAATGATTTCAAATCCAGCAATGTGGGCTTGGTGGCAGGGGCGTACGCAGAGAATGTAGGCATGTGGAGGGAGCTAAAATAGGAATAACTGAAACGCTTTCGTGATCACTTTTAGAGATTTATCCAAGTGAAGGGGATGTCAAATGGATCGCTGAACAGGGTATATTGACTGAATAAAGGAAGCACATAGAGACCAAACTCCCCAGCCAGGATGTTAACCACTAGACTACGGGGAGACCCACTCACTTTACAGGAGGCGTTCTATATCCATCTAGTAAAGACGTGGACGAACTGATGGGCCCTCGCAACCGGGGCAGAGCACCGCGAGTAAGCCGAAACGTCCCTCTTTGCTTCTACCGTGACCCCTGGGGAGAGACCAGATCTGGATGACAATGGGTGCAAGCATGAACAGGGTCCCTCACGTTTCCAGATCGAACTGGTGGGGGCTCTCTCGGAGATGGGGTCTAACTGAGCAGTCCCGCAATGACTCCAAGGACCTCTACATAGCACATCCACCGCCCAGCCGCAAGCCGCCGAACACCGTCGCCTAGTTCTACAACCCTGAAACATGGGACAACGAAGATGATGGGTACAGGAAAGTCATGGTAGAAGATGAACCTTCCTAGCAATCGCCTGCCGACCGGGAAAAACCAAGAAAAACCCATGGGTCAGAGCGAGCGGTCGCCGGTATCGAACCCGGGACCTCCCGAATGCGAGTCGCACACGTTGCCGCGGCGCCATCTCGCTCGGTTATCCATCTAGTACTACTTAAGATTAAACGCGTGCGGATAGTAAAAGCGAGCTGTTTAATCAAAGTTGGCAACCAACATATGCAATGATAATTTTCCAAAAGAATGGATAAAATTCCCTCTTATTCCCCAGTATTTATAATTGTTTTAATTTATATTATTTTTATTTACCTGTTTATTAATAAGTACATGTGGTATACTAAACCCGTAAGTATACAACACAGAAAACAAAAAGAGGCTGCAGTGCTTCTATATGATGGTCTTCAGGGGGATCTTGAACCTCCTGAGCCCCCCCCCCCCGTATTGATGGCATGCATGACACGGAAGACAAAACACAATTGTTCGCATAACCTTAGTAAATTCTTGTTTTTAATGAATAGGTACACGTGGGAAAATTTGGGATGTGCAACAAATATTTTGAAAACGGCTAATTCTACCAAAAAAATGAATTGACAGATTGCAGATGTAAATGAGCTCTACATTTTTAGTGCAATATAAGCTTTTGTATATCTCTTATAATTTACCAATTATACAAATTACCTACCCACACAGTATTGAATTAATTTAGAATCACACAAGATTCAAGGTATACATTATAATAGCTATGCCGGTAGCTTAAAACTACAATGTTTTAATGAACATCGTTAAAGCCGATAATAAACAAAATCTGATGTAATACATTCACATGACTTTATCGTTTATTAGTCGGTATACAAATTATTCTTACTCAAGCTTATTTTTCTACCTACTACATTTTAATCCAAATAAACCTTTGCAGAAATAGCTACATAACACAATTCATCATAGATAGAACAGCGACAGTCAAATGTTTTAGAACTGATGGATGATGGACTTAAAATTCCATGCTGTTTCCATGCAATCGTGAAAAACAATTGAATGTTAAAAGGACTTTTTAAGAATGACCAAGAAATGAACAATTGGAACTACAGAGATCTACTACATTTTTGTGTAGTACTTTTCGTCTATCGCTTAGCGTTTGCCAGTTATACAGGATTGTACAAAATTCCTTCCGGATGAAGAGAATTTCACAGGCTATTCCCAGAAAATTCAAGGTATAGATTTTATTTGTTATGTAAATATCTTTAATATATAGTGTTTTAATCAAAATCGTTAGAGCCATTTTGTAGAAAATCAAAATTTTCGTGAAACGTTCTATATAAGGTGTAGTTGGGTGGGGAGAGTTTCTTGCAAATCTTCGTGTTGCATCCTTGGAGGATGTTGAACTTAAATGCCAAGTTTGGTACTTATATGACGTTTCGTTTTTGAGTTAGGCACAGACACACATACGGACCTTTTTCTAAAACTGTTTTTTTATTTATTCATTCAGGGGACCTCAAAATATGTATTTAAAAGCTTGGCATCGAATTTTTTGTTGGAATGCAACACCTTCTCTACCTACTAGGTGCGTGATAAAGAAAATAATAACCGAGCGGGATGGCTCAGGCGGCGTCTGTGGCCCGCATTCTAGTAGTACCAGGATCGATCCCCGGCGACTGCCCACTCTCACCCATAGATTTTTTCGGGGTTTTCCTGGTTCGTCAGGCGAATGCTGGAGTAGTTTCTTTCATCCTCCCGAATTTCCTATCTCTCCATTTCATACCATTAATCATTCATCCTTCAACCCGTTTGGTCTGTTTCAAGGTTGGAAGTGTCGGCGATGGAGTTTCGGTGCAGCGTAGCAAGGCAAAGGGTTCTCTCTGTAAACTTTCTCCGTCCTTCGGAGTTCGGCTGTTGCCGAGATAAGGACCACCCGCAGCGGGGGCGTTGGACTCCATGTGGGACGTGTCCTCGTTCTGCCTGTCTGCCGGGTGTTTATATCTGGAAATGTAGGGACCGTGTCATTGTTGTGCCGCCACTCCTAGTTCCGGCCACCCGGTGTCTCCCTTTATCACCTCACTCCTTCCTTCCGGTGCACCCCCTCGTGGTGGCGTGGGTACAAATCCGTATTTCCGGATCGCTGCCGAATCCTTTCCACTTCACAATCCAATCAATAAGATTTTTTTTCTTGTGAAGTCCTTTTTGTTCTGAATGACTTCTGTATAATTAGTAAACCGTAAGAGATACACAAAATTTTACTGTACAAACATGTAGATCTCGTTACATCATACAGCTCCTGTCAATAAAATGTTTTATAGCGTTCGCCATTTCAGGGGTATTCTCTGTTACTGTTTTGAACTTTCAAATACTTATAGTTTCTTCAAGTACTAAGTCGCTATTCGTTTTCTCTCGTGATCATGCAAAGAGCATGGAATTTCAAATTGATCACACAGCGACTCGCTTTTTAAATATCTATCGCTTTAGTCTTGTTATATTCTACTTATACCTACAACGAAATGTATAAATGTGGAACGAAAGTTTGTCTCGATTAATAAGAAGTACCTAGAAGAAGAGTAAGCTTTTGTAATAATAGCTTGTAGAAGAGTGAGCAGAGAACGTAATGTGAATCCAACATATTGGATTTTTATGAATGCAAATTTTTAATGCAGAAATTAAGGATTCCTGTTCCTTTCAACATCAAAATGTGTGCACTGCGTACATTATCCAATGGCACCTTACTAGTTTGCAAATGAGTAAAAAAAGAATCCACTTCAGTTATAGGGAACAGATAATAACCGAGCGTGCCTCTGGTGGGAGACCTTGGGTGACCCCTTGCAATCTAGACAAGATTTACGCACAAAACAAATTTGATTCTCTCAGTTAATGGCAGATGGTCCATTATGAATGAGATTCTCGGAAAAGCGCGCGACGGTTCAAGACAACCAACCAAGATAAACAATTCTATTGACGCTGGATATGTCATCCTTTAGCAACAGGCGGATAGGAGCGGTGGGGCGAACAAGCCAGCCAGCCCCACTCAGCTTGTCTACCAGTTCAACTTCAGCGGTTGCAACGGGAACAGGATCGCACGCTCTCCCGGCTACTGTGGGAAAACAATGCAGTGTTACCATAGTAACCACGGAAGTTAAGCAGCCGCGCGAATTATAAAGGAGCGCTACAAACAAAAGACGACTACGTGCGCGAAAATTCTATTTATCGAGCTTATTGTATGTAGTGTAAAAGTTTGCATACTGTTTAGTAACACATTCCTGTGACATGTGACAGTTAAATAAAATAAACAGCTGAATGCTGGCATTTATCAACAAAACCTGTAACTGGATTTTGACTTAGTTGAACCGATGCTGATTTATCAGAACTACTTTAAAGGTAAGTAGAGTGTTTTTTATATCCAAATGGGTACAACTTTGGTTCTTGAACCACTAGAGTAAATTTACAAGCAGGATCCTCTCTATGTTATTCTTTAACTTCCCATGTAGGAAAGCGTACAGATCATAATGTTTAGCTCTGTGAAGATAATTATTCAGTGGTTAAAGCAAACTGAAGGTTACGTATACAAAATGCATATATAAAAATCTATTATGTTACATTCACATGAATTTCCTAAGTCGCTCTTCTACAAGCTATTCTTACAAAATCTTATTATTTTTATCTACTTCAATTAATTGAGATATACGTTTTCACATTTAGTTATAGGTAAAGGATCGTTATGTGTTGACTTTGAAATTCCAATCTTTACATATACACGAGAAACATTTATTTGAAAATTCAAATCATTAACGAATATCTCGGAGGGATTCAAGGTCCCTAAAAATGTGTATTTTCAATGAGATCTCGATATCGAATTTTTGGATGGAATACAATACTTCCCCTACTTATTATAGAGAAGTGGTGAGAAAGCGATGAAAAACTGTTGATATTTTAATATTAATATCTGTTTTCGGATAATAAATAGATTGCTGACTAGAGGGAAATAAACGAATAATTTAATAGCGTTTATACGAACCGGGAATGTGTTAAAATTTAAATGCCTTTTTATATCAGGGTTTATAGATACTTCTGAATTTAAAGACCAAAATAAGTGTCTAAAGAAAAGCAATTACATGATTAATATTTGTGTTTCTGTTCTAGTTTATGGATGCCGTTTTTTATTCTAATTCAATTTTATTTCTCTCGTGGAACGTTAGTTTAACCAGGCACTTAGAAGCGCTGTTTAATGACAGTATCATATAATGTGCCCATTCAACCGTTATTAATGTCGTGCCAATATTACGCTGCTATGCCTGCAAACGAATATTAGAGTAGGCATTGGAAAATGAAACATGTCTACAGCATATTTGTAAGATTATTTAATTGTGATTGAAACTATCGAAAACCTTAGTTTCTGCAGAGCGAAACAATTCATGCATCCTAAAGTCTATGAAGCTGGAGCATTATTTAATGCTGTGCTTCAAACAAAATCGACAATTACGCTTCTGTTTTAGACTTCCTCAAGGAAATGCTGTGTACAAAACGTTTTAGGCCATACAAAAAACAAAACAACAATAAAAAACATAATATTCTTGCTCACAGTTTAAATAAGAAATGCAACCTTTATTGGAGTTAAAATTGCGTTTTTCATGTTTGTCACACAACTTTAAAACTCAATTGTGCATAATATATCCGATGGATTTCAATGTATATTTCATCTCTCTTGGTCTTGGAAATGTCTTTTTTTCTTTCTTTCTTTTCGTATTTCATCAAGAAATGCAAATGCATTCTTCCAAATTTAAGACATGCGACTCGTATATGTTTTCTTTATTTTAGAAGGCAGGAATTTATTTTCAGGTGCGGAAAGTAACATTAAATAATTACAGAAATGCAGTGTAAACATATTTAATTTTGAGTGCTTATATGGTTATTTTACGGAAATGAAAGGTCCGCAGGCTATCTAAGCAATACGTCTATCAAATTTGTACCTTAACTTGCAAGTAAAATAAAATAGGTATAAATCCTTATTTACCGACAGTAAAAAATAAATTGGAAATATTTTAGAATAAAAGCAAATACAAAAACAAACAAAAATCTTGCCTTTCTAAACCTTGAGTCATGCTGAATAAGCCAATAGTGCTATAAACGAGGTTTCATATAATTTGCCGCATTGTTTGCAAATTATTGAAGGTCCCGGATTTTTATGACCTAAAAATATTTTCAAAAAATCGCCAATAAAATAACTCTATAATGTTTAAAAAATTAAATAATAATTACAAAAGACGATCTCAAATTCAATTAGTTAAAATTATTGTACAGAGAGTTATAATTTATTTTATAAGTACATGGGTATAACTACTATACAAGTATGTATAAGAATGAGGTAATTGCGAAAATTAATGGAAATTTATTTCTTCCATGTTCTTGTTACAAGAACCTGAATCTGAAAATTAAGAAAATTTTTTTCGAAGCAGCTCTTACGAAACTGTAGCATTAACACTTTTGAGATCTCAGGTTATACAAAATTCATTGCAAATAGGGAGGACTTCAGAGCCTATAACATAACACAAAAAGGACAATAGTAATTAACTGTAGCACTCATAACGCGAAAGTTGGAAAACTGGCCTGTCTCATCCCTATTTTTGACATGCATTCATAATTGTAATCATCTATACCTGCCCCCCTGATAACAGCTACCCCTCCACCCACAAACAACCCTTTCCAGGCTAATCATTAAGTAATATTTTTTCAAGAATATGAGTAAAGAATAAACAGCGTTACTCTTATTTCTCAGTCGAATAGTGAAATTTCTAATCTTCAAAAATTATCCTTGTGTAAAATGTCAGTAATATAAGACTTTATACTGAATATAAGTCCAAGAAAATGACAAAATAATCCCCTAAAATAGAAAAAAAGAAGTGCTCTCTAAAATAGAAAATGACAGATGACCAAAAATGAAACAATACATATGCATTTTAATAAATTGGGACATGATAAGGGTTTATGTACACATTAGTAATGCCTATGATGCAGAAATTAAAATACGACATATCAGAATCCGGGTCCTATTTAACAACAGAATTTTCGTACACACGACATGTGAATACGGAATATAATACGAATCCCACAGGGTAATTTTACACCAACACCTTTCTTTTTGCTGCTACTGTTGACCGAAACTTATACCTTGCACTGGAAGGATTTTAATTCAGTTATTCATTCCACAAAAAGCTAGTCTTAACGCTCGTCATAGATTCGTATCGTTTAGTTTTCAGGTGACAGAAATACTCGTAGTGGGAAAGCTGCAGATGGATAAAATTAATAGTACCCAACGCTAGTGAATATAAACCGAAATTCCTTAGCTCTACTCACATTAATAACATTTTACCACTTCCGCATTATACAGAATATTTTTATTTTGCCTTGTTGCTGTCCTTTAAATCCAATACTTCAAGTTTTGTATTAGTTTTGTTTGTTATGCTATTCCTTTATTTTGGATTTACCGCAGCTCTGTCTTGTTGATCAGCAATGGCCTATAAAATAGTAAAAATAGCAGGAACTTTCGAGAACTTAAGAACTATTAAATACTTAACCTATTGCTTGTTTCCGTATTAGCTGCTCTGAATTAATGTTACGTACGAATAGACGTAAACTGAAAATCCAGAAATGTAAAGAGCATTCGCAATAAACAGAAATCTGATTTGTGACATACACATGACTTTTTCTGCCCACTCTTTAACAAAGTATTCTTAGAAAAGCTTATTCTTTTAACCTATTTCTTCTTAATCTTCTTAAGGCTCAGTTCGTACTTAATTTGCTCTTTCTTTTGTTTGAACTGATTTTGCAGCTATTCCTAAGAGCCACATTTTTGTGAAATTCTTCAATATTTTCTAAAAGTTGCAACATATTAAAATGTATTTGCTATGAAAAGGTGAGACCTTTAATTTAGATCTTCTTTCAAATTTAGAACCTACAGTACCTAAAAACTTCAGACTAACAATTTTCGTGGCATAACTTAGTGATTGTGTCACATATACAAATATGAAGTTGACAAAATGCTATTTCATAAAATTGCAAAATTGCAAAAATTATATTTTTTTCGTTGGAATCGATTATAAATAACTGGCTGCAAGCATTTGAAATTATCCCGGTTTTCGTAACGCTTCTAGAGTCTATATATGTGGTGATAGAGATAGGTGGTGACAATTCCAAACATGTTAACATGTTATGAGTAACAAAACCAAAGGTGAAGATATGTGATGAATAGGTTTGCCGATTCTCAAATCGAAGATAAGGAGCGCGATTATCGCTACATTGTACAGCACTCTAAAGACTAAAGTAGGTATGAAGTCACATGTGGGATTATACCTTTTTATTTTCCCTACCACGTACACGCGCGTCAGTTTTGCGCCGAAAGCACAACACAACGCAACCCTCACAAGGAACACGGAAGTAAGGCATTGCTGCGAGAGAAGGGGAGAGTTGTGGTTGTAGAGCCCCTGCAGTGACGGCTGATAGCAGTTTAGTTCATTATTATTGTCTGTTCAGAGTCTTTTGAGCCAGTGGAAGGAGGAGAGAAAGAATTCGCGCGGTCGGCATAGCAGCTAGAGCAAAGAACAGCCACACGAAGCTGAACTGGAGGCATGACAGTGGTTGTTACCTTTCCCTTTCCACTGGCTCCAGAAGACTCAATAGACAATATATTGTGTTACTTTTTGAAAGGTTTCTCACTCTCCTTTTAATGGTTCTTCGAGATAAATTAATATTATTAAAATTGGGAAGTTCTTGAGGTCACATAATTTCAACAGCTTTTGTCAGATATAGTTTCAGAAATTCACCCCCAAGAAAATATTTTAGAGACCGAGTGATATCCCAGGTAAGTAATAACTAACATATTTAGTTTTGTATTTTCAGCCATCAATATGCGGGACTTTTTGTACAAGTTGTTTGCAGTTAACGTCTCAATAGTTTCGCACGTTTAATTCCTAAAACAAATACCTACACAATAACAGCAATAATAATAATAATAATAATCATAATAATAATAATAATAAAAAACTACAACTTCCCAGTGCAACACACACCTTTAATTTCGCCATATGAAGCATGGCATCTAACGTAGTGATTTTGGATGTTGCCTCTAAATACGCCATGTAATGTTTTTGAGCAAATTAAACATTTCACATTCTCTCCTGCACAGCAAAAAAAAAAAAAAAAAAAAAAAATCCTTCCATTCTGCACGAAATGTCCGTTTTCCGGAAAACGATGGTTTAGAAGACAACGCCATCAGGAACTTCACCACTGAACTGTTTACTTCCTACCACCTTCTCGCTTCTAGCTAGCGACACTGACACGGCTGTGTGCGCTTTCAGTCGCGTTACGTTGTGACTACAAGCGCGACACAAGCTTTGATCACTTCTGATGAGCATAATAGGTAAAGAAGGAATTGCATTTCACCCGAAATTTGATATCGAGGTTATACAGAAAATATATGTTTTGTGGTGCAGGTGCCCTGAATAAAATATGTATATATAAATGTCCGTGTGTGTGTCTGTTTGTGAACAGCATAAGTCAAGAACGAAAACTCGGATAAATAGCAAACTTGGTTTTTAGCTTCAGTAACTTCCAAAGATGCAACATGGGGATTTTCAAGAAAATCCAATTCAAACTATCCTTTACATGGTACATTTTTCGATTTTTTTTTCTAAAAGTGATTTTGTTAATAATCATGATTAATATATCCTATATTAAAGACGTTTACATGTCAAATAAAGTGTATATCTTGAATTTTTTGGGAATAACCTGTGAAGTCTTCTTCATTCAGGGGGATTTTATGTAATCTTGTGTAACTGGTAAGCATTAAGCGATAGACGAAAACGTACTACACAAAAAATTTAGATCTCTTTAAAGTACACGATTTATTTTAAGTAACGTTTTTGTAGCATCAACCATTTTTAGATATCCGTTATTAATGTTCGAATTATCTAACACTTAATCATTCCTTTCAAGTCCTGTCGATTTTCAGTTGTTTCTCACAACTGCATAGAAAGAATACAGAGCGTCTAGTTCTGAAACATTTGAGTATCGCTTTGCATTTAAGTATAACGAAATGTGCAATGTAACTACTTCTGTAACCGTTTACTCAATTAAAATGAAGTAGACAGAAAAATAAGCTTCGCAAGATAAGTTTTTATACTCATTTATAAATGATAAAGGGTAGAGAAAGTCATGTAAATGTAACACACAAGTGTTTTCTAACTGAAACCAAAATAAAGTTTATTAGTCGTAATAAGCATGTATTACATAAACTTTACAGAATATATTATTCGCCAATTATGCATACATTTATACACATTAATGAAATTGATCAATTTTCATATTTACTATTATTTATGGCTATATTTAGCTAAGCATTATCGCAAACAATACTATCACAAAATTCTCTATACCATTTATTGTACTTGAAATAAAACAACTCATTTTTATGCAGTCCATTAAACTCCTAGGTTCTTCCAGATATAAAAAACAAGAGATCGAACCATAGGAAAATTCGTGCCAATTCAGTTTTAGTTAAGCTACATATGAATAGCACATATATAATAAATAGTGAAGAACCGTGCACAATAATTTGTGTTTGACAAACTGATAAGCAGTATCGCCAACTAGTTTTCGTTTACATGACAATTGACGTTCGTTGGGGGTCGCGCTTCATCTCCAACGAAAGGAGGGCACATTATTAACACAAACAGTAGAAACAAGGGGTTTTACCGTACGTACCTTTAATACTAGGCGGAAACCAAAACCCAAAACAAAACAAAACAAAACAAAAAAAAAACAGTACTGTTCCAAAAAAAGGCGTAAATCTGGCAACCCTAGTACTGAACGAGAATAGGCAGAAGATATACAGTAGGTAGGTATATACCCTCCACTAAACCCCCATCTACAGCTTACCTTCTCTTTCTAGGTACAGAAGTATTGTTTTCGTTCCAAAAATTTGTAATTAAGGCATTTCTGTCAATATTTATAATGATTGATAGCAGGTCTTAGGAAAGCGAGCTGTTGTATGAAGAATATGTAGAATAGTAATGAAACTAAATTGGAAAAGTTGTGTGATTATTACAAATCAGATGTTTATACAGTGAAAAGGTGTCAAAATCTTTAAATCTTAGGACCTCGATGTTTAAATCCTAGGAACCAACATGTTTCTCTCAGACATCTAAAATTTAAGCATAAAACGAAATTTAATCCCAAATTTGATTCAACAACTAATTTCGGACACCTTAGCTTCTGCTGTTATCAGCCCTGCTTCACTTGATAACGCAATGAAGTTATCCCATGAGAATTAATCCATGTCAACAAAATGTAAGGTCAAATCGTCTTCTCGTTTTAATATCAAAAATCACCTTGAACAAAAAATCCAAGAATATCACAATTAAACAGAAGTGAAAATAACGAAAACGATGAACGGCAGGAGTTTTCAAAATATAACCTTTTTGACCACAACCGTAAGAAATCTCCCCGTAAGGAATGTTGGATATAGTATCAACAGTGTGATGTTTGGTTCCATGTTTGTAACTTAGAACATATCTACATTTATATTCAATGTGAGTTTCATAATAAAGACTTTTAATAAAGTATTACCAGTAGTATGCTTGGTTACTTAATTGGTACATAATTTATCATAGGTAACCCCACGAGAGGTTATGAGTTTTTCGATAAATGAAAATCATAACTTTAAATGGGATTTATTATATGGAATATATTATTCCACGAATAATATGGCAGATTATATAAATAATAAATATGTTCTTACTTTATTCTTTAAAATAAAATCATCATTGTGTCAGCTCTCAGACCACGGCATACTAAATGAATGGATAATCAAATGTGTTACGGAATACTTACCAATGCTACCAATAGTGGGAATGAGAAAATAGGTAACCTCAAAATTACAATAATCTAAAGTCATAACACGATAAGGACATATTGTTTTTTCCAAGAACATTGTTTATTCGAGAATTGACACTATTTGAATGTGCATTAATTAAAAACACAATTTTCAAAGTTGTAAGTTAAAGGAATCTACTGGTTTTCGGTAATGGAAACTGAAGTGAATTAGACTGAGGCGTATGTTGAGGTAGTAGGATTTCGTAATTTCTGCAGAATTGGCGAATGGTGCTGTCTGCAGATAATTATGGCTACAGTGAAGACGTCTTGGCGTGTCATGTTATTTGTATTAGTTTTTGCTTCTGTGTTCCAAATCTGAATCATATGTGTTACTGCTGTCGAGATGATGACATAACCTATTAATTACTGCTTACCGAGCATGATCACGATTCAGCAATGAGCTGACGTTTCATCCGATAAATCGCAGCCTTGCAAGCATTCGTGATTGGTCGATATCTCGGGCTTGCTAAACGTTACTATCAAACAGAGGCGGCTGCTTAATATGGTGCCTCAACTATTGTCCCGACGTCCCTTCAATGTAATGCATAATGATGACATTTCGGGTCCATTCCGAACTGATCTTGTGTAGTGGACTTCAGCAAGTGATATATTGTTTACAGCTGCTAAACAGTGCAATCCGGCTATAACCCTCAGTCTAGGTAGAATGGCTACGTATAGGGCATGACGATGGAGTACAGAGGTAGGGAAGTGAGGGACATAAGGCTCTATGTTGTTGGTTAACCTAATGGTCAGAGAACATGGAATAAGATGATCAATTTGACTTTCGTCATATAAACAGCTTCATCTATTTGCTTCACTCCGGTCAACCATTAGTACTAGTACGTTACCTGTATGTTCCACGTTGTTGTGTGTGCAAATATTGGTGAATCAGAGTGACTTTAGTCAAATACGCAGAAATAATGAATTCTGTTCAGTCTCTTTTAGAACCACCGTTTTCGACACCAAACTTGAAAGGAAAAGGAAATTAAACGTCTTAGTAGACCTATACCAAATTTAAAAATCATTCAGCTGTTTAGATTTGTTAACGGGAGTCTTAACAGCGATGTATATGAGAATATGTCTGGATGTGTGGTTGTAATGTTAAAAGCGCTCTATTTTGCTTTCCTTGAGTTTTATTTGGTGGTGCAGATGCACTGAAGACCCGTGGATAAAGCATGGGGTTAATAATTTATAACATCTTCATGAGTTCCCTAAAAAAAGCATGGCTTATAATAGCACAGTTACATATAAATTTATTACGAACATGCTGATGACATTTGGAAGTGTGTAATTATTAAACCTAACCGTTCTAAAGCAAAATTGACGATACGGAGTTTATTATTTTAACAAATTAAAATTGCAGCTACCTATAACTTTGTGAACCACTAAAGTTCAGTGTCACCAGCCGCCCCTGATATTAAATATGCGGCATATGAATGGAATAGTTCCAGTGAGTTATATTCGCAAGGTAGAAATTATAGTGTTGGAAAATGTATTTTTCAAATTTTGATCGGATGTATCACGCTGCCATATATGTGTAGAAAGAAAGTATGTGGAAAATTAGAAATAAATTAGTTTAATCAGTGACCGTCCAGAAAATAGTACATAGGTATGGTAACTCAGTCTTGCTGGTAGAATATAATAAAGTTTAATCGACCGCTTAAAAGGTCCAATAAACTGTATTGGAGTATAGCAACAATGTAGGCAACGTATGACTTGAGTGTTTGAAAGAAGCCCAAAGACACGTTGCAAGTCTGTGTACAACATGCCGGTCTACCACCGCAAGAATCTTTGTGGGGTAATTCTACTCCGCAGACACATGTCGTCTCCGATGCCCAGCGGAAAACCGCAAGAAAGCTAGAAGGCATCTGTTGTTGATTCATAGCTAAAGGTAAGAAAACAAGCCCCATTTAGTAGAACATGGAGTAGATATCTGATGCGCCACACAACTTTATCTAGCCATTAAAATTTCATAGCATTTTCACAAAACAGTTGTATCCACTAAACGTTGAAACACCATAGATATGTGCAGGTGGAGAAATGATTTCGATTGGGTATGTCAATCCGCCAGCTTAAATGCGTGTGAAGGCTTTCACGGTCGCAGTTGATTGATAAATCATTTAAAAAAGTAGGTACTAATAAGTAGGTGTGTGAGTAACCAAATAAGAGCTTCTGGGCTTTAAGGCCGGTCCAATTAAGTAAGATTATTCACATTCGACGTTTCGGTTAACTCTTTGGTTACAATCTTCAGAGGACAACACCCCGGGCAGCTTAACTGTAGAGAGAAGAAATACTGTTGTATATCATTTTGCATTTTACAGAAAATTCCGAATGTAGCAGTGTACACGCTATACAGCTAAGAATTGCACTTTAGAGGCAAGTATATGACTATAGTAGGACCGTTTCGCTCTCTGATAGACTAATGTTTCTGTATCCAAAAAGTCAATGCTTAATGTTCACGTATCGGTCTTAACTTATAAAACTTGGTCGCACTTGTGTTTTACGTCTTGGTCACCATACGTATCACAGCCGTACTGTTCTCCGATCGCCTCGTAGCAATTTGATTAGAATTTGACTCTAGGAGGGTGTTTTTGTGTGTAGGATTATAAAAATTTTTGTTAATCAATTGGTCCCTTTAAGGATCACAGTTCATATACTTTCAAAAATCTTATGATCTGCGTTTAAATCATTAAATATACAATTCTACAAGTTTACTAAATTAGAACCCTATTTACAAATACCTAAGCGATTCGGAAACACTGACACATTTATGCTTTCCTTGTGTGAATATAGGTTTAGTTGATCAAAGCTTGCGTTCTGCTTTGTTCCCTACATCTTAAGTTTTACTTGTGGAATAGTCTCAAGGAGCTAAGTAGAAAGAAAAGAAAAGGGGGAAAAAGTCTTCGCACTTTAGATGAACTAACAGTAAACATAAGGAATGAAATCACATTACTGTAATCAAACTTAATCTTAGCCTAGATGTGTTTTCCCATGCAGTACCTCTTTCCGGAAAGAGCACGACTTATTTTTTCCCATATAAAGTATTAGGTAGTAGAAGACATTCCTTGAAAATATTTCCTCCAACTTGATAGTGGTTTATCAGATTCCATATCTATAGGCCTTTCGTTTTTGAGCTAATTCTGTTCATAGATGGTTAAACATAGATATGTTCCTTTATCATAAGACGCGATCTTGGTTATTCGCTCGATGTTGAGAGTATATTATTTCCGGTCAAAAGTCGATATTACATTTCAGAGTCGAATGCAATATTTCTTTATCCTTGGTGATGGATACAGAAAATACAAATTCTGATACGTAATGGTTACAAGACATTACCAATTTAGAGTTACCCCTGTACGCTTGGTCAAACTAAAAGTGGCCGGTTTTTTGAATAATTAAATTTTTTTCACAAAGTCCCTTGAGTGAGCGTGCGGTTCCAACCATTAACTCCTATGTGTAGCTTTGGCTAACTTTCCAATACAAGCCACAATGCACGGATTTGGGCTTCTTCCACACCGTACTTGGCGTGGAGCAGTGGTTGAGCTGCTAACTTCTATACAAACACCTCGAGTTGGATTCTCCGTAGTGGATTGTTATCTTTTATTTTTTACAACTCGTTTTGCTGTAATATATTTAAATATTATTGCTTGTGTTACTTTATTTTATTTGCAAATATAATTGCACAATAATGGTGAAAATTGTGGTTATAAAATTAAACTGAGTATGATTCCTCCTCCCAACCGATAAATTAACGTCATGGTTGCCATCTACCGATATGACGAACTGCTAAATAAACGCTACATACCTAAAAAAAATTAGGAAAACCTGTTTTGTTTTATGCGTGTATTTAAAATGAAAGGAAAGAAAAGAAAAGGTTTGAATAGCTCCACGAAGATTTGAGCTTGTAATCTCAGGAAAGTAAGCTCTCTACCACAGGGCTAAGAGTGCCGCAGTAAAAGTGGCATTGTAACGAGCTTTAGTCATGCTTCATATCAGAACCATAATACCATAAAGTGTGTTTCAGTTGCAAATAATCAATGTTGAATCACTCTGAAACATTTGAGTGGTTGAAATCTAGTATATGAATTATTTTCTCGGAAGATCTTTGTTATTATAGTTGTGTTCCTCATTATAACCACTACAAGAATATACACAGTCTTGTGAACAAAGCTTAGCTGGCTGGCCCCATAGCTCAGTCGGTAGAACACCTGCCTGTTGTGCGAGGGGTTCCGGGTACGATTCTGGAAGTATGCGTGAGAGAGAGAGAGAGAGAGAGAGAGAGAGAGAGAGAGAGTGTGTGTGTGATTAATGATTAAATCCCAAAGTTTATTAGAAACCCAATGACAAGGGAATACGAGTTAACACCATTGTCATAATATGTTCCAAAGGAAAGACCTCCGATAAGACCATTGTGGTTAAAATGGAACTTATAAAAAGTTTTGCTGTCTCCAGCGCACACGAAGTACCCGATTCGAGCTCTGTATCTCAGACGCAGGCTAGTTTTTGACCGAGAGTACATATCCATATAAAAAGTTAATTATTCCACCTACATTAGTAATCCATAGCCATGATTTCAGATTAGACATCTACAAGGACATCTTACACGCATGATGGAGAAAGATGTTTTTGTTTGTATTGAGCTTATGCAGGCAAAGTAAAGTTCATTTTCAATTTTTTGTTTATTTGCTGGAGTTACTGTGTATATTAGGAGGCTTTAAAAGGTGTATTTCCAGCGAAATATCGATATCATTTCTGGGTGGAATGCTGTACTTCCCCTACTTACTATAAGTATGTAGTAGGGAGAGAGTAAGAAGTAGCTTCGTTCAAAAAGGTTGCCTGCTGTTAGTCATACGCTGATGGATGTAGACTGCAGCGCACCTGTGTAATTAAAGACATCAGTGCGTGCGTGGAACTGGCATTATCGAGTCGCCTCACACTTGTATTGTGAAACCTTCACAAAATGATGGATGACAAAATAGGTTTCTTTATTACTTTCCTATCCTGTTTTCCTCCCACTTCCGGCTCGAACCTTATTGAAATGGGTTTCTATTTCCAACAAACAAACGCGCAGCATGGAGTAACGACCTCGCTCAAAGAACGGCCGAACTTCAAACCCAAACAGAGGCGTGTGTGTTTTGACGTACGGGAAACCCTTTCAGTTCCCCCCAGCCCCTCCCACTCTAGTAATAAGAAGCAGGTAGACGGCGCGCCGTCTAGTAGTTGGATAGACGGTCATTGGCCCCAATTTCCTTTTTTGCATTGGAGAATACGTCAGCACAAATTACCCACACGTGCGTCATTTATTTTATAATTACTGCAGATTGCTTATGCAGTGCCTCAAGGATCATTCCAAAGTGTTACACCAACATGTTTAATCAGTATAATAATGAATACTTAGCATTTACAAGCATACTTAGATTGTTGCATTTAATACTTAAAACTACAAATAAGCGTACAAATGTTCTTAAGGAAATAAGATTACCTATGTGTTCGAGTAGTCAGTGTTCTGGCTTCTCAACCCAGAGGTACCGGCACGATTCCCGGTTAGAGCGGCAAATTCTTTATCTAGAATAATTCCCTCTCCTCCGCAGAATCTGGAGGTGGGAGTGAATGTGATTGTACATTTTAAAATACTTTTAAATTATATGATATAGTGGAGAAGAATACAGCTTGTAAAATGGTCAGACCAAATAATTAATTAACTTGCTTTAGAAAAAAATGCGTAAAGAAGGAAAATTCTTAAAATTGATCAGGAAGACGAAAATAAATGGGCTGGAATACAAGGTTTGTATTAATAAACGGTACTTTCAGTGAGGACTTTTCATACACTGCTTTGTTAGTAAAGTTTAACTTTGCTGAAAGTCTTATTCATAGTCGACAGATTCGATACTTTAACTTTGACTCTGGAAAGTTCAGATTTCTTGATTACGTTTCAATCTTGCCTAACCGGGTTTCCAATTATACAGCCCTCTATATCAATAAAATCAGTGCATGTAATCTAAAATCAACTGGCGATTGCAATTCATCAACACGTGTTTCTAGAGAAAACGCTAATATGTTGAGGTTAGGTCAGACATGCTATTGTATTGTCGCGTTCTTTTCGTTTTTTGTTTGTTTGTTTGGTTTTTGCTTTGGGAAGGTGGATAAATAAGTGGTAGTGATTCATACAACAGACATACAAAGCAGGAACATTTAGAAGTCCCTGCTCTCTTGTCGGGAATTTTTTTAAAAAAAAAGTCAAAGGCTTAGCTGCAGGGGTTAAGAGTTTCCCCTCCTTGGGTCCTCTACTTAGTATTAACAAAGCATGATGTTGAATTAGATCATCAACAATTATGTTCTGTAAATCAAAGAACTTAGTTCCAAGCCTTTCCTTTATACTATACCATTGTTGTTTACTTTCTCTGAATGAGCTGCAATCCTTTTTTCTTTCCTCTCTTTCTTTGCTAGAGCAACAGTAAAAAAAATTGTAAAATTTTAAACCGCACATATTTCATCTATACCTTCCTTTTCCCATAAATACCTCACCTGTCTTGGATTACGTATCAAAGAGCCTACCAACAGGCAGAAATTACTAGCATTCTGCATTCAGAATGTGAAACCTGAAATGTGATGCAAACCATACCTTTATTATTTTAAGTAAATCTGTATGTCAGAAAGCAATAATATATTTTAATGAGTATGGCGCGATTGAGACAGCTGTTTATTCGTATTCAAAATTGCTTAGTTTTAATATGAGATTTTTTAAAAAGAAACTTCACTTAAGTCTCAATTTAATATTTGCAGCCGCTCCTAGCGGCTCAATAATTTTGTGCAGGCAAAAACTGCCCCAAATTTCGAATATACACCATAATTCAAACCTCTTTACTAATGTAGATAATCTACTGATATTACTATTTAATGTGAACTGATAGAAGGTAAACAGATTCATGATGTGGCGTGATAACGCAGCGAGATTAATAACTATAGGATGATTGGAACAGATAATCCTCTTTTATCAAGGTAATAAGTGTAAATATCGCCAGCATATCCACGGTTCTGTTTATCAAATCTGTAAATATCTTGATTTGAATTCGCTGTCTCAGTAGAACTCTACTCTACGTGCATCCCTTACAATGTGACGAGGAATACAAGCACTGCCAATAACGTCCTGAATTTGTTGCATATTTTCAGCAACGCCTACTATTATCAAAATGTCCACCACTTTTTACTGTTTTCTCGTAAAGTCAGGTGAAAGTCTAGCATATCGGCGACTTCGAAGTAAAGTTCCCATCGAGGCTATCTTTGTGAAAAGTCTCGTTCTTGAATAAAAATTGACAATTCCGTACTTTCGAATCTCTACTTTCATCCAAAGCCTCGTTCATGAATACAATTCTAAAGGAGAATAAACTGCTTGCTAAACGCACTAGAAGGAATGGTGAATGAGAAAAAGGCAAAGAATGTATTATAGATAGAGTCTGGTTTTATATGCATAATCAAATAGCAAAATATGCATGCAAGTTGAGAAAAGAGTTGTATTGAAGGAGTTGTATTTTCTTTTTAATTTTTCACACGCTTTGGGAGCCAATTTGAAAAATCTTTGTTGCTGCTACGTATGGAAAGTCAGTTTGAAGATGATGTATTATGGTTCAACTGTTGGGGAGCCGAAAACTTGAACTTCGTTGCAACCGCACGTATAGTACCCACTTTCCGGTTGCCTTCGCCCCAAATGTACTTTCCGGTGGCCTTTGCCCCACCCAAAAAAACAAATGTTTAAAAATATTAACTTTGTAATTTGACTGTTTCTTTAAATATTATATATATATATATATATATGCCTCGGCTGCATCAGTATTTATATATATTTTTAGAGACATGAATATCTTAGCAGGGAGCGGTGCGACTGAAGAATGTAGGCTTACACAGATTATAATTTTACTTCACTCCTTTTATTAATGCTTGATACGCCTTAAATAACACTTCACTGATATAGAGACCTATGAGATTCTTTTGTTAATTACTTGCACTTTTTAACACGTAAACCATTTTCGTCTCACACGAATACGTATTAAATTTCTCGAGGACGCATCTCGCGTCTGATTAGTAACACTGTCTGCTAGCAACCAACGCATCCAGTTATGAGCGCTGTCTACAAGTAACTAACTTTATTTCAACCGCCTAAATTTGTAAATTTCTATATTTCAAGTCTCTGATTGGTTATTCCTACTCCAATAGAATACATTCATTTAATTAAAGCTTTTTCTGGTTGTTGATTGGCTATTTATAAACTGTCTCAAAATTTACATTATTGTTGCTCCAATAATGACTAGTAGCATTATTAAACTTTCTTACTCATTATTGCCTCAAAATTACCTCATTGTTACCTCATTGTTAGCAACTTTTAACCTATTATTCTCAAAGCTCCTACACTATTAAATCATGTAATACATTCAGATAACATTATTACATGTATACAAGAATATAAACATATACAATGACTGTAATATACACTTGTTATATATTGTTACATATACATACCTCTTTAAGGCGGGCTGTTATTATATTTTTTATTAAATAATTTGACTAAAATAATTTAAGTGTTAAAATTACTGCCTCAAATACCTATATTCAAAAATGTACAAAAAAAACTATGCACCATAATATGCAAAAACAAATGAAAAAAATAATAAACTACTTGCTTGTTTTATGGTAATCTCTTACCAACACAGGTAAAAAAATGGGTTCCTGTACCTCCCCCACGGCTGTCAGACCGTAGCGAGTCGCGGTGAAGCCACAGAGTCCTCTGGTTTTGGGAATTAACCTGAGATTAGGCCTGGAACGTTACCTCCCCAAATTTCATTTTCCAAATATAATTTCATTTCATGTATCATCAGTGTCCACAGCCTGTGGTATCCTATGTAGTCAGAATGGGTGCTGAACACTACTAAAAAACTAAATAGGAGTTGTTTGCATATTCTATTGGGCAAATTTCCGAAATAATTTTGCCAGAAGCAAGAAGTACAAATTATGAGGAGCAAAATTAAATATACCATGATAGCATGTCATGTGTTATAATAAACATTGTTATTCGTAAAGCGCTGCATTTTCTGGAGTTATCTAATAGTGAAATATTAAATATTTTATGTATATTTTTTGGACCGAACTATCAAATAGAGTTCAGTGAAAGTGAACAAATAGTTTTCCAGAGGGAATCTCGGACATTTTTAAAATGTTTTATGTAGAAAACTTGAAGAATTCAAATGACAACAGCTTTGTTAACAGGTGAAAGAGGGTGGACCAATAACAGAATCCTACTATCAAGAGGCGAATGTAATTCAAAGATGGTGGAAACTTAAATCATGCATCCTAACAGATCCGCCGTTCAGGAAAATCATTTTAGGTAAAAGGGAAATAATTTGAGTCCTGTGTGAGCAGGTAACCATGCTTGGCAGCGATCAATAGTAGCGAATTCTCAGTATTGGCATTCCCAAAAGGATGTATACATCGCAGATTCCGTGTCCAGTAAGTAGCTTTCGGAATTCCAGCAATAATACCGACCGGATGATTTCTATTAAAAGTTACTGTAGCAAGAACGCCCTCTAGCTGATGCTGTGAAATTCGACACGTATTGAAACAGGAAACTGTGTCTGTGATGGTAACATTATCCTGTAGAATAGTTTTAAGACACAGCTGACGCAGAAACTAAATACGCACTGAACAAAAAAGGATTATAGTGTTATAGGATCTTAATGCCTCTTAACCTTGTGTAGTGCACACATATTTATAAACAGTTTTAGTACTTTACATTGCAACATATTTTTGTTCTCCATTTTAGATGAATGAATTTTGCTACCGTGATAAAGATCCGCCATTGCTTCTGTGTCCTTAAGCTTTAAATTATATAATCATTTTTAAATGTCTTTACATATCGTGGCATGTCATTTTGTTTATCCTACCAATCGTACCATTCAGATTAAATGTTTTAATTCTATTCTATTGTTTTCCTTGTTTCCTTTATTGCATAACTCTATACTGACCTTAAGAACCTTTGAGATGTAATGTACACCCTAGATTTTTTGGTTATTGCAAATATTGGTTATTGTTTATTAAGTGTTAGGTACGTGCCGAAATTTATGCATATGATTTGTCAGACCCGAATAAAGGTGTTACTTAGTCATAATTATCAACATCTTTATTGCTATCTTCTTCGTCGTCTTCTTCAAGAGATATCAGTCTGGATGTATTTGTTCTGTCTAGCATTCCCTAGGTCTCCCAATGATTCCTTTTCAATTATTTGGTTGTTGATCTATATGTATGCCTTTTTTTACTCTACTCCTTCTCTAAAGTGCTTCACTAATTATTACATTTCCTAGGCACATTACGAGCGTGAAAGCAGTTGACTTTGTTACTACAGCCAAATCTGTGCATTGAAGCTTGCAAGGTGATTTTTCGGATCATCATCCTAGATGTTTCGTCTTCACATTGGCTACCAGAGCGCTTTCTCGCTTTCAAGGCTTTTCTTGCGTTTTCATAGTTTCCGCACCGGTCCCGGGGAACAAACATACACCATACTTCGTCCCAGCAAGCCATCCTCTTCTCGATAATTGAATTCTTTTCTGTAAGAAGTAGTGTTCAATCACACGGCTTTAGAATGCGTTTATAAGTGACATAACGAGCGATATATAGTTGCTGCAAAATTTAGAAAAGGTTCAAACGATATGCCGCTTGAAAGAAGTGATAAAAGGTGCCATTCTTTCCTGACCGTACAGATTTATGAGGGTAATTTTGACTGCAAATCCCATCTCAAGCAACAAAGAGACGTTCGCACTTCTAACAAAGCAGCAAGATAGGTGGCTTGTTGAAAGTTTGCGTTTATTGCCTCTTACAAAGAAGCGGCATATCGTTTGTACCTTTTCTAAATTTCTAAAGTATAGCTAAACGACAACTTAGGAGGAAAGGTTTAGAGCAGTTTGTAAAGTTCTGCTAATCTGCTTCATATCACCTGCTCCCTTTAGGGCATATCTTTCTCCTTCTTTCTCCTGACTTAACTGCTTCTCTTATGTTAGTAATATAATTATTTCAGAGGTGGTCCACTGTGCTGCTAATGGATTTAAGATGGACATCCGCCGCATTTTCGTGTTTTGGCGTTTCTTTTTTCAGAATGTTCATGTTAGTTTTTTAAAAGTATTCCATGGAGCAGTTTTTTACTCGTAGATAGTACCCGACAATATCACCAACATATTATTTAAACTGACGGATAAATAGATTTGTGAAGTAGTAAAAACTTAGGCGTTAATAGGAAATTTAATAAAAACGTTTGTATAACTTCTGATTTGTTTTTCTCCGTCAGATAATAAATTAATTTTCACTGCAAATTCAGATAGCTTTTAACGCATTATTCACATTTCGAAAATCTCACTAAACATGACTTCATATACTTCCATGAAATGAAAGAAACCAAATATCAAATAAATATTTCTTGTTTTTGTTTCCTTGTCTGCATCGTGTTTCTTTTCTGTCAGTTGCATTAAGCTTGCTCTGGAACAAGTCAAGTGGTTTATACTGCCCTACAGTGACAGATGTTTGTTTATACGATGCTTGATGAATTTGGCTCCCAGTCCTGTCGAAGACAGATTCCAACCAACAGACCCATCGAAGAATAGATATCTGAACTATAACAATATTATTATTACTATTATCATTACCATTATAGTCCTAGCTGAGTTTTCCTTACACTATTTTCCTTAACAGTTATGTTTCATCCTGTAACTGGACTTTTTACAATCCGCAGATCGTTACCTAATCACGTTTGCTTTTTTGAAATACAAGTTTCAAATAACATCATTTTTGGAATCCTCCTTTAATCTGTTCCCTGTGTTTTCTCATAATTTATGATCCTGTCTTGCTCTTCGCCCTTCATCTCTAAGTAACGTATAAACTTCTCTTGATTTTTCTTTAAAATCGTCTCAAAGTTTCTGCATCTCCGTAATTGTCCGTATTTCTAATGTATAGTTTATTGCAAGAGAGTGTTTACAAAGCAAATAAGTTACTGCAAATTGTGGAATGTGTTGCATTTCCATCTTGGCTCCTTTCTTTTACATTAATGTTCCCTAAGTTAAGTATGGCATTAAGCTGCCTTAAATAAGTCGATAAAGGAAATAAAATAGAATGACTCGATAATTACACCTTCTTATTTCTTTATACCTACGCGCTTTATTATTGAATTCGATATTTAAGTAGTTTCTTCCCAACTATTAGATCCAGGATATTTTTTTCTGTTGGCAGTCACTTCAAACATTTAGTTTCTTTCTTCCATTACTTTTTATTAAATTTATTTTAATTTTCTTTCCAGATCACTATAAAGCTCAGTAACTCTATATACACCTCATGCAACAATAGTAGTCACAAATGCACACATTATCTGGTCACTGTGTATATCCTTAAATATGAAATACAGACTTCCAGAATACAGCTTGTGTAAAATGTCGTGACACTCCATAAGCGCAAGAAAGGAGAAATGAGGAGAAGTAGTGAGAGTGGTAGGGGAGCAAGGGACCAGAAATATATATCAGAAGTCGGAGGCAGTCGCTGACCCCCACCTCTCTTATTACGCAAGTGGGCTGGTCACTGCTATTGCGCAGCTTTGCTTCAGGAGTGCGGGACTGTCAGGACGTTTTACACTAGCTGTACGCCCTTATCGCTCGCACGGAGTTTGCATCGCGGACGTTGGACATACCAGCCGGCCACGTCTGTGCTCTGACTTCCTTCTTAAAACCGTGTATAAAACTTCACCTCAGGCAAATGCTGAATATGTCGTTCCCCTAAGCTAAGTAGACATTATACCGTGTAAACACTTTCGGTCTCGCACGACTTCATTCGGTCACAGTGATATTACTGATTTCATTTCGTACATTTTCCTTGAATGTGGGAAGTTTTGTTTTGAACACTTTGTCCTACAGAATGGTTAGTTTATTGCCAGGAAGTTGAGGTGAATTTCGGCGCTTAAGCGCATAATCGCCAATTGTGCTTCTGGAAACCTCCAGGAGGAAGGGGTGAAGTGGCAGGGTCGCTGTTGCATCCCGAGGCCGCCGGACTTCCCCTCCCCCACAGGCCCAGCTCTCCTTACGAGAGGTCTCTTGAAGTTCCGTCACACACCGAACGCCAGGTCAGACATTTCCACAAAGCAAATTCCACTGCAATACCTACACCTCGGCTGCCGTTCACTTGTCTGATCCTTCAATCCTGAAGCATAATAAGGAAATAAAATGATAGGAAATGGTGGGCAGAAAAATTCGTGGCATTACATAACCTGCTCCAGCATACGCCTACCAACAGGGAAACCCACAAAAAAGCCTAAGGAGAGTCGAACCCGGCACCTGCCAAATGTGAGCCTCACACTTCACTTTTGCTGGTTTCCCGCAGCAAATAAAAATGACAGAAGGTGAGTGGGCCATACGCTATCACTAATCGCTCTGTGTTCAAACGCTTCCAAAACTTTATCCATAGACTCATCTACTGCATAAGCAGTGGCGGAATCATGTTGAACTTACTTTTCTTTCGTTGGCTGACTAAACAATGGGATCAGAAATCATTTTGGTACCTCTCTGCATTTCCTGTCTGCTCCTAAAAATGTATTCCACTAACCGCATACTAAAGTTCAAACAACAAAGCAGGCGGGGAAGGAACACCGCCTTGGCTGAGATGCTAAACCCCGTGCAAGTGGTAGATATAGGTATACTGAAAGCCCGATTCCTGAAGTAAGCCTCTTTCTGGCTTCAAATAGAGGATGAGTTAATATGAAAGCTGAAAGTAATAAAAACAATATTTAAACTTGTTATACACAGACTAATCGGAAATTCTCATTACGATTTCCTATGTTTATGGAGAAGCAAAAATGTAAGTTTTTCATAACGGGAAAGAATATGCTCAGTGTTGTAGATAATTAACTGATAACTGGGGCTTCAATGGATAGACCAAGTTGGCCCATTTGGCGTGACCGACATTATAACGAGTTAACTACACTCGACTTTGGTGCTACAGCCAAGTCTAATGCGAGATCCTTGTAGAGGCATGGGAAATCTTATCGGCTTATGCTGGTTCATTTTCTCAGCAGAAATGGAGATTTAAACACTTGATTTAAAATTATGGTACTTGTAACATTTAAACTGTATACTTCCCTGGCATTGGTTTATGCCAAAGCCTTATCTACATATTTCCTTTATGCAAATTGTGGGAATCTGTAATAGGAATTTCTAAAATATGCACAATCGTCCCTTGCATCTGGTTTTCAAACTTTGCAGCTGGCTTTCTTAACAATTGGAGTATTATTCGTTTTAAAGATGAAATGAAGGATGGACCGTGGCACACTTCACATAAGGGCAGAGCCTTCAGTGGCGGCCCGTCAGATTAAGAAAATCTTTTCATAATCTTTGTTTCTTAAGTAACTGACATTTCATCTAAAACTTATTTGAAGTGCGAGGATTCATGAACTAAATAAGTTTAGCATTTTTCCTCTGAAGTCGAGTGGTTAGCATTCCAGTTCAAGAGTTCTCGGGTTCGGTTCCTGCCTGGGGAAAGTAATTTTGCTTTAATTAGAACATGAGAGTGAATGTGAGTATATTTCATAGCGAAAATGAACAAAAAAACAACGTTAAAAATCCAGTCAAGAGTTACAAATACCGTCAATTGTTACTAAAGTCAAAGCCCCCGAAATAACCATAGAAGTTCAAGAGGACTGCACAAATAAAAAATCTGATTATGTAAAGAGCAAACCAAATACTACAAGTGGCGTACTTCTATGTGGTTTTTCCATTTGATTTTACGCATGCTATCCATTTGAAAGCAGCATGCGATAATTAAAAACTGCACGTATAAATTAGTTCTCTAGACGTAGCAATGGCTTGTTGGAGAGCGTATGGCACATATTTAAGTATAAAACACACACAAAGCTTTAAGAAAAATAAAAAGGGTTATTGTAAATGGAGGAAGCATGTTAATTTGGAAAAGCTGCAATACGATGGAGGTATTACGTTCAGGAGTTTTACTAGGATGTCGCATCAGGATTTCAGCACAGTTCTGGAAATTAGGCTTCTCATATTGAAAAAATAGATGTGATACATTCACATGACTTTCTCTATCCTCTATTATTTATTAGTTGGTATACAAACTATTCTTACTAAAGCTTATTTTTCTATCTACTTCATTTTAACACAAATAAAGTAGCTGCACTACACATTTCGTTATAGACAAAGTCAATAGCGATAGTCAAATGTTTAAGAACTGGATGATATATGCTGGCCTTAAAACTCCATACTGTTTCCATGCAATCGCGAGAAATAACTGAATGTTGACAGGACTTGAAAAGAATGGCCAAGTAATGAACAATTCGAACCTGCTGTTCGATTCCCGGCTGAGGGGTGAGATAGAGGGTAATGAAAGTCACAACTTTATCACGTGAATGTATCACATCAGATTTTTGTCAAGTATTTTATTCGGATTCTGAAAAGTATTTCTAATGCTGAATTAATCTATCCAAACAAAAAACAAAAAAAACTCTTGTGTGCTAATTAGTTTCCGATATAACAGAAGCACTCTACTTCGACATTTTTTATCAGTTAGCTAAAACAAGTCTCCTTCTGGCATATACTTACATGCCATTCTAAATGTGGCACTAGTGATATAGAACTCTTCAGTACTAGGGGAAGTATTGCATTCCACCCAAAAATTCTATGTCGAGATTTCCCTGGAAATACGTGTTTTAAGGCACCCTGAATTTTTCTCTAGCCAACATTAATCCGTATCCTCTCCAGTGTCTGGAAGTATAAATGTGAGTATGATCTAATGATTAAAAATCAGAAGTGCAAGAAACCCAACGACAAGAGTTACACGAGTTAACACCATTGCCAATACGCAATAAGTTCCAAAGAAAAGACCACTGACAAGACCAATGTAGTTAAAGGCGGGGTATAAATGGAACTAAAAAAAATCGAACCTTTAATAACGGATATCTCAACAATGGCTTATACCACAGAAAAAACTTATTTGAAGTAAATTGTGTAATTTTAAAGATATCTACGTTTTGTATAGTACGTTTTCGTCTATCGCTTAACGTTTACTGTTATATAATATTATACAAAATTTCTTCCAAATGAAGCGGACTTTACAGGCTATTTCCAAGAAATTCAAGACATAAATTTTATTTGTCATGTAAATATCCTTAATATATCGTGTTTAATCAAAATCGTTAGTTATTTTTAAAAAATTAAAAATTTCGAAAAATGCTCCGGGTAAAGGTAGTTTGGGTTGGGGGATTTTCTTGAAAATCTTTGTGTCGCATCCTTGAAAGATTATGAACCTAAATACCAAGTTTGGTCTTTATCCGACTTTTCGTTTTTGAGCTATGCTGTACACAGACGCGCGCGCGCGACCTTTTTCTAAAAATGCTTTTTACTTTCTCTACTACGTATAGTAAGTAGGGGAAGTATTGCATTCCACCCAAAAATTCGATACCAAAATTTCACCGGAAATATATGTTTTGAGACCCCTGAATCCAAAAAAAGCATTTTTGGAAACATGTCCGTGTGTGTGTCTGTGTTTCTGTCTGTGAACAGCATAACTCAGAAACGAACAGTCGGATAAACACCAAACTTGGTATTTAGATTCAGTATCTTCCAGAGATGCGACACGAAGGTTTTCAAGAAAATCCCCCACCCCAGATTACCCTTTACATGGAACATTTTTCGAAAATTTTAATTTTCTCAAAAATGGCTCTAACGATTTTGATTAAAATATCATATGTTTAAGATATTTTCATGACAAATAAAATGTATATCTTGAATTTCCAAAAGTATTCTTCATTGTGAACGACTTTTGCATAACTGGTAAACCATAAGAGATAGACAAAATTTTACTGCACAAAAAATGTAGATCGCGTTATAATACACAATTTATGTCATATACATTTTTTTTGTTGAGTGAACCATTTGGAGATATTGCTTGTTATTCCCTTATAAATTTTTCAATAATTATTTTCTCAAATGGGAATTCGTTATTCATTTTTTTTGTCTTGTATATGCAAAGAGTATTAATCTGTGGCAAAGAGAATGGTGTTGCACATAGCAACCAGCTATTAAGAGATATGTCTATGCTTAAAGGCTACTGTATTTCTATATTGCCCTTGCAAATACAAAACAAGGGTAACATAGTAAGCCTTAAGCGATAGTCAAATATTTTTAGAACTGGTCGCTATGTGTAAAATGTAATTCTCCTTGCATGTCAACAGATCGTTTCTGCAAACGTTTATCTCGATTAATGTGAAATAGATGGAGAATAAGAGTTTGTAAAAATAGTTTGTACAAGACTAGAGAAAGTATGTGACTGTAACACATCAGATTTTTTTTATTCAGAGGGCCTCAAAACACGTATTTCCAGTGAAATCTTGGTATCGAATTTTTGAGTGGAATACAATACTTGCCCTACTTACTATACATAGTAGAGAAAGTAAAAATGAGCAATATAACTTAATCTTAGGTCAGCCACGTGAAGGCCCTCTGGAACCATATAGTTACGCAGAATTGTACATTTTGGTTCACTGGAAGTATTATAATTCGAAATCACTTCAGTAAGAAAGCAGAAAGTTCGGGAGACGACTTTGATCCTGGGAACCGCATCAGTTCTTAGTTGCAAGGAGAAGTACACTGCGCCAGGTACTAAGTGAAGGTGTTGAAAAAATGTGCGAGCCTGAGAACGAACGTGTTCAGTAGTATCTGGGTGTTTCTGACACAGCAAGGTGCGTTTAGTGTAACCCTTTAAGAAGAGGTTTTGAAAGACTACAATAAGTAAGTTACTGTTAAATAGCAGTGGTGTGCAGTTTTATGCGATATAATTACACAAAAAACAACGGTAAGAAAACTCGTACTAGGCTCCGCTGCAGAGAGGTCGGCTTGTGATTCAGCATGCGCTATTTAGTCTGCTTCTTCTCATTGAATCACTCAGCACAAAAATGTGCTTTACTGATCCGAAAGCAAGGATATTACATACTAACAAGAACGGTCAGCCACATAAGTCCCCCAGGCACTAAATAGTGTTGGGTAATAGCACGTACAGGATCTTCTTTTTCCGAGGTGCTGTCGGAAGAGGGCAGCGAGTCCTGCGGGAGCGACTCTAATCCGAGGAACTACAGCCGTTCTTATACCTAAGAAGAAATGCATTGCGCCGGGCACAAAGTTGAGTCGATGAAAGAATGAATGAGCTTGAGAACATATATATATATATATATATATATATATATATATATATACTGAATCCAAGTTCATGATGTATCTGAGTGTTGCGTACATATCAGGGGGCATTCAATATGTGTTGTAAAACTTTATTTTGGAATACCTGTAGCTGATGAATCTAGGACGCAGCAGCTCGATCCCAAATTGGACAGCAATACTTCCACTTGCACAAAAGAGAACCACCTGTACCAGCAGGGATGATTCGCAGTTGAGTACAGTTGGTAATCTGGAATAAGTCATTTTCAATTTGGAATTTGTATGACAGCGCCAGGTCAAACGACGATTGAAATTGATGCCCAGGTATTTAATGCTAGTATCTGCAAGCTTCCAGATTATGGAAATGGATTGCAAAGTAACAGGAGGTGTAACAGCGGGACGATGTAAAGTGAAAGCCATAGTTTCACATTTTTTGTGATTTTAAACAATCCTACAGTTTTGAATCCAGGATACAAGAGTATTATGGGATGTCAGTAATCTTGGAATTCACTATCGAGCTCATAATGTGTAATAAAGACGGCTGTGTCATTAGCGTACATTACTACGCGTGCATGTGGCAAGTGCGGTATATCACTGGTGAAGACATTGAGTAAAACAGGTGTCAAAATGGAACCTTGAGGTACACCAGAAGTTGCCGGCCGCACTGCGGAAAGACCAGAACCAGCTCGCACCTGAAAAGTCATTGAATCTGGAATTCATTGTTGCATACGGGCGTGGATGCCACATGCATTAACAACATGCATAAAATCGAATCAAGAAACGTATCACATGGATAGACCTTAAACTTGCTTGCCTTAATTGTTACATGTTCAATTCTCTTGTCAAATATATTTCATTTATTTCTGAAAAAAAATTGCATTACAAATTTTTTATTTAGAGAGAAAGAGAAGAAAGAAAGTCGGAGGGGAAGGATTTAAATGTAGAGCAGGGGAGAGTAAAGTGAGAAAGAGTAAGGGAGTGGAAGAGAGGAAGAGAAAATGGAAGAAGGGAAAGAGAGAGGGAAGAAACTGCTCTGTTAACACAATAACATGAGCAAAGCTGCGGTTCTGCTAATAATTTCTAATTAGACTTGCTGCGGAATTAATTTCAATTAAAATTTGATTCCACATTTGCTGTATTCAACACAGTTGGTGCATAAGAAACAAAATATATTACAAAGAAAGCACCCCAAAATTGCTACAAAATCGCTAAACGTGTAGTATCAGCCGTCGTCTAGTTTTCTCTTGCTTCGCGAGACATGAGGTGGCGACCATATGCCGCTATTTCGCTAAGCAAGTTGATGCGGCACGTGTATATTAAAGGGGCGTTGCCTATAGCGCAGTTTTTCTCTGTCGGTACACATCCGACCAGTAAGGCTTATGACAACCACAAAACACAACCACAGATGTAATCTCCACTTACTGTTTGTTCTGAGTACTAGAGTAAAACATTTTTTTAACCCTGTCCTCATTTAAAGATTTAAAACGATGTGATCTGGGCATAGAACTTTGGAAAATTATACAGCTATTCATTTACATTCTTCTGCACCACGCGGACAATTTTGAACTCTGAGAACAGTTTTATGGGTCCATAAACACTTCGCAACTATTTTTACTTCCTCTACTACTTACTTATAATAAGTAGAGTAAATGTTGCATTCCATCAAAAAATTCGATACCGAGATTTTACTGCATATACATACTTTGAGGCTCCATTAATAAAAAGAAACATTTATGCAAAACTTCCGTCCGTGTGTGTGTGTGTGTGTGTGTGTGTGTGTGTGTGTGTGTGTGTGTGTGTGTGTATGTGTGTGTGTGTGTATCAAGTTCTGCATCTTCCAAGAATGTGATACCAAGATTTTCAAGAAGACGCCCCTTTCCAAAACTACCCTTCACATGGATTTTGTTTCATAAATTTTGATTTTCTCAAAAATGGCTCTTAACGGTTTTGTTTAAAACACATATATTTAGGATATTTACATGGCAAATAAAATTTATACTTTAAATTTTCCTGGATTAGCCTGTGACGTTCTCTTTATTCTGAATGACTTTTGTATAATTGGTAAACCGTAAGAGATAGACAACACAAAACTGTAGATCTCATTAAAACACACAATTTGTCTTCTTTTTTTGGGGGGGGGAGTCTTTAATGATTTCCGAGATATTCCTTGATATTGGTTTGCATTTTCAAACATTTATAATTTTCTCAACTGGGAAGTCACTATTCGTTTTCCCCCCTCCTGGTCATGCAAAGAGAATAGCATTTTAAAAGCAAACCGTCAAAGCAACACGCTCTTTAAAACTCTATCATTTTACCTACTGTATCGTACAACGAAATGTATAAATGTGAATTGAACGTTTGTTTAGATTACAAAAAATATATTAATAAGGTTTCATAAGAATTGTTTGTAGAGGAGAGAGTATAGAAAATCTTGCGAATACAACAAATCAGTTTTTTTAAAGTATTTTAAAGACCTGACTATCGGTTTAGGCTCTGTATTCCTCTTATGCTTGCCTATAAAGTAAATGTGTAGTAAATATCTTGATTAACAAGAAGTAGAGAGAAGGATAGGGTTTTGTAAGAATAGTTGTAGAAGAGTGAATAGAGAGTCATGTGAATGCAACACATCAGAAATGTCTAATGAAATGCTCACACCTTTACTATGCACATATAAGAACTTCGTATAGTTCAAGTAACAAACTGGTGTCGCAATATAAAATATAATTAACTCTACTTCAGTCTTCGGTTTATAGTTTTATGTCGGGTAGAAGGAATTTACAGACGTATATACATCAGTGAGGCGGCAAAAACCATGAGTTGCAACGAGTAACACGTTTTCCTGTAATCCTAAGATCACGATTTCTGCCTCTGGTCGACTCGATGCTTTCCGGGAAAAATGTTTACATCTCTCCATTAATTCGGATAATCACCTCGAAACGCGCCATGACAGTTTGTAAAACGCTAAAAGCAAAATTCCCTGCATTAAAGAAATAACTTCCGGGCGTTTCTTTCGTGTCACAGTCGCAATAGCACTTAAGCCACACATACTTGAGTGAATCACGTATATTACCTCCACCGAGCAGGCTAGCTCAGGCGATAGCGTCTACGACTCGTATTCTGTTGGCTCCGGATCCACATCTTGAGTTGATTGACCGTCCTGAACAAAGTTTTTCGTTGTTTTCCCAGATCGACAAGCTAGGATGTGTTATATACTGCTGCTAATTTTTTTGTCCCTAATTTCTTCTCATTTTGTTAGGGCTTAGATGCAGTGGACGGTGATGTGCTGCATATGCGGTGAATGTGCTTTCAGGAGAGAACTCCCCCCCCCGGCATGGAACCTTGAGCTCGAACCTTTCCGTGAGGATGAGATAAAAGGCATCGAAGGGGCTGGATGTTCAGTCTGGAAACGTTATAGATCTGGGCATTTTGGAGACTATAGAATGTCTCCACTTTCTCGAGACGACTTGATTCCCAAATAGAAATGCTCAACAATTCTGGCAATGGGAGCTGCGGCACCATCTTGCCAAAATCATTGTGGTTGCTTCCTTCTTATTAAGCTAGATTTATATACATTATCGTTATTGTTTGCTATCTTATTATGCTTCAGCTAATAAAATACCTAATAGAAAAAGAGTAATAATAATAATCATAATAATAATAATAATAATAATAATAATAATAATAACAATATAGTAGATTCAACATAGCAGCTAGAAAGGGCATGATGTAACTTTATGCACTACATGGTCATTGTGATGGACAGAATGGGCAATCTTGAGACTAACTTTTACTTTCTCTACTACATATAGTAAGAAGGGGCAGTATTGCATTCCACCCAAAAATTCGACACCAAAATTTCGCCTAAAATACGCGTTTTGAGGTCCCCGAATCCAAATAAAGCATTTTTGGAAACATGTCTGAGTGTGTGTCTGTGGACAGCATAATTCAAAATCGTAAAGTAGGATAAATACCAAGCTCGGTATTGGCTCAATATCTTCTAAAGATGCAACACGAATATTTTCAAGAAAATCCTCCACCCCAATTACCCTTTACATGGAGCATTTTTCGAAATTTTAGATTTTCTAAAACTTGGCTCTTAACGATTTTGATTAAAATACCACCTATTAAAGATATTTATGTGACAAATAAGATGTATATCCTGAATTTTCAGGAAATAACCTATGAAGTCCTCTTCTTTCGCAAGGAATTGGTTATAATCTTGTATAACCGGAAAACGTTAAGCGATAGAGGAAAACGTACTGCACAAAAAATGTAGATTCTTTGAAAGGCACAATTGATTTAAAATAACTTTTTTGTGGCAAGCCATTTCTGAGATATCCGTTATTAATGGTTTGAATTGTTCATTTCTTGGTTATTCTTTAAAGTCCTTTCAGCATTCAGTTGTTTCTAGCGATTGCATGGAAACAGTATGGAATTGTAAGGACAGCATATAGTGTCCAGTTCTTAAACATTTGACTATCCCTGCTCTCTTTGTATCTGTAACAAAATGTGTAATGTAGCTAACTAGCTATTTTTGCAAATGTTTATTTCGATTAAATATAGTAGATAGAAAAATAAGCTTTAGTAAGAGTAGATTGTATATCGCATAATAAAGATAGAGGGTAGAGAGGGTCATGTGAATGTATCGCATCAGATTTTCACTTTCTTACTACGTGTAGTAAGTAGGGGAAATATTGTATTCCACCCAAAAATTTGACCTATTTTCCACCGAAAATATATATTTTGAGGCCCTCTGAACACAAAAGTGTATGTGTGGGTGTGTGTATGTGTGTGTGGTTGTGGACAGCATAACCCAAAAATGAAAAGCCGTGTAAATACCAAACTTGGCATTTAAGTTAAATATCTTCCAAGCATGCGACATGAAGATTTTCAAGTAAATCCCCCACCCTAAATTACCCTTTACATGGAACTGTGTATTGTAACTACTTCTGCAAGTTTTTATTCGGATAAAAATATAGTAGATACGAAAATAAGCTTTAGTAAGAATACTTTATATACCCAGTAATGAACGATAGAGGGTAGAGAAAGTCATGTGAATGTATATATAATATTTTTCTATATCTAGTCAGTTTAGAAGTGCAATCATTGGATCGAAAGTAGTTTTTATACTTATACCACAGTATGCAGCAATCTCTGTTGATTTATACCAATTATTATCCCCTTTTCTCGAAGTAATTTCACTATTAACAGCGGGATGGTTAGGCGGTTGTGTCTGAGGTTCCCAATCATAAGGTTTCGGATTTGATTCCCATTGGAATGGCTAACCTGACCTCGAGTTTTCTCGTTATTTTCCCAGATCGCTAGGCGAATGGTGGATGGATTATATCCTACCGCTATTTTGCTGTTCATTATTTCCTCTCATTTCATCATCTCCATCTTTCAGATTGGTACAGCCAGATGTTATGTACAGTGGTCTTTCCAAATCTTCCGTGAGAATAGGGGCGGACATCAAAGGAGTGGCTGGGGTACTCAATCTGGAAGCTTGATGTACCCGCTGCACTGCGCCTGCTGCCACCAGGTTCAGCCAACCTTCATACTCCTTCCCTTTTCAGAAGGCCACACTTCAGCAGTTGACCGCAGTGCTGAATTTCTCCTCCCGTTCCTAGCCAATATTGAATTTCACTACTAGAGATTCTTTGAGCTCAACACTTTTTAAATGATGACACTATCTACCTTTCCACGTTAGCAGTATAAAAATTAGGGACAAGATAAACATTGCACTCGGATTTTTTTATTTATAAATGGAGAGTATTAAAGAAGCTTTAAGTTACCATAGAACTAGGGATTCCAGATTCTCCAATTGAAAATAAGGAAATCACTTATCATTATTGTGTACAGAACTGTAGAGGCTAAAGTTGGTAATCACAGAGTGTGGAGTCCCATGTGCGTTGTATTTGTTTAACTGAAACCAAAATAAAGCTTATTACTTGTATTGCATAATTTTTTACAGAATATATTCTTTGTCAATTACGCATATTTCTCTATTACACATGAATTGAATCCAATGAATTTTCATACTTATTTGCATTTCTAGCTATATTTAACAAAACTATCTAAAATTCTCTGCACCCTTTATTGTAATTAAAATAATTCAACAACTTATTTTTTATCAACTCGATTGAATTTCTAGATTCTACCAGAAATTAAAACACAGATAAAACCAAACGAAATTCTTGTCAATTTGCTTTCAGTTAAGGTTGATCACGATAAATACCGAAGAACCGCACACAAAAGTTTATATTTGATAAGTATTTAAGCAGTATTACCAACCAGTTTTCGTTAACATTATGAGAAGACAATTAACTTTAATCGCGGGGCATGCATCACCTCCAAAGAAAACAGGGACATTAGTAACTGAAACAATAAAAATGAGGATTGTTTGCTGTATGGCACCTGTTTTATACAGAACGAAAAACGAAAATACCTTACTGTTCCTTAAAAAATCGTACGTCCGGTAACCTACTGTTACGTAATCGAGATCTTGGAGCAAACTGAACGATAAATGGAATGTCTATAAATATACACAGTGCTACTAACAGACTTTGACTTAGAATCAATATATGAATTTAAACGAAAATATTCTATAATTCTTATTTTATAACAAAAATTTAGTGTACATAAACCTAGTATTTTGCGGTACAACATGTTTCAAGAGTTATTAAGCTACACAGTATAATTTCTAAAATGTGGGACGTTGACGCGTATTAAATAAATAGTTTTTTTCCGAATATGCAAAGACATTACACTCAAAACTGGACTGTCCTGCATAAACACGGGTCGGTTGGTCACCTAACCGTTAGGTTGCCTTAATATGGCGATTATTCATTGTGCTTATAAATGTAACATAGTTTTTATATACTTCGTGGCTTCTGCACCTTTGTCCATCTTCATTTGAATAAGGACGTCATTTGCTTTGCCCTTTTATAGAATATTTTTTAATTGTATTAGCACATGTCAAGGTATTAGAACAACCAAGCGAAATGGCTCTCGGTAACGCGAAGGAGGTCCCGGATTAGATTCTGTTGGTTCCGCTAATACGGCCTTGGTTTATTTTCGAGGTTTTCCCTGGTTGGTAGGGAATGATAGGGTGGTTTACATTGTGACTTCGTCCAGTTTTTTTACCGTCACTTTTTACTCGATTCTCACTGTGACTGTTGTTTTTCAGTATCACGTTTCATTTTTATGTAGTTCACCTTCACTGGGAGTTCACTCCACCAATGTCATTTCGCCAAAGTGAACTAGTTCAATTCTCCGTCACTTCACTTCTTTCATGACGCACCCTCTTCACACCGGATGGTTCACTTCACTCTGTAGCCGAACACAAATGCTCTACAACCGTCGCTCCGCGGAGCACTCGCTGCATGTCGCACCTTCACCAACTCGCTCACAGAATCGCTCTTGGTGTCGCACCAGAAACGCAGTAGCTAACTCACTCGACCCATCTCTGTGCACTCGACACGCACTGACTGCAAGCGAGAGCGCTCGCTTATATAGGCAGTGGAATCTTCCACAGAAGGTTCTCGAATATTCTAGAACTTTTTCGACACACTTTCTGGGGGAGGGGAGAGATAAACCTTCCAGAAAGTTCTAGTTATCTCGCGCCCGTAGTTTATGCGGGCAAGCGGCGTTATCGTTATTTACTCTTACACCGCTCGGTGCCGACCTCCCGATTACCTTGGGCTACGTCACAATATAATGCTCCGGATTTTCCTGCGCCCCATTTCCTGTCATTTCATTTCATTATCATGTGTCATGGTCGAGGGATCAGGCGAATGGACGACGAGCGAGGCACATGACGGTGGAGTTTATCCTGGCATTCAGCGTGGGACGGCACTCAGAGAAACCTCTCTGTGGATAAAAGTAGGCCTGTTGAATGGGGAGTCCCGCCGGCATCAGGATGTAATATCTGGAGACGTTAGGGGCCTTGCCTGTGACCAAGCCTGCCTTCCCGGATTTGATCGTCCCGTATGTCCTTCGCTTCGCCATATCAATATCATACTACTCGTAGAACGAAAGCAAAAACATGAATCTTAATGTGCCTATCTTCCACTCAGCCACAAGCCTTCTGTAGACAAGCATTAACATTCAGACAGAGTTTGTTCTAGGAGTTTAAACAAACTGCTGCCATTTTAACACCACTGCTAATTGCACAGCAGAGTTCAAGTGGCACGTCTGAAGTAAAACCAACACAAAGACAAGAACGCTTCTCAAGCAAAACTCGACTACTTACAATGGAAGGGTTTCGGTTCAAACAGAAATATTTTTCTATTAAACATGTTAACATTTGGTTACTCAGCAATCCTAATAAAGAGCAAAGCATCCACATTGGCTAAAGAAAGTATTGGCCTCCATTTTAAAAAATATAGCAGACAAACTAATAGAGAAAATCTATCTCATTTTTAACATGTAAGAAGTACAAAGGATATTAAAGTTTACGTTGTCTGGCCTTTTTAAAGTCTTAATTCCTTAGTTTTATTTATTTTTTTTAAATTGCGCTAAGTTTTAAATTTTTTTCATGGGTGATGTTTACCTATCTTACATTCAGTAGTAGCCCTTGTTTTTATACATTACCTGAAATTGCAGTGAAAGTGGATTTTGATAGAAAAAATGCCAAATTTGGGAATTATCAATGATTTTATTGAGTTTTCTCATTAATGTCTGAATTTTTACGGGTTCATACATTTTATTTCTCCGTAGTTTAAATCACATGTCGATGAAATTGTCGGGCACTACATTGAAATTGTTCTACTAAAGGCATATAAAACAAATTTGTAAACACCATACATAAGAGGTGAAAAATCGGTACAATTTGGAAAAGGTTATAAACCTAACAAAATAAAAATTTGGGAAAACGCTAGAATAGTTAAGATTGTAATGTCACTTTTTTTTAAGTGGCGACGAATACAATAACCTTTGCGCGCAGTTGTAAAAAACATAGTTTGGCAGTAAACTATGATTGATTGATTGAATATATTCGGAAAACGTTATTTAACAACCAATTATTATTATTATTATTATTATTATTATTATTATTATTATTATTAATTTATCCGTCTTTCAGATCGTAATTATATTTGTTTTCTTCCGAGCACGCTGTCTTGACCCTCCTGAAGGGTCTCACGTCTCCGTCAGAGGGACGAACTCCGCTGTTTGAAAACGGCTGGTCTACATAAATGCAATCACAAGTGGTATTTACCGAAAATATTTCGGAAATATATTTCAGTAAACATTGTTAGATAACATATTATAATTCAGCTTAAATTGTTAACATGTTAGGAATAATTGAAAATGTGGTTTCAAAGTTTCATAGGAAGTTAAGCAACAAATGCAATAAGTTCAGTTCTACAATCTCCAGTGATAGATGGCCATGACTGGTTAAAATTTAGCCACTCTATAGTGCATTTGCTTTAAGTTGAAACATGGAAAGTAGAAAGAGAGAGCACTATATTCCACCGACAGTTGATAATCCTTAACTGCCCTATCTCAAAACCATTACTATTGAAAGTTACTATTTAAAATCTGGGTTAGGTTGAACGTGAAATTCAGAAGAGAACAGCCAACATCCCCTTGTAACAATACGAAAGCCAGTGAAGAGGAAGGGCGGCCGAAGATCTCAGGATATTTTCCATATTTCACTGCCAAAAACGCAGTGGCAACACCACTACAGCTGATACTGAGAGACTAGACAGTGAAGATTGACGGTGGCAGGGTTTCTCAGCACTCGGACCATCATTAGCGCATCCCCCCTCCTAGACCGGTTAGGTAGCGTCAAAATAGTAATGTTTCAACTTAAACCTCACGTACCGTAGTTTTATATAAAATGCCTAGTAATCTAGCATATTATGGAGTAGTCGTATATGAAGATTTATTACAATTAACTAACCTCAAAGAGGTTGACCAGAGCGATCCATAAACATTATCTAGTTACGATATTATCTCGTATTTACGTATGGGTAAAAACGGCTCGGCTCGACCGGAATTTCGAAACGAATACGCAAAATACTTTCCTTCCTTGTAGTGTACAATATTTTGTTTATACTATGCCGAATTTATATAAAAAGGTACGATTATTTCTTATGCTCTTTTTATGGTCCCGAAATAAAATAATCAACAATTGGCATTAATAATCATGGCGGTAAATTCTAATGTTTTGACAAAATATAATAACCCGTAGGGGGACTAATCGCTACCGAATCAGGACAAAGGTATACGAATACATATGAAGTCTTTTGAGACAGTGGAAAGGGTAGACAAGGAATTCGCGAGGCCGCACGGTAGGTATAACAAAGAGTTGCCACACGAAGCCGACATTGTCGTGACTAACGGGTTTTCTACCTGCACCTACCGCTATCTCAAAAGACTGAACAGACAATAATAACGTAGTAGAAGAGTAAGTAACTCTTTGGTGTTTTCACAAATGGAGGTTGAATGAGATAGTACAAATTTATTGTGTTTGAAATTTAAGTCAAAAGGCTTAAATATTTTTGGAAGATGAGTCAGTAATTAAATTTTCTTATAAGGGTAGGGCAGTATACTATTTTGTTGGGGAATTCTCATGGTACGTAATTATGTTGGTAGAAGTTGTGTCCGGTAAAGTATTACTGTACTAAAAAGTTTCACCTTTCGGACACTTTTGAATAACATAAACGTATGAAATTCGAAATACTATGAAACAATGATATATTGAAATACAAGTGTGGTAAGTGCATCGATGTAGAATGAGAGCATTTTGAAAATACCAGACAATCGAGTATTTTCTACTTTCGAGATTCTCCAATGCACTTAACATATGTTTTTATACTAGTGAGTAATAGAAATGGTATTTACACGAAAATCAAATTATTAATTTACTAACAGCCGTTGCATATGATGGTTCTTGTAGCAAGGTCACCAAGACTAACCTTGGCGTCAAAGTGGAGATCCGTTATGCCTGCCTGGATCTTGAAGCTTAAAGAATTTAGTGGTATTTTTAGCCTATTTAAAGGAATCCTTACGACCTCAAAAAAAAAAAAACAATCATTTGGAGCTCCTACTTAACTGCTGGGAGAATAAATCGTATGTAAATATGTATTAACAAATGAATAGGAAATAAAGATCTAGGTAAGATTTAAATTGCAAAATTCAACTATAATATATTCCATGCCTGCAATAATAAATACATCAAAAGATAGAGTATTTAAAATAGTTCATCCACATACGTATATGCAGTAAAGTAGGCCAAACACGCATTTAGGTTAGGCTACCAGCACTGAATGTAGCAATTCAACTTTCCACCATGACAGCATGAACGGGAAGTAGATTAAAAGCATTATCATCGAAAAAATATATTCCAATGCTGAAATGATCTTGTTACTCTCCCATTTTATCCTCCATATACAGCAGAGGTGGCGAAAACGTGACTCGCGAGTTATTTTGACTCGCAGGCGCAGTTCCCTCTCTGCAACCGTCCCTTTGATTTTCTCATGCTATTGAGTGTTGCAGTGCGTGTTGCATATTTGGTGACTCGCGGAAGGAAGTCGTTTTCGCCACGCTTGATATACAGTATTGGATTGACTTTTATTTTTATTTTTTGCTCCATTTATATACCACCTTTAACGTCTAAGATCATATCGGTGGCTTTGCCTTTGGAATAATTACTCATCCGCAGTGATGTCCACTCGTTTACTGTTGTGTATCTTTGGGTTTTCTTTATAAACATTAAACTCATACACACATTTATACTCCCATTCATATTTCCAGACTCTGGAGGGACGGGGAGGGCGAGGTATAATCCTAACTAAAGAAACATTCCCAACTCTCAAGTCGGGCATCGATCCCGAGACCTTTGGATTTGGAAGCTAGCATGCTAACCACCAGCTCACACAGGAAGTCGGGACTGATTTGCTCTGAATGTATTTTTGCTTATTTGAAGTGCGAATATCGTTTTCTGTATTACGAATAGTTCGGTACAGTTTATTTTAACTTAAGACCTCAAATCTTCCACGAAAACATACAGATGTGTGGCAGGAAGTTCAGTTTATATTCAAGTATGAATGAAAGATTATACGCTTTCCTGTTTGTGCTAATTTAACCGCCCATTTACGGAAAGGAAAGGGACAACCTTCATCAATAGGTATAATGTTCAGTCAAGGAAAAAGTTGTTTTGTACCCCCCGACGATAAAGTGTATTTTATCCACTTCCCGTTCATGCTGCCATGATAGAAGATTGAATCTCCTGCACTCAGTGCTGGTAACCAAACCTACCTGTATGTTTCATCCATATTACTGCACGTATGTGCACTAACTATATTAAGTCCTCAAACTTTTGATGTATCTCTTATTGCAGAGAAGGAATATAATCGTGTTTATTAGCTGAATAATGCCATTTAAATCTTACCTGGACACCTCTACATCCTTTATATTTGTTAATATTTATTAACGATTTAATTCATGCAACTGCTAAATATGAGCTACAAGTTATTGATTTTTACTTTCTCTATCACGTATATAGTAGATGGAGAAGGTATTGCATTTCATCGAAAAGGTCAGTATCTTCCAAAGATGCGACAGGAAGATTTTCAACAAAATTATCCCTCCCCAAACCATCCTTTACATGGAAGAATTTTGAAAATCTCGATTTTCTCAAAAAATGGCACTAACATTTTCATTAAAATACTACCTGTTTAAGCTATTTATATAACAAATAAAATATGTATTTTGAATTTTCTGGGAAATAGCCTGTATAGTCCTCCTTATTCCGAAGGAATTTTATATAATTTTGCATAACTGATAGACCATTAAAAATAGAAAAAATCGTCTTACACACAAAAAGGTAGTTTTCTTTAAAACACACAACTTATCTCAAATAACTTTTTTATGGCCTAAGCCATTTACGAGATATATGTTACTAATGGTTCGAATAAAATTGTTCAATACAAAATTTGTCATTAATTTAAGTCCTATCGATATTAATTTGTTTCTAGCAATTGCGTGGAAGGAGTGTGGAATTTTAAGGCCAGCATATACTGTTGAGTTCTTAAACATTTGACTAACGCTATTCCCTTTGTGTTTAAGCTATAGTCAAATCCATCGTTACGTGATGGCTTTGAAATTCCGTTCTCTTTGGATGACTATGAAAAGTAATTCAAACCAATAGTAACGTAGATCTCGAAAATGGTTAATGCCACAAAAAATTATTTGGCATTGTGTGTTTTAACGAGACCTAACTTTTTTGTGTAGTAAAATTTTGTCTCTCTCTTGCGGTTTACCGGTTACACAAAATTCATTGGGAATAAAGAGGACTTCACAGGATATTCACAGAAAAATTGAAGATATAGATTTCGTTTGCATGCAGATATCTTAATCATATGGTATTTTAATGAAAATCGTCAGAGTAGTTCGGGGTGAGGAGGGCTATTTTGAAAACATTCGAGTCGCATCGTTGGAATATTCTGAAATTAAATACCAAGTTTCGTTTTTAAGTTATGCTGCTCACGGATACACACACACACACACACACACACACACACACACACACACACACACACACGTGCGCGCTCGGGTACATTTTTATGAAAAGTTTTTATTCGGGACCTTCAAAACGTGTATTTCCAATCTCCATATTGAAGTTCTGAGTTAAATGTAAAGTTCCTCTGCTTACTATAGAAGTAATACACAAAGTGATCTATTTTATTTTTTATAATATTTATTTATATATGGTATGAACGGAGAAAGTCAAGTGACTGTTATACTTGTAGTTTTTCTTCTCTCTTTCGTTTCTTTTCATTTTTGCTTGTTTCAGATCAAGTGCATGCTTACCTATCCATTTTAATGATGATAAAGTACATGCTAAGTAACATTGAACGAGGAAATGCTGTCATGTATAGCGCAACAGAGATTATAGGTATCTGTTGCACTGAGAATGTGTTGCATTTCTGTGCTTCGGCTACTTCCTCCTTTGACGTCTGTTGAAAAGTTTGTAAATAATGAGAAAATAATATTTGAAACCCGCAGTAGGCATAACTAACAAGATTTTGCTTCATCTGTTGTTACGCCTACGTTTTAATTGAGTTTGAAATGCCGTTATATCTAACTAGGACTGCATTTCTGTCATTCAGCTTTTAACTATGTCAGAGAAGTAGCTGTTGTCTAAGGGAAGGTGAATTACTTAGAACCTGCAGGAGGAGGAAGGGGGGAGAAAAGTTCGCAGAAGTGCAATGCAGAATGCTTAGGAACGCAATTGCACATGCGAATCTGATTTTCCGTTCTCACGCGCGTGAATCAGAATCACCAGACATATGTAACACTAGACAGGTTTTTACTTTGCAAGCACTTATTAAACCAGCTCTGGGACTGTACAACAGTTTCAAAGTGTGTTCACACTAGGAGGCAACTTTTAACAGTCGAAATAAGTTCAGTGTTCCATGTGCTTTATGATTTTATAGGCTTGCCCCGCGTTGAACTAGGCTAGTTTAAGTGGTTTGGAAAACATGAACAAAATTAGATCCACAGAGGTAAGTTTGCTACATAATGAATGGCAAAGTAAAGGCAGGAAAGTCTCCTAACATCTACAATATTTTAAGAGACAAGTTAAATGAATTTCATAATCTAAATTTGTGGTAAAAGTATCTTAGGAATACAATAAAACAACGACGATTATTTAAACTTCTAATGTACACCTATGGACAAAAAAATGAGTCATCCCCAGATACCATGTGACGATCGGAAGGCTTCGCGTACCTTCGTAACAGCTATGTTCGCAACGCACATGTAGGCACTGTAGAATGGTTTCAGCCCTATGAGCGCAATGGTCACCTTATAACGACGTTTCTCGGTGGTGAGGCTTATAAGCTACTGAAAACAGAGCACTGCAAAACATTTCGTTGGCCGAGAAGTTAAGAAGGTACTGCATGCGTTCATAAGCTCCTCGGTTCAAATCTCGTATTAGTTGTTTTTTATGTTGTTAATTTTATGGTTTGGAGTGTAGAACTTACGAGTAATATTAATTAATATAGCTTTAGCATTTTAAGCTTTAGGCATATCTATGCACACAAAAACACAATTGCACTAAAACACTCGTATTAAATAACTAAATAAATGCAAATAAACTACTATATTCTAAAAAACAAAAAATAAACAAGGTGTATGAACCTTGAGCACGTACAACTGTTCTCTGGAGTAAATTAGATTCCTGTAGTAACGAGGACGAGAAGCTACAACATCCTAGGCTTCTTGAATTTGTGCCCAGAAGCCATATTTTGTCCTTCGTACATCTGCAGGAAGTTCGAACGCAGCTCCCTTTTCACCTCAGTCCACACATTTTCATTAGAGTTCTGATCTGGTGCACAGGGAGGCCAGTCTTATCACTCTGATATCCTGCCCCTCTGAGAACCAATTTGAAGCCTTTCGACATATGTGGACAAGGTGATTATCCTGTACGAATTCAATTCCATCAGGATACTTTATCCTCACAGAGGAAATCAAAATATTCTCAAGTATTACCGTGTACTGTGCCCTGTTCAGTGTATCGCCAAGCTGCCATAACACACGCAGACCGTCCCTTGATATCCAACAAGATACAAATATGCAACCATGGTGAAATTGTGAAGCTACGTATTTTACATCGTAATAACTATTCTATTATGAACTTTACCAAATGCCGTGTATGGAATGAAGTACATCGAAAATAAGTAGTCACTATGCGTTGATTAAGCATTATTAACAGAAGAAAAAAAATGTTTGCTACATGCGAGAAGCGAACCTTAACTACGGAAGTACCTTACGTTTTGCCACAACGCTACAGAGAAGGCACATGGAAGGTAGTATGTTTAATAATGCCATACAACAATTTGCTGCAGCGGCAAGACGGCTGTACTATGTGTGGTGTAATCAAGGCGGTGTGCCGTGTAGGACTTAGAAAAATTTTGCATTCAAGGCATGATTCACTTTTTTTGTCCATGGATGTACATATAGTTAAAAGCTCTGGAACACATAATTCTTGATTCACATAAATCCCCTATACACCAATTGTAACGTTTCAGAATGTCTTGTAGCCCATGTTCAGGAAGAATAGTGTTTTCCAATAGCGAATATCGGTTGAGCTATTTCCAAATTTAACCTTAACAAACAAACTAACACATACATATTCATTTCTTTAGACATAGGTACATTACTTCCCGAAATACTCGCATTTATGTGTTTGAAATACTATAAATAGATTCAAAATGTGTACCTACTGACTTTCTTCTTTTACATTATGGTTAGTCTGTTAAAGTTAAAAGTATTCCCTCTAAACGTTGACTTGATCTGCCACTGTTTCTTCGACCCGCGGGATACGAAATATTTTTAAAGTATGTATTTGATCTACAGTAATTCTTAAAATAGGGGTTTTCAATTTAATTGTATAGCTTTTTAGTTTCTAAAACCCATACCATATTTTATGTAATTTCTGATTTCCTTGTTTTTTCATTGATTCAAAAAGAGAACCTTGCTTTAACGATCTCATCTCTGTGCGTTTTTCGTTTCTGCTGTGCTGTCAATTTCCTCAATTCTGACCAATATTGGCTACTCATGCAATAAATTATCTTGATGATTATGATGTTTGTTGATTTTTTTTATTTTTAATGATTGAATCTTTGTCACACATTGAATGTTCGTGCGACAATCTTCACGAGTGTCATATTTAGATTATCCAAAAATTTAACGCAATCTTATCAATATAAATTGTAGGAAATAAATAATCAAATAATTGACATTCATACTGACATAAGTGAGTTTATCTTCATATGCTGTACCGATTGAGAGGTTAGTTTTTCTCCCTGCATTTCATTCGTATCACCTGTTGTGTTGAACCGATAAACAAGATAGCTACATGCATGCATTCCTATCCTGGGAGAGAAGGTGTTAGGATTGTGATGAGACTATTATCATCATAGTATGGTAAGTAATTATTAATGCAGAGTTTATTATTCTATATTTAAAATTTATTTAATAATTTAGTAATGCATCTTCGTTGCTTCGAAAAAAAATATCACAATCTTCTCTCTATACGCCGCCCAACATGGAATACCGGTATTACGCCATTGCTGTTATTAGTAGTGTGGCATAATGAGCCAATTATGTACCGTATTGAACGTAGTAACAATGTTTATAATGCTAAGGTTGCATAAAATAATTTACACTGTTTATAAAACCAGACGGTCATGTTTTATATTGGAAGTACATTTTAATATCAAAAGCTGAATCTGTGATATCTGAAAGAAAGGTGAAGGTACAACAAAGCAAGGACATCCGGGTAAGGTGAACAACACGTGCCTTATGAATCATAAACACTTGAGGCAAACGTTCTGTGTGTACACAGACAGAGAGTAAATTCATAAAACTGTCCTCACGCAGAAGACAAAGCTTGTAGGAGGGACGTATTGCTTCGCATGGTAACTTAGCGCACGTCCCAGCTTTATGACGTTCCGTGCCGACGGCGCCGCGCCGGCCGCAGTTGCAACGACACTTTGTCTTCAAGTAAACGTGACACTAATCCACAACACACGGCCGTGCATTTAGGGAACATTTCTGGCACGCGGGTGCTTTAAAAATAGCCGTGATGCAATGCAATTCTCTTTTACATTTAGTTTTTGGCACATTCTAGCATTCGTAAGGAGCTGCGAAACAAAGGGTGCCAGTCAGAGGTTAGATATATGACGAACAGGATGCACACTTGGGGCCTTGAGTGTTGTGAGAGGTTATTTTATCATGAGATAGCTCATGCCATTTTACGTTTTATTTTCACAGCAACTCTTGGAAGGGAAGTTCAACAATCGTGATCGATAGCTGATGGTGGAAAATGAATGCGTGCTTGCAAAAACGAGTTAACCGGCATTTTATCAGAACAAAGGTCAACCGTTGCATATATAGGAATAAAATACCTATACAGCCATCTTACACAGTCACCCATTTCCGTGGCCTCCTGTCTAAAGTGACAATTCTGCTATAACAAAACAAAATTGCATGTTTTCAATAAAATAGCATAAAACTAAATAGCTTGTATCTCATCATAGAGATTCCCTTAAGGTTAGACGAACTCAGAGAGGATGCATTGCAGTTTTCTCAGTAGATCGAATTTATATTTTTTTAGCTGGTGGTTAACCCGTTTTTGTGAGCGCTCATTCACTTATTTACGTTTTTTGTTAATTGGAAACCGTTGACCAAAGTTGAGTTAGCAGTATGCAATGTAGCGCTCCATTTTCCTTTTCCGTAACACCTACTTATAGGTAGTAGTAAATAGGGAAAGTATTGCATTTCACCTAAGAATTCGATATCAAGATTTCACTGCAAATGCATGTTTTGAGATTCCTGAATAAAAGCTATATTTAAGAAAACGGTCTCTTGCGCATGTGTATAGCATAACTTAAAAACGAAAAGTGGGGCAAACACCAAAATTAGTAAGTTCAGCGTTCCAAATACACGACACGAAGATTTTCCAGAAAATCTCTCCACCCTTTACTACCCATAACACAAATATATATATTGATTTCCTCAAAAACGTCTCGACGATTTTACTTAAAATATCAAATGTTTAGAACATTTGCTTGAAAAATAGGGTATATCTTGAATTTTCAGTGAATAGTTTGTGAAGTTCCTTTTATTTTAAACGGTTTCGTGTAATTTTACGTAACTAGGAAACCATAAGAAATAAACAAAAACGTGCTTCAGGAAAAACGTAGAGGTCATTAAAATACAGAACTAATGTAACTTTTTTTTGCGTAGCCTAAGCTATTTTCGAAATATTGCATGTTGTAAGTTACACTTTTCCCAAACGGCATCTAACGGACTTGCTTAAAATTTTGCGATTATTTTCTTTCTTTCTATTGAGAAGCTTGTTCCACAAATTAGCATTTGAAAGCTATTTCTGCATATTGTAACTAAGCACTTATTGCTTTATTTGAAATTATTCCTATGTAAAAATACATACTGAGTAACGTATCGGGGTTAAAGGCTCGTTTTATGTGAGTATTATAATAGGGTTATACAAAAAAGAAGAGCAGATTTCGTATTTTTATAGAAAAGTAGTTGTGAAAGACAGTTGTGCATGTCGCTGAGTAGAGGAAATTCTGAACTTTTATAGTCGTTGAGATTGTATGCATTTAACAAGAACACTGTTGCACGGAAACAGAGAAACAGTAGTCCATTTCTTGCACACCAAGTCAATTAGTGCGACATGTAAATTAATATGTTATGATGAGGCGGCTGTTGGTTGAATTTTCTACAAAATACGCTTGTCGCATTTAACAATGGATTTACAGCAAATTGACATTTTTCTATAAATAATCAGCAAAGATTTAATGCACTGAATGGAAGTTCTAAGCCTTCTTTTAACAAATTTGAACTCCGTTCTATCCGCAATGGGTGAAATGCATTTCTGACTTTCATGTTTTGTTTGAAATATGGTTATTCCTTTTGAATAACCCTGTATATAACATATATACAAATTTTGTGTGTGAATGTATGACATCAGATATTTATTTTCCCTACCACGTAGCAGAGGAGTATTGCATTCATCCAAACACTTGATATCGAGATTTCATCGTCTATGCATTTATTGACTCCCCTGGATTCAAAATATTATACAAAAGTCAGGCACTCTTTAGTGATGCGAGGCGAAGATTTTCCAGGCTTTCCCCCGATCTCTGCATAAAATATATTGTTTATTTTTTTCAAAATTAACTCTAACTAGTTTTATTAAAAACAATAGCTAGATCCATGACAATTAAACTGGATATTTTAAACTCTCTATGGAATACCTCCAAACCCTCTTCATTCTTATTTAATTTGAAATAAATCGTAAGCAATAAGACTCAAGGAATCTGATGTGATACATCCATATGATTTTCTCTACCCTCTATCTTTATTAGTGGGTATACAAAGTATTCTTATTTTTCTATTTAATACATTTAATCCAAATACAATTTTGCAAAAATAGCTTCATTAAACATGTCGTTATAAATACAAAAAGAACAGCGATAGTCAAATGTTTAAGAACTGGACATTATATGCTAGCCTTAAAGTTACTTACTCTTTCGATGGAACTACAAGAAAATCAAGTATTGAACAATCCGAACATTCAATAACGGATATATCAGGAACGGGTTATGCTACAAAAAAACTTGTTTTAAGTAAATTGTGTGTTTTAAAGATATCTACGTTTTTGTGTGGTACGTTTTCCTCTATCCGGTTAACATTTACAACTTATACAAGATTATACAAAATTCCTTCGCAAATGAAGAGGATTTCCTAGGCTATCCCCAGAAAATTCAGGATATACGTTTTATTTTTCATGTAAATATCTTTCATATGTGGTATTTTAATCACAATCGTTAGAGCAATTTTTTTACAAAATCAAAATTTTCGACAAATGTTCATGTAAAGGAAGTTAGGGGTGGATCTTTGTGTCGCATCGTTGGAAGATACTAATCTCAAATACCAAGTTTGGTGTTTATCCGACTTTTCGTTTTTGAGTTATGCTGTACACACACACACACAGAAACTACACGGACTAGTTTCCAAAAATGCTTTATTTGGATTCAGGGGGTCTCAAAACACCTATTTCCGCTGAAATATCGATATCAAATTTTTGGGTGGAATCAATACTTCCCCTACTTAATGCACGTAGTAGAGAAAGTAAAAATTACTGTAGGATAAATTTATTGTGATATTAACCATATAAGCTGTTGCCCGTTTGAATTTTAATGTAGCGCTTTTAAATGCTAAGTAGTCGTTCTTTGATTTCCAAACAGCTCATACAAAGAACCGAAAAGAATCATAGCTAACTTATCATTATAGCCTGCTTTTTTAAAGTTTGCTTTTTCCTTGTTTCAACTATATACTACTTTTATCACTTAAGGTGACTGTCAGCAACTTCGACTTCGAAACATTTATTTATCAGTAATGATGTTCGTACCTTTAGGGCTGGTCCTAATCTTTGGGTTTTATTACCTTTTTTGTTTTAAACATTATTTCTTATACTCCTTCATATTCTCCTAGGAGTACCGGGAACAATAAATAAAGAAAAACCTCCAGGCGAGAATCAAACACAGCACCTCTGCATTTAATTGCTAGCAGTTTAGAGAGTATATTGAATGATGCCTCAGCCTACAAAAATGCATATTAGCATAACACTAACCAATGTAAATCGTTTCCGATCAACATTATTGGCCAACAGGAAGAGTATAGAAGAATAGCCTTTTAACCATCAATGTGTGAAATGCATTTGAAAATAAATGAAATGGGTAAATAAAAAGTCGTGTCATGTGATTGCTAGATTTTTAAATTATAAAAGCCTGAAAATACCCCATGTAATTCCTTTTCGCACACAATCGGCACTAGAGTGAAAGATGTCCTGAGTTTTTAATGCCTTATCAAAGAGTCTTATGTGTTACATTTAAATATTTTCTTTATCCACTATCGTTTATTACATTTTTCTACTAAATATTCTTACAAAAGTTTGTTTTTTCTATCTACTTCATGTTAATTCAGATAATGTTTCATTACACATTTCGCTGTAAAAGTGGTTGCTGTATACTAGTTTTGAAATTCCTATGCATCACATGACATCAAGAGAAACATACTAGTGGTGACTTAGCACATCAAAAAATATATGATAAGGTCTGGACAATCCAGACCAATAGCAACGAATATTCCGGATATAGTTAACGACAAAAATAAACCATTGTTGGTTTAAAAGAAATAAATCGCTTATATAAATATTACTTAAGTTGTGTGTTTTAACGAAATTTGCATTTTTTGTGAGGTAAGTTCTTGTCTATCTCTTATGGTTTACTAGTTATACAAACTTGTACAAAATTAATTCAGTGTACCTCATGGCTATTTACAGAAAATGCAAGATGTTCTCAGTTTTAAGTCGTGCTCGATATCGAACATTTTTGTGGAATAAAATATTCACCTACTTAACATAGGTAACTAGTAGAGAAAGGAAAACTAGGCTACCAAAAAGCGCATCAAAGCATTTCTTACTTGTAACTTGAAAGAGATTTTCACTGTAGTAATTTTGATAAAAGTTTTCTTTTTTTGTTTTACTGTTGTCAAATAACATTTTTCTTAGATTTAGCAGTTCCAAGCATTTTTTCCTATGTTGAAACGAATTATCTAATGGAACATTTTTAACACTTTGTATTCTTCTCTTTTTGTTGCATTTCCTATTCTATGAAGCTCCTATTTCTTAATTTGAAATGACTTCTAGGAAAGGATTGTGAATAACTAATAGGCATGGAAGATTCACTTCTTATTTAAATATTGAGGCAGTATTTTTAAGCCTAAAATAATTTGTCTAATTATATAATATATAAATTCAATAACAGCCCGCCTTGAAGCAATATGTGTATGTAATAATTTGTAAAATGTATATAACAGTCATTGCATATGCTTATATTATTGTATCCATTTGTAATAATGTTATGTGAATATATTACGTAATTTAATAATGTAGGAGCTGTGAGAATAAAAAGTTAAACGTTGCTAATAATGAGGTAAACTTGAGGCAATAATGAGTAAGGAAGTTTAAATACTACTAGTCATTATTAGAGTAACAATAATGCAATTTTAGTGACAGTTTATAAAAATAGCCAATCAACAACCAGAAAAAGCTTAGTTAAATGAAGGTATTCTATTGGAGCAGGATTAGCCAATCAGAGACTTAAAATACAGAAATTTACAAGTTTAGACGGTTGAAATCAATTCAGTTGCCTTCAAACTGTGCTCTTAACCAGACGTGTTGCCTCCAAACAGTGCTCATAACCAGACTTGTTGCCTGCAAACAGTGTTCGTAACCGGACGCGAGATGTGTCCTCGAGAAATTAATTACGTATTCGTGTGAGACGAAAATAGTATACGTATTAAAAAAGTGCAAGTATTAAATAAAAGAATCTCATAGCTCTCGATATCAGTGAAGTGCTATTTAATTTGTGTCATGGATTAATAAAAAGGAGTGAATTAAAACTTCAAATCTGTGTAAGCCTACATTCTTGTCGCATCACGCCCTGCCAAGACTTCCATGTCTCTAACAATAATACTGACGCAGCCGAGGCAAACATAAATATTTAATACTTAAAAAAACAAACAAATTACAAAGTTAATTTTTTTTAAACTTGGGGCAAAGTACATTTGGGGCGAAGGCTACCGGAAACCGTTTACAATACGTGCGGTTGCAACTACTACAAGTTCGGCTCCCCAACAGTTGAAATATAATACAACTCCTTCAATACAAACTACTTCAAATTGACGCCCAAAGCGTGTTGCAACAAACAATTTTTCTCAATTGAGTAATACATAAAGGAATGCATGTAAATGTTTAATGGATAGAGAAGGTCGTGTGATTGCAACACACTATTTGTTTTCCTGCTTTTCTTTCTATGTACCTAACAGACAGCATGCCTTTAGACAGAGGGAAGAAATGCTATTTCATCTTCCTTCAGATAACCGTGCTGACTGTAATAACATAAAATTTACGATATCGTGCAGCCTATTTAATTCTACGGATCTCTTTGTTTGAAATCAGACCAAAGATGACATCATTAGATGAAAAACATAAATAATCTGAAGCTACCAAGCGATTGCTAAAGCCAGCTCTGTCACAGACATCGGAATGCTATAAATAAAAGGGAGGGGAGGATTGCCTGAAATTTTTATCAGGAATAAATGTAAAGTATTCAAGAATGTCTATGAATCTCTCTAAAACGAGTCAGTCAAATTACTTGGTTTTTAAATTAGTGACATTCATAATGAAAATACACGCTTCATGATTTTAGATTAATAAGCGATAAATGTTTACCGTATTGAGTGTATAAGATGAGAAAATAATATGGCTGTTTTTGTTCCCTAGCTCTCATTCCAGCCTAAGTGAAACTCCAATATATTTAATTGAACTAAAGCAAATTTTCAAAGGTAAATTTCTTAGCCCTTTAAATAATTATCTTTGAATATATTTATAAAATTTAAATTATTTTTTTTGCAATGAAAATGTAGTGTTAATTGGAGGTATATTTTAATTAATCATTAAAGTAACTAAGAAGCAAATTAATTGCTCGAGCCGAGCTTGCTTTTTAAAGACCCAACTCGTCTCGGACTTCAGTAGGATGGCTTAGCATCAGATTCTTGAGTGTTTTTCATTGATTAAACGTATGTTGGCAAAACATATATGACATTCAAATAATCTATTCGAATATATAATAAAACTAGCTGAATCACTTGGAGTTGCACGGATGGTTTTTTAAATCTAGAACTACGATTTCATTAGTTTCGTTTAAACCCCGTACTTTTTATGAAATTACTATGTAATGATCCAGAAACCTTCGTATGTCGAATGCGCTCCTTTAACCCTTAGGGCCGCAACTTTGTATTCACCAAGGTATTCGTGTTAATGGACCAAAATTCTCACTAAATGGTAACACAATTTTGGCTGATGTATTCCTCACCTCCTCAACAAGCCTGTAAGACTTTCTTTAGTGGTGAAAGAATTATCCAAATGGTCGAACATTTTTAGATAAGCATAGAAAATGTAGTTTTAAACGTTGGTACACTCTATTGGTCCCGTAACTATTTCATAACATGCAGACTCCACAGTTTTCACATTAACAGAAAGTGTAATCTCCTGATGCCAATAGTCAAGTAATTGGAAACTGACAGAAATGAGGAATCTACCACCACCAAGGCAGTGATTTAAAAATCTTAGAGTTGCCATAAATTCTGTAACTGAAATAAAAACCAATATTGTGACCGCGCGCGCGAAGCTACCTGCGGGCTGCCGGTAAGCGCCTACCGACCCGGCTCTGGATGGGGGCTTCGACTGCCGTTGGAACAATGACCAGTGCAGAACAATTGCCAATACGGAACAATAGCCTATTATGTGTCGCTGGTATGTTCTGGTAGCTTCCCTTTCCAGAAAATTCTGCTTTGTATGTGAGGCCTATATAAGGGGCTGCTCTTGCCCGGGAGTCAGTGAAGAAGTTACGAAGTTAAGTGTAGTCAAGAAGTCAAAGAGTTTGCACAGTCCGAGTGCAGTCCAGTTGAGAGTTGTGACTCAGCAGTTTAGTTGTGTTCAGTTTTGGGTGTGTCAAAAGTGTCCCAAATGTAAAGTTTGTGTTACTCTGAACACCTAAGTGACAAACAAAGTGCGTTTAGCAGGAGCTGCTGTTTTCATTTGTTACAATTTTTTCAATTGTTAATTATGAATATAGGCTGAGTAATTGGAGTGAAAGTTCTCTCTTTATAGACTTTCTCCAACAACTTCTGGCAGTTTAAACATGCACATTAAAGACATCTGACTGGCAGTGCGTATACTTTGGTAATGAACTTGTTTACAACATTCACAGGAAAAACAGCAAAACTTATTATATAAGGATTATTAAGGGGTTTTGGAATAAAAAAGCTCTTCTGTAGAGTAAAATGGAGATTATTGAAAGGTTTTGATACTGTTTTACTACAACTATTTTATAACATCTTGATTATGGAAATAAATGCCGCATGCTATACCATTATAATCAGGATTTGATTGTCGTTTGTTTCGTTCTGTCTTTTGTTTACTTAGCATTCCTCCACGGTTTTTGTTTTTATACGCATGCTCCGTGTCAAAGTCAAGGCCATCCTATCAAGTATTTTCTATTATGCTTCCAGCATGCTCGTAGTCTAATATCCAGGACTCCTAAATACGTTTCAATCTTTTAGTTATTTAAGAGTTGAAACAGATATCTTATAGACGTAGTCCATCGGGAAGAAAATGGTTTATTAATGATGAAAGAATCATTAAGATCACTTAAAAAGTTTTTGATGTTCGTATATGCACACTCGTAATTACTTTCTCTACCACGTATAGTAAGTAGGGGAAGTATTGCATTCCACCCAAAAATTCGATACCGAGGTTTCACCGGAAATATATGTTTTAAGGCACCCTGAATCCAAAAAAAAGCATTTTTGGAAATATGTCCGCGCGCGCTTGTTTGTGTGTCTGTCTGTCTGTCTGTCTGTCTGTGAAAGCATAACTTAGAAACGAACAGTCGGATAAACACCAAACTTGGTATTTAGGTTCAGTATCTTCCAGACATGCGACACGAAGGTTTTCAAGAAAATCCCCGCACCCCAGATTACCCTTTACATGGAACATTTTTCGAAAATTTTAATTTTCTCAAAAATGGCTCTAACGATTTTGATTAAAATATCATATAGGTATTTAAGTTACTTTCATGAACAATAAAATGTATATCTTGAATTTTCTGGGAATGTCTCCAAAAGTAGCATTCTTCATTGTGAACGACTTTTGCATAACTGGTAAACCATAAGAAATAGACAAAATTGTACTACACATTAAATGTAGATCGCGTTAAAATACACAATTTATGTCATATACATTTTTTTGTTGAATGAACCATTTTGGAGTTATTGCTTGTTATTCCCTTAAATTTTCCAATACTTATTCTTTTTCTCAAATGGGAATTCGATATTCATTTTTTTTGTCCTGGTAATGCTAAGAGAATGGAATACTCCACATAGCAACCAGCTTTTAAAATATTTGACTATCGCTTAAAACCTACCATATTCCCCTTGCATCTACACGAAAATTAGCAATAAGATTAACATCTCGATAACTCGATTAACATGAAGCAAATGGAGAATAAACGTTTGTAAAAATCGTTTGTACAAGAGTAGAGAAAGTCATGTGAGAGTAACACATCAGATTTTTTTTCTCTTTACAATATTAGTATACATTGTAAACACAATGTTTCAGGTAATTTTCCATTTTTTAAATAATTTTATTGATACTAACGTGCATAATGGTCTATTCTGCAGCCAAAAATATAATTTTTAAAAGCGTGTGTATGTGTGTGTGTGTGTGTGCGTATGTGTAAACATGTGTGCGCGCGCACAAAATGTTAGTGGTGAAAGGTTAAAAGTGTAATATTTTTGGAAACTTTTTATTTACAAAATGTTGTCAGGATGAGTATTTAAGAAGTTACATCGAATTTTTGTTACTACTATCCGTGTACATGAAACAAGTTACTTACTATGGGAAATGTTATAATTCCTAGCCTAAGAAACAGGAACGAAGTTGTGTACTGTTAAGCCTTTTCTTAGATTTTAATTTTCATTAATAGCTAAGAAAAATTAACTTTTATTACCGGTTTTCTAAGCTGCACAATGAGGAGAAAGAGGGGATGAGGGTTATAAAAGGGGAAGAGTGGCGGAGAGAATAAAAAGGGAGAGAGAGAGAGAGTAATAGAGAGGGCAAAGAAAGTGAAATGGAGGATGGTGCGAGAGATACAGTAATTCTGAGCGTGAGACAGTGAGAAAGGAGAGAAGAGCAGAATCTCCGCATAACGCAATAACGTGAGCACAGCTGCCGGCTCTGCTAGTGTATTATAAAAGCTGTGGGGATACTTATGGACCCGTTTTATTGGTATACAAAATGACATCTATTAGAAGCGACAGTATAGCTTCTTGAGGGCGATTTGCTTCTTACTTATCGATCATAAGAACACACGCAAATAAGCATCCCTCACACAATCACTGCTACTTAAATTGTAAATTATAATATTATGAGCTCACTAGGAATTGCTATGTTGCCCGAGTGTACTTAAAAGGTTAGGATAGGTTATTAAAAGCACAATATAGTGCAACGAAACATTGCACTGTGCAGGGTGCTCAGCCTAATACGTACAGTGTACATGGGCCGAAATTCTAAAGTTTGGTCCAGCCTAACCTGACACCGCGAATAGGTTATAGTGTACCATTCGGTCCGGGCCTGATTTTCTAATTTTGTTTTAAATAACATTATTTGAAGCTATGGACTGTTGTTATTATTATTATTATTATTATTATTATTATTATTATTATTATTATTATAAAAGCGCTGCTGCCTGCGATGTGAAACCATCCGAGTTAGATTTTCGGTGCCGGCATGGGGATTTTTTTTTCCTTGCTGGGAGGCGGCCTCCACACAATTTTTGGGACCAATTGAGGACCCACTTTACAGAAGTAGTGGCATTTGAAGTCCTGGAATCCTTATGCAGAAAGCGCCATGTTGATGGGATACTGCCTTATTGACCACAATGTGCTCCTATAATTGCCCTCTGCCCTGTCTTGGGTGTGGATGGACGGAGGGAGGCGAAGTTTGCAACTGCCGTGCTGTTGTAATTATTATCCGTAACTGGCTGAAGCGAGCATTTATATGTTAACTGCAATGGATGTGTGCACATCGTGGACCATTCATTCATTCGCTGTTTACCCTCATCTTATGTAGGACTTACACCCCCACGACTTACAAGCGGGTGCCTGGGACCAGAGGCCCGTCGAGAAGCAGACAGAATGTCCAGGATGGGTGATCAGCCCGATGGGATGAAGGAAGTAGATGGAACGAAATGACGGCGAAATGGATGATAGGAAAGGTGACGATGGAGCAGATGGTGGAATGAATGGCGGGGGAAATCGGAGAACCCGGAGAAAACCCGCCCAGACGCCGCTTTGTCCACCACGAATCCCACATGCGGATCCCTGGGATTGAACCCGGGCCGCCTCGGTGAGAGGCGAGCGGTCTAACCACTCTCTTTATATGGGAAATGTATTCGTTATTTTCTATTTTCTCAAAAATGGCGCTAATTATTTTGATAAAGTATCATACATTTAACAAATTTACACGACAAATAAAATGCCTATATTGAATGTAATACATCAATATTTTCGTCTTTATTTTCAAGCCCGACCCCGGGCTGGACCTAGGTCCGTGCAGACTTCTAGCGTACAGAAACCTGACGTAGTGGAATGTCCTTTTAATGCTTGAGCACGTGTTTCTTCTGCCTGCCGCCTGCACTCATTTGTCAGGAGGACCTCCTGGTTTAACAAAAATACAAGCGGTAGGGTCAGTGGCTGAAAATAAATAACTAAGCTATTTAAACCAACCACTTGACAATAGTGAAGCATTTTTGTCTGCTCAGTAATCCCTGCTATCATTGATCTAGGCCCATGTGTTTATGTTGGGAGAAGGGGTGTGAGATGCGGGTGGTTAAGAAAGTGTGAGAGAGAAATATGAAAATTAAAAGCCAGACAGTGAAGAAGCTGTCTCATGCAGAGAGCATAAAGTAACAGGAGGGAGCTAAACCTTGTAAACGTGATTTAGATCGTAATGTGATCCGTAATTGATTCTGGTCCCTACTACTGTAGAGCAGTTGCTTTATTGCTTATTGTGCAGTTAATGTAGATCTGATACATCAGCAGAAAATTATACATGTGATACTTCCTCATTCTGGACGCAGGCGACTGCACTTCCTTATCGCAGACGAATGCACAGCTTTAAAAAAATATGTCAGTGAGCTCAATAAGTACCATTTAATTCCCTGCAATGCATAAAAACGTATATTTTCTGGCCTTAAGGGGACCAATCGCTAAAAGTTGAGCAAAAATTGTCAGTTACAATTTAGGCTTTTTAACTTATTATTAAGTCCGATTCTCTAGCAATGCTTTTATAAATATGTTTTATATTGGAGTGAAAATGAGGGACTTACGTGACGATTTAAATAATCCTAAGACGAGGGCGTAGTACCACATTCAGGGTTTCCAGCGTTTAAATGTAAACACATCGTACCAACCATCGTACTCAAAATTATCGTATATCTAAACAAATTTAATAATACTAAAATAACTAAATACTAAAAATGTTCATTTTTATAGTACTTAACAATATCAATGACTAGTCAGGATTAGCACAGGCGTTTCTACTATCTTCACTCTAACTGGTGCAGCAGCATACAAATTAGTTGTCTCTGCAAATTCGTTAGAGCTTAAAATCTTGGAAATGTTCAGACCCGCCACATTCTTTCACAAACTGAAATGATATAATGAGCGCATTTTCTGTATATGGTGCCAATGTATTCCGAATTTTAGTTTTTAATAAAACCACTTTAGTAAAAGCTCGTTCAAAAGTAGTGTTGCTATAGGACAATGAAATCATTGACCAGAGCAAATTCGGCTAGTTCTTTAAAACCATTATTTCCATCAAGGTGGCTTATATGTTTAATAGCACTCCAGAAGTCATCAGACTTAGACATGTTCTTTATTCTACAGGAAATGTCAGTTATTCCGAGTTTTCTCCACTGAGCAACAGGTTTTAGATCACTGGAATTAACAATTCTGCCCCACTGGCAATGAATGAAAAAATTTTATGTGTCACATTCACACGACTCCCCCTACCCTCTATGGTTTATTAGTGGATATGCTTAATTATTCCTGTGAAAGCTTATTTTTCTATCTGTTTCATTTTAGTCGAGATAAACCTTTTCACATATAGTTAAATTACATATTTCGTTATTAATACAAAGGGGGCATGGATAGAATGGACGTAATATGCTGGCCTTAAAATTTCATTCCGTTTCCTACAATCGCGAGAAACAACTGAATGCCGATAGGGCTTTAAAAGAATGATGAAGTATTGACAATGCGAACCATTAATAACGTATATTTCGGAAATGGCTTATGTCACAAAAAAGTTATTTGGAGTAAATTGCGTGTTTTAAAAAGATCTACGTTTTTATGCAGTACGTTTTCATTTATCCCTCAGTGTTTAACAGTTATACAGGATTATATGTAATTCCTTTTATATAATGCGAATGAAGAAGACTTAACAGGCTATTCCCAGGAAATTTAAGATATACGTTTTATTTGTCATGTAAACATCCATAATATATACTATTTTAATCAAAATCCATAAGGCCATTTTTCAGAAAACCAAAAATTTCGAAAAATGTTCCATGTAAAAGGTAGTTTGGGCTGGGGAATTTTATGAAAACCTTCGTATTCATCTTTGGTAGATATTGAACTTAAATAGCAAGTGTGGTATTTATCCAACTTTTCTTCTTTAATTATTGTATTCAAAGACACACAGACACACACACACACACGGGACTTTTTCTAAAAATGTTTTCTTTTATTCAGGAGCCTCAAAACATGTATTTCCGGTGAAATCTCGGTATCGAATTTTTGGATGGAGTGCAATAACTTTTCTGTCTAGTATGTACGGGTAAAGAAAATAAAAAGAGAATGAGGTGTTGTGGGATATGTGGTGAATGCTTTAGAGGGATGGAGAGAGCCAAAGAGGTCAAAATTCAGATAGTAGTGAGATTTGGTTGCATCATTCAATAATGCAACATCAGCATGAGGAAAAAGATAATACTGTCAGATTCGTTACATCTTTCTTTTACGACAAACACGACAGGTTTGTTATCGTATGTTTAGCCGATATCATACAACCTATTGAGAAAAGAGTTGTATTGTATTTCAACTGTTGGGGAGCCGAACTTGAAGTAGTTGCAACCGCACGTATGGTAAAAAGTTTCCGGTAGCCTTCGCCCCAAGTTTAAAAATATTAACCTTGTAACCTTGTTTTATATATTTATATATATATATATTTATGTTTGACTCGGCTGCGTCAGTATTTATATTTTTTAGAGACATGAATGTCTTAGCAGGGAGTGGCGCGACTGAAGAATTTAGGCTTACACAGATTTTTTAAGTTTTTCTTCACTCCATTTATTAATGCTTGACACGATTTAAATAACACTTCACTGATATAGAGTGTTGTGAGATTCTTTTGTTAATTACTGGCACTTTTTAACATGTAAACTATTTTTTTTTACACGAATACGTATTAAATTTCTCGAGGACGCATCTCGTGTCCGGTTAGAAACACTGTCAACAAGCAACTAATTTCTGAATTTGTAAATTTTGCTCCATTTTAGTTTCTGATTGGCTAATCCTAGTCCAATAGAATACCTTTATTTAACTAAAGCTTTTTCTGGTTGTTGATTGGCTATTTTATAAACTGTCACTAAAATTACATTATTGCTTCCAAGAATCACAAGCAGCATTATTAAACTTTCAAATTCATTATTGTCTCAAGGTTACCTCATTGTTAGCAACGTTTAACCTATTATTCTCACAGCCCCTACATTATTAAATTACATAATACATTCACATAACATTATTACACATGTATACAATAATATAAACATATATAATGTCTGTAATATACACCTTTTATATATTGTTACATACACATATTGCTTTAAGGCGGGCTGTTATTGAATTTATATATTATATAATAGAGACTGAAATCATTTAACTGTTAAAAATACTGCCTCGCTATTATCGTACATCGCACAAACGTACAAATTATCGTATGCCCCAGTATTATGGTACAACTTCGCACTTGAAGTTTATATATTCTGTAGCAAGTTTTGTCGAAATCATACAAAAATATATATTGATAACAAAGTTCACCGAGAGAAATGAAGCTGCGCCCCCAATAACTAAATTTTGTAATTTTTAAAGGGAAGGAAGGAGTTTGGAAGGAAGTCATTAAGAATTTGCTATGTTCACAATAAAGTGCCAAAGATATTCCCTGATTTATACTCAACGAAATGGGATTGAAACTAGATAGCATGAATAGGAAGCCCCACTAGGACTAGGACTAGGAGCGGAGGGGGCTTAGCACCTCGACCTATAAGGTCTTTTGCGCCAGATCCCCCGACAGGAAAGGGTGAGGCGAGAGGAGACAGAGGCAGGACCAGGGGCACGACAGGTCAGAGGGCAGGGTCCCATCTTTTACAGATTGAAACTCCCCGATGGCAGCTGGTGCAACCGGTTCCCCTCCCCCCTGCAGGCTTGCACACCCCTCTGGGCGGCTCGGAACTCGGAGACCGCCCCATTTCGGGGTCGAAGGGTTTCATAGAGCATCCTCCCTGTCGTCCAATGCCGAGGCTCCAGCGAACACTTTCAATCCTGAAACAGACCAAGCAAATGAAAGGTGAAGTGAAATGAGAATGGGGGTGAAATTGAGGGTCAGGAAATTCGGGGGATGTAATGAACCTTCCCAGCATTCGCCTAGCGACCCGTGGAAACTCTCGATAAAAATTGGCAGCGGATATTGGACCCACTACCTCCCGAATGCGGGCCACAGGCGTTACCGCTTGAGCCATCCCGCCTCGTTGAAACCCTATAAAACAGCATTTTTAGAATTCTTGGAAATATTTTACAGACTATGTCCATCGGGTAGTACAATGATTTTCAAGGGTGAAAGAATTATCTCCCTTCAAAACGCACGCGCCCGCCCGCACACACACAGTATTGACAAATTTACTGATAAGTATAGGTAACTCGTTCTATTTGCAATGTTACGTTAGACATCTTTTCAGTAGGAAAGGTAGAATCAAATGACTGAAAAATTCAATACCATAGACGGGATTTGAACCAGGGATCTCCCGGTCTCCGTTCGGTTGCTCTTACCACTGAGCTACCATGGCAACATGCTGGTACTCCATTAAATTCCCCAACGGATTCGCATTTTTTCCGGTAAACCACAAGGAGTTTGTTGTCCAACACACGGCTTGTGTGGAAGAACAATTAATTCCATTAATTGATCTAATAATGGTTGAAAATATGAAGCCCGGGACTTAAAGTACTTACAACATTGTAAGTCGCCATTGGCGTATGTCATCTCAATACTATTTGAGATCTCCTGGTGGTTTACCGGAAAAAAAAATGCGAATCAATTGGAGAATTTAATGTCGTGCTGTCATGTTGCCATGGTGGCTCAGTGGTTAGAGCAACCGGACGGAGACCGGGAGATCCGTGGTTCAAATCCCGACTATGGCATTGAACTTTTCAGTCATTTGATTCTACCTTTCCAATCTTGTCCAACACACGGCTTGTGTGGAAGAACAATTAATTCCATCTTTTGAGTAAACGGGAGCAAAATCACTTTTAATAACTCACGCATGTATGCCCCCAAGGGTACTACAATGTAGTGGTAACGGTGTCAGGGTGGTGGCCTCCTCCAATGTTCACCTTGACTTTCCCAGAACTTCTTCATCAAGGAATAACATAACAGGCAAAACAGGTCCCATTTCCTATTCACTACTTAATAACAAAATTTTTCGCGACTGTGTCTGTGGTTTGGTGGTTAGCATGCTAGCTTCCAAATCCAGAGGTCTCGGGTTCGATTCCCGACTGGAGGATGGTAATGTTTCTTTAGATAGGATTATTCCCCGTCCTCACTAGTCTAGAAGTATGACTGAGAGTATAAATGTGTGTGTGTGTGTGTGTGTGTGTGTGTGTGTGTGTGTGTGTGTGTGTGTGTGTGTTTAATCTTTATAATGAAAGCCCAACGAAAACAAACCCAAAGTTTAACAGAATAGTAAACGGGTAAACATAATTGCCGAAGCTGTTCCAAAGGCGTAGCCGCCGATATGACCTTAGATGTTAAAGGTGGCTCTAGGAGATCGAACATGGATTCGTCGACTTTGTAAGCAAACATGTGACCACAAAATCAAGGAGGCGCGCCAAAACCACTTTTAAACAGCAGATATTTTAGTACCAGTGAAAAGTTAGCACACGTTCAGACTGATTTGCTGAAAAGCTTTTCGCATCTGTTTCTTAGTTGTTTCATGAGTGAAGTTTAATGTTTCTCTAATATTAGTTCACTGCCCAAATAATCCATTAGTATGTTTCTGGATGGCTAGATGGCTACATGCCAAAACCCTGTCACAGTGTCAATGGTACTTACCATGAAATAAGTGTAACAAAGTTAACTGCCAAAAGACCTTGAAAAAGGAGGCCAAGGGGGAGTATTAGGAAGAGCCCGCTTTCTAAATAGAAACTGCTACAAGTACTTACATTTTAAAATAGACATATGCTGTTTTTAATAACGAATCAGGTAATCTAGTATCTAAAATTATTAGCTATTTGTTGATTTGGAAAAATCCTATACTTAAGGGTGAAATGCACAGAATGCTTAAAGTATGTTGTCCGTTTTGAGTTAAATGAATTTTCGTTGTCTCTGAAGGCCAATGTGCATTTTGTGCAAAAAGGAACTTGCTTCGAGCATTTTAACACACAGTTACAATCACCTTGTATGCACATTAAGTGTCAAAAGGGATCTTTGCAAGATAAAGACACTTTCTAATATTCAGTAGAGAAATGCTCATGGCTATATTACGATTCAGAAACGGAAAGTTTAGAAAATTCAAGCCGTTCTTCCCTTTGCGTGGATATTCTCAATCCATGTGATAGAAATTCAGTCTTAACAAAGCAGCACTTCAGAAAGTGTGGCAGGATTTATGCAGTAAATAGAACTTGGAACCTTACTGCTAACGCTTCAGGAAACGAATCCCCTTGTAACTCCTATAAGCGCACACATTATTTTCTGCATTTAATTATGTTTTTTCATTAGCATACTCCCTTTAACTTCTATGGCCCTATCGGAGGCTTTTACATAAGAAATGACTAATGTGTTGGTGTTTTACACGCTGAACTACAGGTTTCTTAATGTTGGGTTTTATTACTGATTGCACTTTAAACCCACTCACATTCACTCCCACACTCATACTTCCAGACTCTGTGGAGGATAGTGAACTATTATGGTTAAAGAAAAATTCTCCGCTCCAACCAGGAATCGAACTCTGGAGATATATATATATATACAGAAAGAGCCAAAAAATTACGAACCGGCTGCGCGGTGTTTTTCCTGTCCGCGTCCTCGGTGCTCGTTGACGTCTGGCGCTACCGTGGAAAGACGCGGGTGAAACCATAAACATTTTTAAAATTACTTTTAAACGCTTTACTTACCAACTTCATGAAAGGAGATGCTGAAACTGGCCACCGTCGTTGTCCATGCATTTTTGGCACCTCTTTAGGAAACTATCCATCACTCGCCGTAGTTCACGTTGAGAAATGCTGGCAATTTCCTGGCGGATATTTTGTTTTAATTCTACCAGGATATGTGGGTATGTCTTGTACACTCTGTTTTAAGTTATCCCAGATATAGAAATCGCAGGGGGTTAGGTCGGGGGACCGAGGGGGCCACAAATCTCTGCTAATAATTATGTCCTCAAACACACTTTTTTAGTTGTTAAGTAAATCTTTAAAAGTAGTTCTAAAAATGTTGTATGGTTTCATTCGCGCCTTTCTGTGATAGCGGCAGACGGCAACGAGCGCTGAGGCAGCGGATAGGAAAAACACTGCGCAGCCGGTTCGTAGTCTTTTGGTTCTCCCTGTATATATGTTGGCATGTTGGGATCTACTGGCTGACTAGAGGAACTGGCAAAACATGGGCAATTTCTTGGTTAAAGTGCGCGAAGGTTCAATTTGTTCAGTTAGTCAAAGGTAATTTATCTCTCTTTTCCTTTTTTCTTGCTTGTTTGTTTTGTTTCTTTTTCTGCTTATTTTGTCACCATACCTTGTATCTTAAATATGCATGTACGGTCAGTGACCCATGCACTAAATACTTGTGTAATAACTTCAATAATTTGAAACCAATAAATACCTTATCTATCTACTTAGGTCGTACAGATAGTAAACTATATATATATGTGTGTGTGTGTGTATTTGTTTGTTTGTTTTAAGTTTAACCCCTTTAAGTATACCTATGACTGAAATTTTCAAATTCTAAACCAACAATGCAAACTTTCTGAAATTTATACCATATGTATTTTAATGCAAATATGTCAAATCTGAAATTTCACCCATTTTTCTGAAATGGTTTAAAATGTATGGATACAATTGTTTGTTATTTTGTTACGTCACTTAAAAAGTCCCTTGCGGAAAAAAATTAAATTTTGGCCTGATATTGTAACTCTTAAGTTCACAATATATACACTTATTAAAATTGCCCAAGGTTTTTCAGCATCTCATCTAGTTTAAGCTCTAAGGTTTTTAAAATTGTTCAATACGTATTTTGTGCCTAAGAATTTGGAACTTTTGTATTTGAAAATTAAAAATAATGTACTTAAATACAGCTAGGGCAATTCTTATTTATTGTAATTCTGTGAAATTGTGTGTCAAGTTGTATTCCCTATCACAAAAAGAGTTCTACAAGGAGCATTTTATAGGAAGAAAAATGCTGAAAATATCAATATGGAGAAAACAGTTATTTAAGTTTTGAATGTATAATTCATAGTCAAATGACCAGTTTGGTTGACTGGACCCTCAGATTTCTGTCCTCTCCTCTGTTGCTGCTTTTTCTGTCTTTTTCTTCTTTAGTTGTTGCTTTTCTTCCGCAGAACTTCGCTTCTTACTTTGCATGATGCGAGTCAAATTGCGTTGTGTTGAAGTTTTTCCTGCTGAGTCTACCATTGTTGCATCTGTGATGTTTAGCTGTAGCTCCATTTATTTAATGCTACTGTTAAAATACTCCAGAGCCATAAGTTTTTAATGTTTATAATGCCATATTCTTTCAAAAATGAGTGTAGTAATATGTTTAGAAAATTTACAAAACGCGTATCACACTGGGTGCTTCTACCTTCCGCTTTGAATAGACAATTTAATTTGAATGGGTAGCTGTTTCCCCTTCCTTCCATGAACCGATGGATGGGAAAACAGTCACACAAGTGATATTTATAACAAAGCACTCTTTGGAAGGTTATACTGGAAGGTGAAAGAGCAAAATGATATAAATGATGTTCTAATAGGCCCGGGATCCTTCCCTTATCTCAGGTTAAGGGAAACTCCGGAAAATGCCCTATTCAGGTAGCTCATCATAACCGAAATCTCGGAAAACCTCTTGAATGTGACACAGATACGTTACCTCCACACCACGGAAGTGGGTCACAGCTATAGATAGATAAGATAGATAGATAAGGTAGGTAGGTAGGGTAGGATAGGATGATTCTAACGTCCTTTAACCTGGTAGGTCATATCGGACGATAAATGCAATTGGTGAAATGATGCTCAAGGGTGCCCGGAGTTCATAGAGCTTACAGTTGCCTGACATTCTTCTTCTCAGCGTAAGGGAAACCCCGGAAGAGATCTTATCCGGGTAACTCACCCTAACTGAGATTCGAACTCGGGATCTCTTGAATGCGAGACAGACACGCTACCCCCACACCACGGAATTGGGCCACAGATATTGTTATTGAAACTCTTTGTTTACAGATTCCATTTTGAAACAATGCATAAGGTGTGCAGTGAAAGGAAGCAGTACACTATTGCTAAACTAAGACCTCGTTCGGTCTCTAGGGGACTATAACCCCAGAGGCGTCACCGGTTCCCCGCATGGCAGCCCCGGTAACCAAGGAGCTACTCCAACCAGCAGCAAAAGCTGAGCTCCTATATAATCCTACCATGAGTTGCTTGGTAAATTCAAAATTAAACCCAAAACAATTTTCGAAAAACCTCCCACCAGCGGTGCGCTATGGCCGTTGCACCCTGACCTGCAGTCGTTGAGGAGGTCGCTGCTGACTTCCTTCAACCCCACAACCTTAGTCTCAACCGCCATCCTGCAACAACCTTATCCTACCAACAAGTGATTAAACCCTAACAAGGGTAGGTACACTTCACAATACACCTTCGGGCTGCCCTCAGCTTGCCAGTTTGCCTCGTGCTCGTGCTAAGCTAAGAAGGGAATAGTCACAGAGTTCATGACAACAGAGATACAAACGTTCCAATCTATAGGTATTCCTCAGGAAAATCTACGATCTTTAGTTATCCACAGTTAAGGCACATACTTAAGCAGTAGGTTTATAGTAGCTGATATTGGCATGTCGATTAATGGAGATTTCGATCATTACTTTATTCATGCCTTGCCTACTACATACGGTAGTAGGCAATGATATAAATCAAATTTTTGGTCTTTGGGACAAAACAATCGTTTCCATTGCCAATTAAAAATAAATGTGTTTTATTCACACGACTTCTCTACACACACTACTATAAACTATCCTTACAAACGCTTATTCTTCTATTCACTTCTTGTTAATAAATAATAACTTCATTACACACTTTTTGCAGTTATAAGAAGAACCCAATAGGCTAAAGCGATAGTCAAATCCTTTAACAACCGTTCGCTATGTGATGGCTTTGAAATTACGCTCTTTTTGTATGAACACAGGAGAAAAAAAACAACATATTTGCGATATGCAGTTAAGAAAAGTATAACATATTTTAAAATTCAAACCAATAACAAAGAATGTCTCAGAAATGGTTAATGCCACAAAAAATTTAATTGACACAAATTGTTTGCTTCAACGGGAACTTCATTCTTTGTGTACTAAGACTTTATCTTTTTCTTGCGGTTTACCAATTACACAAAAGTAATTCAGAATAAAGAAGACTTCACAGGCTAGTCCGAAAAAATTGAAGATGTAAGTAGAAATATAATAGCGACTTGGAGCCACAAAGGATTTGCCGCCATCTGATAAGGTTCTTTGATCTATGCCGCTAGCCCCGCCCCCTCCCTTTGAGGCCTCACATGCCGCCACGGTCGCGTGGCGCTAGCTCCGCCCCCTTCCCTTTGTGGCCTCACCTAATGCCGACTGGTTCTGTGCCGGCAAGTCCTCCCCCCTCCCCCCTGTGGTCTGGCCACGTGCCGACGGCCCGCCCCCTCCCTCCCCCATACGCGTACTCTCCCTCCCCTTTGTGTTCTGGTTGGTTTCCTGTGGATAGGTGGGGGAGTGTGTATTGATCCTATACGTCGGTCGCGTACCTTCCCTAGGTCTAAATCCCTGCCGTGTGATTGGCTTGGGGTAGGGGATGTGCCGCTCGGGGTGAGGGGTTATATGTGAGGGTTCTCGGTGCGTGACGTTGGCGGTGTGGGAATGCGATTCTCGATGCCTGCCGCACATCGGCAAATCGTTTGAGTACATAATTGTGTCAATCAATTAGGTAATGTGTGTTATTGAAAAAAAAATAAGAATGCCCATCATATTACTACTAATGCAATTAAACGCTGTTCGTCGAGCAATTAAGTATTTTTGATAGATTAATTGACTCGTTCGCATCTGACAGCCGTCGTATATGTATAACTACGCTCACGGTCTTAACCTCTCTCCGGCAACAGCCCGACATGTAATGGAAAGCCCGCCAACCGACTTCTGTCTGGTAATAACCAGTTTCACCCCCACTCCGCGACTGCGTGCGTGACGTCACTAACAAGCCTCGACATGTAGACTAGCCCGGCTCCACTCTGTCGGCGTTGGTAAATCATGTTAAAACACGCTCGCCAAGGACTTTCCTTGGTATTCAAAAACAGACGGATGGCTTCTGCCTGGAGGGTGAATAACAGGTCTCAACTTGCATTCCACCCCCTCCACCGCCGAGTGACGTCACCGTCTACAGTATATAAGGAACGTAGGCAGCCGGAGCGATCATTTATTGTTTTTTCAGTGTTCGTTCAGTGATAATCGAAATGGCTGGTGATCATCGTGCATCTGATGTGAATGATTACTGGAGCGAGTGCGGGGAAGTTTATTTTCACTACGTATACTTCCATACCGAAACATGCAATGGTTTAATGCATTCAGTGTTGTGTACTCAACCGTCGCATCATGATCAGATGACTACACTGGAAGTGTGTACAGAGAGCTGTCCTGTTTATCGAGGAGCGAACATGTAAGTAATATACATATTTCTATAACTCGGTAATATATTGTACGCATGTTAAATGAAATCTAACTTGAAATTATTTCATTCTTTCAGTGAAAATCACAGGGGTGTTGATGTGGAGGATCTTAGCGATGTCGATGAAGTTGACGATGTCTTCGTCTCGAAACATCTAGCTAAATGTGATACAGAGTCGTGCACCGGATACATGCATTCTGTACTTTGTACTAACCCGGCCCAGCATGAACGTATGACATCCTTCTTCCTATGTAACGACAACTGCGAGGTCTACCAGCGCAGGAATAGAAAACTCGAGTAAGTAGAAGAAATGTTAAATTACATATTCATTTACTACTTCTAATGCTACTCTGTGTCTAACCTAAAAAATTAAATTATTACAGACTGCGAATGACAGCGCCTAAGGTACCTGTGCCAATAGAGGAGCTGGATCCTGAAAGACGCGATGTCGATATAGTGGAATATCCAATCGCAGAGCGCCATACACAGCCTATGGATGAGGATGCCGCTCCATTACCCGCCATTACTACTAGCCCTGATGATAAAGCACCGAGGGTACAGGAGTGGATAAATCAGGCGACTCCAGATTGCTCGCCCGAGATACACACAGAATCGTGCAAGACCGTGAAGTGAGTATGACACTCTTTGATAGTACTTTTTTGTGTGACAAGGGGAGAAGATTTTTCTAATATGTGTATTTTCTCTTTCAGCCGTATGAAATCATTAACTAAACCTATTTCTAACATTGTTTTGAATATATGTTGCAGGGGTGTGAGGAGGAGGCTGAGGAAGAGACGGAACGAGACCGGTGAGAAAAAGCAGAAGAGACGGTGTAAGAGGAGAATCCTCAACGAGGGTCCTATGGTCTTCTTATTCATTGAAGATACCCCGGAGGAGCATGGGGAATCGATCACATGCGCTTGATGACGTCACCATCTCCCCCTCCCATTCCGTGAATATCGGACTATGCTATGACATCCCCTCCCTCTACATAAACTGCGAAAGTGATAAATCATTTGTTTATATTACAAAATCAGACTGGGATATAATATCCAAAAACATTCCAATGATTGAAGATTACCTACGCCAAGAAAAAACGTTTGCGTGTGATGAATATTGTGAATGTAATTTATGCATACAATATTATTGTATTTTTTGACCATTCAATTCATTTCATAAATACATGTTTAAATAATAATGTAATATCTTTAGACATTGAGGGTGTAAGGAACCTAAAACGGCTATTGCCCTATATTGAAAGACATTTGAATATTTTAAATGATTTCTGCAAGTCAGGAGCAACTAGTTTTTCAGGGAGTAGGAGGGGGAGAAGGAAAATGCTTGAAATGTATGCTAAAGTCAATAAAAGAGTGTTTTAGTATATGAATTCAATTTATTATTCATAAACTTATCCTAGTACATTCCTTTACAAAACCATTCACCCAAACATATACATAATTATATAAGTGCTTGCATCAAGTGAGAAAGAGGTTTGTAGGTAAATACTTTGTCATGTAGAACCAGACAGTACAGTGACGTCTGGGCTGGTATATTTGCAGATGCTTGAATCTCGATTCTGATGTTCACAGCTCCATTTATAACCTCCTCGGGTTGGTGAGAACAGTCTATTACGAATAATGGTGCACGGTGAAGAAAATCCTTTCTCTTCAAGAGGGGGTAATTATCTCTTTCATAATAGGAACTTTGAAATTTACAGTACATTTCATATAGTGAAGCAAACTTTGAATTTTTAAAGTCCAAGTTCAAATCATGGTAGGGGTAGCATTCACTGTTGAGGAATAGTCTCAAATTAGTAATGTTGCAGTGATCAAACTCGGAACTGTTCTTGCTATAATCGCCCAATCTTGCAGTCTGCGCGCACACTATGATGAAGCGAGGTTTCTCGAGCTTAGATGTTGTTGCTACATTCCAAGTGAAAGATCTTGTTTGGGGTACAGCAGGCTGGGTATGAAGATCCATAGATCGAAAGGCAAGGTGTAGAGGTTTATCAGACTTGACAATTTTTAGAATGTGAACTCTTTCAGCATCGGAAAGACGAATTACAGGCATCCTCCATTCGATTCTAGTTAACTTTACATTAGCTTCCTCTCCATTCGAACTCAGGACACAGTTTCTAGAATCTTTGGATCTTATGAGAATCAATTCAAACTTACTGTTGAGTATAAGCTCCTTGTGGTCATCAGCAAATCCTAGGAGCATCGAGAGAGGGACTACAGCATTGAAAGCTCCATTCGTTGCGTGTACTATATCAACTTCTTCACCTGGATAGGCCCATCCAGCATTCAGCAGCCGATTCGACTCCATAGGGTTGAGAGTCACATAATTTCGTATAGTTGTAGTAATTCCTGGATTCCTTGTTCTGTCTATAGTTGTAGCATTCATATCTAGACGTATCTCATCAAACATGAAGGCTATAGCATTATTAGCGAGCTTCGCTGTAGTAGGCGATCCATCTACCTTGGTGAGAGCACCTTCGATGTAGAGATAACTTTTGTTAGGTAGCGTATACAAATCTTCAGCTTGGCATGGTATTCTAATTTCATCGTTTACATCCAGAGCGGACGTGTTGTATGGAAGAAAAATATGCTCCTCCTTGGTGATCTTGTCGTCAAAGGCTGGAACTTCTGTCACGTTTAAGATATCCATTATAGCGTTCTGTAACCTAAACCCTCGAGGAACTTGCGGTTAGCACGTGTTAACTCCTCGGAAGCTGGAGAGGTAGTATGCTTCGAACGTGGTGTACGTCGTCTATTATAGTATTTGCGATGTCTTTTAAAATGTATTGCCATTGCGTCTTATGTGCAGTCTTGTAGTGATAACTTCGTTCCTGAAGTTGATCGCCTTTCCGTGTTGATCTACCACTCGAATAGTGATCTGGTCTATATAGTTTGTATCTATGACCGGTAAATATATCGGGTTCGAAGGTTCTTGAGAGATATGATAGCCTGGTGGAACAGAAGGGAAAAACTCGTAGAGCGAATGTCCGCTTTTACCGTCAATGAATGAGCCTGTTGCAATACTGCACTCCACACGTATGATACTCACTTTAAATATATTCACAAGATCGTCAGATTCAAACGCTTCTCCAGCAGGAATTATTTTAGTGTCTGTGAATCCTAGAAGCGAACCAATAGATCTAGCCTTAGAAAAGTCTATTGTATAAGGACATTTAATCTCAGCCTTCATTGTATTATTGTTAGGTCTTATAAAGAAGACTTCATCATTCAATCCTAGTTTATCCTTTAGAAATGCATTGATATCGGCAATCTCGTAGGTTCCATGCGGGATGACAATGGTTTCAGGTTTACCATTGTGAATATAATGAAATCTATTATTACTTTCATCGACATTTGGTATTGAATAGAATGTTTCAAAATTCAAGAGAGCAATCTCATAATGGCCTGGAGGATCTAGCTGTAGAGGCGGGTTTAAATACGTTGAAATAACAGTGTCTGGCCCACTCACTGTAACTGTATAACTCATCTTGACGATGTAGCAGCTTCTAGGATAAAAGAAATTGCAAGCACAAGTGCCCGCAGATGACTGATTCGAAATTCTGGTATCTCTGTGTATTATAGTAGATTTTAACACCTTAGATATTTCTCAATCTCAGGAGGCGGTTTCAAATTGCCGAAACTATCAAAGTAGTATGCGACATCACCTTCTTTCCTTATAGCAACCCAGTGTGTTCCTTCATTATCGGAGGTATCGAGATTGGTAATAAGCCTCTCTTTGAAGTGTGGTTTTAAAGGAAGTTTGTCAATCATATAAACTCCTCTAAAATAAGGAATTTTTAAACGTTTAGCATAATATTCGATGGCTACGTTACTTAGGGCTTCCTCCGGTATATGTACAATCCTCTTCCACCGTTTTTTGCCTTCTTTAAACCCCTGCCTTTAGATCCTCTTTTTTTCAAGGACCTTGCTATTTTAGATGCAGCTGCTAAAGACGACATCAGTGGCATTGCAGGTAAGAATCCTCCTTTATTCCTCTTCTTACACCTTCTCTTTCGGAGCCCCTTTCCTCGTGTCTCCATTGCCTTGTTATGCCTAGCAACTTCTGCTAAGTGCCTATCAGCAGCCTTTTTTTATTGACTGCAGAGGCTATCTGAGCAGCGCCGCCTGCTGCAGCGCCTAAAGCAGCAATGATGGGTATCAATGGCAAGAACCCTCCTCTCTTCTTCTTCCTCTTTCCGGCTCCCAATGCAACCTTTCCCTTCATGATTGCAGTTACTAGCCTTGCAGCTAACCTTTCACCAAAAGTTGAATCTGATGTCTGCACCCGTTTCCAAGCCTTCTCTGCAAGAATTTTATCCGCTATTTGTCTTGAAGCGGTGTCCTTATTCTCAGCGTACGTGAGGTCGTGCTGTTTGCAAGCTTCGTCTAATTGGTTAATTCCTGGGTCTCCTCTTTTTAGACCTTTTTCCAATTTAGTACCAGGCCCGCAATATCTATATCCAGGTAAGTGAGCTTCAAAGGGGAGCGAATTAATTATGGAATTAATAATTCCAGAGCCGCGCTTATACTGCAACGACCTTCCTCTCTTAGCTCTCATGATATACTAAGCGAGTAATTGCATACATTAGCCCTTTTATATCATTGCAATCAGTCATTAACTACTTTACATCCGGTAATATATAAACATCGCACACGCATTTTATAAGTTAGTTGTTAACATGGAGCTTGTTAAGCAGCACTGCTCTCTACCTATTCAGGTATTAGACTTTGAAAGTGACTTTAGAAGCGATCGCCATGGCAAGTTATTTCCATCTAATGTCAGAGCTCTTATTTTAGGAAGCTCCAGTGCAGGGAAAACAAACGTATTACTCAATATGCTACTCCATGAGAATGGGCTACGTTTTGAAAATTTGTATATTTATTCAAAGTCTCTCTATCAACCAAAGTACCAATACCTAATTAAAGTGCTCGGAAACATCGAAGGCATAGAAGTGAACACCTTCGACAACGGGGATGATGTTTTGCATCCTTCTGAAGTCAAAGAAAATTCAATCTTTATATTTGATGACGTCATCACTGAAAAGCAGGAAAAGATAGCATCCTTTTACAGTATGGGTAGACATCGAAATGTCGACTTTGTATATCTAGCACAGTCCTATGCTAAAGTTCCAAAACATTTAATTCGCGATAATACAAACATGATAATACTCTTCAGACAAGACAATTTAAACTTAAAGCACATTTACGAAGATTATGTAAATACCTACATGTATACATGACCTACAATGAATTTAAAGATCTATGTAAGAACGTTTGGGAGAGTTCTACAGAAGGAAGACCCTTTGTTGTGATAGTTCCTGAATTTCATATGAATGAGGGACGATATAGGAATGGTTTTGATGTATATATTAAGCTCGACAAAAAAGAAAATGATCATTTGTAGTTAATCATGAGCATCGATAGGTTCGGTTCTCAGAGAACTGGACCAGTTAGAAGAGTGTTTGATCGTTTTATCATAAACAGAGATGTCAAAGGAAACTATCAATTCAAGAATAAGAGATTGTGCAATGTTCACGATCCTGAAGATAATCATGACGCCTCCAATAAGAATTATGTGGATGCTCTCGAAATTAGGATGCAAGATTTCTCTCAGCAAGCTGCTAACAATGTTGAGGTTATGGTTAAGACCCTGATCGATGAATTGATTTCAAGATATATCCTCAAGAGAGATAAGGAAAATAACGTCGTGATCGATAAAGTTAGATTGAAGGTATTGCTAGATCCTGTTCACGATAATGATGTTGTGAATAAAAAGTTCATCGTTGGATATGTCAATTCACTCACACAGTCGAGAGATGGTAATGGTAACATTATATTCGACAATAAGAGAATAATTGATATAGCGGATCCTCTCGGAGATACGGATGCTGTAAATAAAAGATATGCTAGAGCTATGATCATTAGGAAATCGAACGAGACGCGACAGCAGTTAAACAGGTACTTACCAAAGGAAATCGAGATGCAAATAGGCAAGAAGCTGCTAGACATTACAGCAAATCTGAATAAAACTACGAGTAAAGTGGATACTCTAACAACCTCTACAAAAGACAGAGTGGATTCTGTAATGGACTCTATTAAACAAGTTACCGCAGAGCTTGATAGAGAAAAAACAAATCTTCAGAATCTTTGCAATCAGAAAATTAGTAATATAGAAAAGTTAGCGATGAAGCGAGTTTCAGATTTAGAGTCTACAGTCAGACAGTTAAAGATAGAGGTTTTGAATACTCTCAAAACTGATTGCTGCAATGATAAACTTAAGAAAGTGGAGGATAATGTAAATATGATGATGGACGCCTACAAAACTAATATGCAGCAAATGACGAGTCTAGAAGAATCGGCCAGAAGCCAGTACGCTAATACGGCAATCTTTGCTGAAGCGTTCAAGACACATACACAGGAGCATAAGAAAGAAACCGAGCAACTGAGAACTTCGATAGAGATGTTAGCTAAGGCTATCGATACGTTGAGAACTCAAGCTGAACGCAGACTATAAATTGAAGGTAATCGTCTATTTCCTCATCATTTGTAAGATGGATAGTGAAAGCATAAGACTTAAAGAGTCTGTAGCCGAGCATACCAGGGCTGTAAAAGAAAAACTGAGAGCTCTAAAAGGTCTCAGGTTTGAGACTCAGCATGTCATGTCCGAAGCTTTGAAGCCTGTAACCACCCCCCTCAAGGATATTTTGGACACTCAACGAGGGTTGCCGGTGAAGAACGTCAAGAATGAAGATGGTGATTCTACAAGTATTTCTACTTACCTTCAACACGTTCGCTCAAAAGACAAGGATCGTATTGATACATTGTTCGGCGTGAGATATCAGGATGGAAGTTATATGCTTGGAAATAAAGATATTCATTTTATAAATAATCAAATATTGATAGGTGATGAAACGTATGAGTCTACCGCCGGTTTGACGGAGCTCATCTTTAAGCGAACGCCTCAGATTTCTGCATACACTAGTGAAGACTTGGAGACATACGCTAAGATTATGAAAAGTACTTTTCTTCATAGAAGTGGTTACAGCAGACACGGTCGCTTGAAATCTGGTAAATCGTATAAATACAAGAATATAATACGACCCTTGCTCAATACACATTCAGGTCTAGGACTGGCATGGAAGGAGCATAAGCCTGATAAGGAGGTTGAGTACGTTTTCTGGAGAAATCCTAACACATTAGTGAATAGACTGAGGTTACTTATTGCTTCGAGGGACGCTGGTAATAATAGCCACACTCGAGAGATTGAGGAAATTATCCGGGAATTGAAAGCATCTAAAATTATAGCATGACCGCCAAACAGAATATCGCCAGAGAACTTCACGGCTCGGCGAGGAGGAACTATTTACGACGGAAAATTATCAGCAAAGGTATGAATGATTTATTACAAATTGATTTGATTGAAATGATACCCTATGCAAAAGTGAACAAACATTTCAAATACATTCTGATCGCAATCAACTTTTACTCTAAAATGGCATATGCAAAACCCTTAAAGGATAAGGGTGGAGTTAATGTTGCAAAGGCTATGGAGGATATATTACAAGAAACGGACGTCCCTCCCCGGAATATTCAAAGTGACAACGGGAAAGAATTTTATAACAAGTTCTTTAAACGATTAATGTTTAAGTATAATATTAACCACTACAGCACCTATACCAATGTGAAGGCTGCGGCTGTTGAACGTTTAATTCGAACCTTGAAGAATATGATGTACCGCGAGTTTTTAGTCCAAGGCTCATACAAGTGGCTAGATCTTTTACCTAGAATCCTTGTAAAGTACAATGATACTTTTCATTCAACTATCCGCATGAAGCCTAATGAAGTGAAGAACAACGATCTTCTTCTGACTGTGTATAATTATAATCAAGACCGAAGAGAGAAGAAGGCTTCAAGGAAGTTTAGTGTTGGTGATTATGTCAGGATATCTAAACATAAAGGACATTTTGAAAAGAGTTATGAATCTAACTGGAGCGTTGAAATCTTCAAAGTATTTCGTGTGAATCGTACCAAGCCTACAACGTACATACTAAAGGATAGGAATGGTGAAATCATAAAAGGTGGCTTTTATGGACATGAACTAAAAAAGACTAGCTATCCTAACACATATTTAGTAGAAAAGGTTATACGTAAACGTGGAAACAAAGTTCTTGTAAAGTGGTATGGTTTTGCAGATACTCAATGGATTGATATAAAGGATTTGGTGTAATGCATGAAGACTTAATAAAGACCAGTTGTTATGATTGTAAAATCACGAGTATTTTTTATTTTAAAAATCCTTCATATTTTCTCTTTCTTTGAGGGAAAATTAATATATAAAAACCCTCGCATACTTTAAATGGATATATACAACACATTATCAGAGGGAAAAATTAATATATAAAAACCCTCATACACACTTTAAATGAATATATACAATGACATTATCAGAGGGAAAAATTAATATATAAAAACTCTCATACACACTTTAAATGAATATATACAATGACATTATCAGAGGGAAAAATTAATATATAAAAACTCTCATACACACTTTAAATGAATATATACAATGACATCAGAGAGAAAAATTAGTATATAAAACCCCTCATACATACTTTAAGTGAATATATACAGTGACATTATCACAGGGAAAAATTAATATATAAAAACCCTCACACACACACACTTTAAATGAATATATATACAATGACATTATCAGAGGGAAAAATTAATATATAAAAACCCTCAAACACACTTTAAATGAATATATACAATGACATTATCAGAGGGAAAAATTAATATATAAAAACCCTCATACACGATTTAAATGAATATATACAATGACATTATCAGAGGGAAAAATTAATATATAAAAACCCTCATACACAATTTAAATGAATATTTACAAAATCCAGATTGAAAAAAACAAGATATCTTCAAATATTTACATATTTACAAGTTTAGGCACTAGCAATCACCAGGTCTAAGGGAATAATGGCCCCACGCTAGAGTCTTATAACTTCCCTCCATCAACTTCCTCTTATCGCCACCTCCCTTCAACGCCAATTTATTTGTCACAATTGTTGTAATTTTGTGGTGTTTACTCCGAAATGTTTTTTGTATCGAATAAATTTATAGGCTATGGTCTTTTAAACATTCAAAATAATGGCCGAAATCTATTTTATCCATGCCTGTCCTGGTGATGCCCTTAGCTTTCTTAATTGTCTGCCCTCCATATCTGTAGGCGTATAGCTTCGCTCTAATACCGACATACTCCTCCATAATCAAGCCACCCAATTCGTCCTTGAACAACCCAATCTTTTTCCTATTGGCTTGCTTAATGCCATATACATTATCCTTTTCGAAGTTTGAAGTGTCGAAATATTGAGGGTTCTCCCTGATGAACTCATAGATATCAGAACTCGTTTCAAAAATAAACGAGTCTGTATCCATGTAATTCAGCAGCAAGTCTTTTAAATTCGGTTTCATGATATTGTAAAAGAAGTCATACATGATAAATTTTGAAATGTCCAAAATTGCGTGTCCTTTGTAAATTGGTTTGTTCATATGTACTTCCTCTCTGCCCAGTTCGATTCCCACAAGATTTTCCTCAAAAATTATGGTGCGTAGGTAAGTGCTGCGTGCTATTAACTTCTTTGCCTGTTCCCATGTTCCAACTATTTTGAAATCAGTGTATTTTCTAACATTCTCTATAAATTTTCCATATACGGCGTTATTCATCTTTTTCCACAGGTTTTGGCCGAATTTTGACTTTTCTTGTGCTCTCTTCTCGGTGTTGACGTCGATATATGTCTTCAACCAGTTAGACTGGTCGTAGGACACCACTCTGTGAATATGTCTCACAGTTAGACCTTGCTCGATACACTGCTGCATCACCCTGTAGTGCAAGACATATTTGCTTTTCTGTTCTAATGTTGCAAGCAGTTTCTTGTATTGGCCGTTCGGTGGTATTGCGCTCTGTGGGCAGAAAGGAAGTTCGTTATGGGCGTCGTGGATATGGTCGGGGTATTCGATATCAACCTCTAGCACATATCCAGTCTCTGAATCTTCTTTGACTTCTGCGAAGTTTATGCCTTCAATTTCTTCTCTCGTGAGCCATTTCAGATTTTTGTATGGTAGGGCAGACACCATAGAAGCTCCATATAAGTTGTTTATGTCCCAATAGGACAGGTGTTTAACAGGAGCATGCTGGTCAAAGTTGGACATGTACCTGTGGTTAGCTTTGGTATAGCCCTTCACCACTGTGCACAGTCCGCCTCTAATTCCCGACTCGAAAAATTCCAGCATGCTCTTGTCGGATATTAAGGAAAGTTTCGCCTTTGTTATCTTCAACATAGCGTCAAAGGCGAGTCCTGGTAATGTATAAAACCATGCTGGGTCAAGTTTATACATTCCCAGGATGAGATCTCGAAACTTTTCGAAAATATCCGCCAAGAGCAGTATATCTGTTTTCAGGTATAGGTCACTGTATTCTCCGAGATTCCGGATATTAAAGACCTCCCAGACTTTTACAGCATGCCTGTATTCCTCTTCGGTAATGTGGTTGTCAGTGAGAGTACTGTAGAAGGCCTCCTTCGGTGGTAGAGAAGTTTCTTCGAGAACGTCAAGGCTTGAAACATAATCATATGGGAATATTCCCTTGCTCTTTGCCAGCTTAAAATGCTCCTCAACAGGATATTCTGCCCTTGTTATTTTAAAATCACTCTCCTCCAGCATGTCAGCCAGGCTGGACAGCTTGTCGTCAAGAAACTTAAAGCTGTCCAGAAACCTGAAGCTGATGTTCCTGTACCGTTTGCTAAACGCTATATACCTTTCACCACTTTGAGCGATGCACGATACGGGCTTATTATCATGTGCCAGGCGTCTTATCAAGAAGTGGCTGTCATAATTAGATAGACAATGAAAAAAGATCGGTATGAAATCAGGGACCTTTCTATTCAAATTGCATCTATTATGAGCAGCACCTAGATATTCGCCTGTCACATGATCGTGATCCCTCACGCGCAAATCGCCCACAGTGAAAGCAGCAAGGCATATATGACACTCAGAGGCATTGTCAAAATTCTGTTGCTCTTCAAGGGTTAAATCCATAGGTTTAGGATTGGAATACACGTCGATGACGTCATTAGCAATTGACTTCAATTGTTTGATAAAGTCATCGACGGCATTTGGACCTCTAAAGAGAAAGAATTTTGACATTGACTCGTCATGCCTACATATCACCTTCAAGGCAATAGACATTGCTTCATGCTCTTGAACGGCTCGGGTCCAGCTCGAGCTGCTTGAGGGCTCGCAAGAGTGAACCTTCGCCAGAACAGATTCAATGTCTGCGTATATAACAAATGGTACAGGAACGCTCTTGGAGAATGCTTTAAATTCAAGGTATTCATCCTGTTGAGGCATTTTAAGCAATTGGCATTTTCCACATCTTAATCGGTGCGTTTCCAAGGCCTTTTCATTGGTGCATCTCTTGAGGCAGGCCTCACATGTCCATATTCTATGTTGGTATTTAGTAACTTGACTCCTTACAAGTCTGGACAAATCTTTAATTATACAGTAGTGGGACTTTTCCCCCTGCTCAATATATAACAGATTGGTATGGTTCTGCCTCTTTTCAGCTGTTTGGTATAGGGGAATAATGTTCTCATTCTCCTCCTCTATACCAAACACTGAAATGGATACTCCATTGTTCTGTTTTTCAAAGCATTCAATTTGATGGAGGGGTGTCGGAAATTCGATACCTTCATAATTGAATGCTTTGAAAAGCAGTTCAAAGGGGTATACTGTTGTTCTATATCCATGGTTACTAGCAGGGTATTTAGAGGCTAGCATACACCATGCAAAGCAGTAATTGTCTTTGTTCTGGATGTTTATAACAGCGTACTTATTCCTGATTTTCAGTGGCAATTCGATGTATGAACCTGCGTGTAAAGGGTCGTAGTGTGTAAAGCCCATCACCAGGCTGAGTATCTTTGACAAGGACTTCGATGATGCTCCCCCCTCAAATTTAGAAATGTTTTCCAAAATATCCCCCGCAATTGAAGAGAAGATCTGATTGAGATCGCTTGACGGAAGAATCAATACAGGCTTAGAATTAAAGCCAGTGGAAAGACTCTTCTCTTCATCAGGTTTGCGGATTAAATATTCAAGTTCCAGGGAACAATGCATCTTTAATCCACAAATGCTTCTCTGCAAGACGCTTTCCACTTCTTTAATAATAAGCTCTTTGCACTCATCTAAAAAGACCCTGGGCTCGAGTATTTCTAATGTATTTTCTATTCTACTATTAAAAATACGTCCCTTGAATGCCGATTGGATGGTATTGCATTCCAGCCCCTGGCAATTACTAGCACTAACCTTGGCCTTTTTGATTGTAAGCTGCTCGCTCCCGTCCGATGCCTGCCCTCTCTTTCCATTCCTAGGTTCTACATCATCGGATGATGATGATGAGGAGGTTGACGGTGCAGCGGCTTCATTGTTTGCGGCTGAGGAGGTCGATGGTGCAGCGGTTTCATCACCTGCGACTGAGGAGATCGAAGGCGCAAATGGTACAACTTCCTCCAGAATGTTGAATGATGAGGAGGCGGATGGTGCAGCGGACGAGTCTTCACCAATCTCTGGTGATGTCGACTCCTGTGTTGCTAGATCCATAGGCTGGCTTCCAAGGTCGCCCAGATCATTTCCTGGAATAATAATATTAATAATAATAACAATAACAATATAGAATGTGTAAAAGAAGTTCATAAAATGTGGAAAAAAAGTCTTACCATTCAGTGGTTGCTGCATGTATGGGGCAGGGCCCCTCCACTGCTGATTTGATGCAGGGAATGTGTGTGGTGCAGATGGCGCGCAATGAACAATACCGCCTCCGAAATAAAGCCCACTTCCTGGAAATAATAATGACAATATTAATAATAATAATATAGAATGTGTAAAAGAAGTTCGTAAAATGCTGATAAATTCTCACCATTCGATGCTTGCTGCATGTATGGGGCAGGGACCCAACCATGCTGATTTGGTGCCAGGTAGGTCTGGAAGCCTGGGGGTGGCGGTGCAGCGGTCGCGAAGCCTACTGGTGCAACGGTCGCGAAGCCTGGAGGTACCGGTGCAGCGCTCGCATGTTGACCGATGCAGCCTCCGAAATAAAGTCCACTTCCTGGAAATAATAATAACAATATTAATAATAATAATAATAATAATAATAATAATAAAGAATATGAACAAGAAGTTAATATGAATTGTTACATTACTTATTTAAAAACTCTGAAGAATGCTTACCATTCGGGTGTTCGGGTGTCTGAATCATTACGGTATTTGATGGGCGCTCCTGCAGCCTGCGGTGGGTATCCTGCTGGAGCTGGATGTATGCTTCAGCCATGTTAGCAGAACTGATTGCTGAAAACGCAATTAATTTACGCGTTAGATTTTTATTTATTAAAGAAACGATATATTATTAAGTTAATTTACTTTACTGCGAATACCTTATACAGGGAAAATGTCGATGTATTTTAAACACCTGAGAAATTTCTATTACAAAAATAAAGCACGTGTATTTCTCGACACAATCATGGAAAATATCTCTTTAACATGATGGAAACAGGCTGAAAGTTTTTACTAAATGAATGCGAGAGAGGAATGAAACATCCACAGTGAATGTTCGACCAATGCATGCAAGCATGAAGTCTTCGGATCGATTACCGTCGGTTACCCCGGAAGAAATTTTTATACAGATCATTTTTTATTCGATTCGCAGGGTTTTCAAGTAATTGTATTTCTCTAGAAAGGAATATAATTCACCCGGTGAAAACACGTATTTAAATATCCGGAATAATAATTACTCAACAATGTGAATACTTAACTAAACTGTTCACATTTTTTGAGAATTCGCGCAGTTAGCTATTAAATGTAGAATAAGCTTGCCTAAAATGAATACTTAACTAAACTATTCACATTTCAGAAAATTCACTTGTCTAGCTATTAACTTTTAGAATGCTCAGCTATTCGCATATAAATGTCATGCATTAAAAACAAGAACGCGAATATAAGTTAAATGTACAGAGAAATAATTTAACTTTTAAAAGTAAATGAAGTGTTTTGTTACAACTTACCAGACATGATGATCGTTGAAATTTCACTTTGAATGAGAAAAGTTTGCAGAGACCTTAACTCGTTGATTTCAGCGGAGAAACTGTGAGAATTCCCGACGAAGCAGCCTTTTTATAGTGTTCTTTTGCGATATAAAAATGTATGAGTAAAAGTTTAAGATATATAATACAACGATTTTGATTGGCTACTCCAAAAATTCGAGAAGGAGATGGAAATGCTAGCCTCGCACAGGGGTATTTCGTAAGCAAGTCTAAACCTGTTATGGGGGGAAACCATCGCTCACGCCAGCGTTCCTTAAGGGGAATGCTTCTGCGTATGACGCTAGGAAATAAAAAATATATTTTATTTTTTACATTTACCGCTAAAAATTCATTGTTAATTATTGTTACATTACCAAATTAATCACAGAGTGAAAATAATGTATTGTTTCTGTAGATATAATTGTCCTCGAACCAGCGACCTTTCGATTGTGAATAGACACGTTACAGATGTTTAAAAACGTCTGATGCTATGTGATGGCTTTAGAATTCTATTCTCTATGCATTACCACGGGAAAAACGAATAGCGAGTTACCGCTTGAGAAAAGTTAAAAGTATTTGAAAATTTAAACCAATATCAAAAAATCTGATGTGATACACTCACATGACTTTCTCTACTCTTGTACAAACTATTTTTACAAGCACTTATTCCCTATATGCTTCATGTTAATCGAGATATCGAGATGTCAATGTTATTGGTAATTTTCATGTCGATACAAGGTGAATATGATCGGTTTTAAGCGATAGTCAAATATTTTAACGCTGATTGCTATGTGCCGCATTCCATTCTCTTTGCATGTCCAGAACATAAAAACAAGAATAACGAATTTGAGAAAAAGTATAAGTATTGGAAATTTTAAGGGAATAACAAGCAATATCTCGAAAACGATTTACTCATCAACAAGAATGTATATGTTATAAATTATGTATTTTAACGCGATCTCCATTTTTTTTGTGTAGTAAAATTTTGTCTATCTCTTATGGTTTATCAATTTTTGCAAAAGTCGTTCAGAATGAAGAATACTTTTGGAGACATTCCCTGAAAATTCGAGATACACATTTCATTTCTCATTACAATATCTTAAACATATAATATTTTATTCAATATCGTTAGAGTCATTTTTGAGAAAATTAAAATTTTCGAGAAATGTTCCATGTAAAGGGTAGTCTGGTGTGAGGCATTTTCTTTAAAACCTTCGTGTCGCATCTCTGGAAGATACTGAATCTAAATACCAAGTTTGGTGTTTTATCCGCCTCTTCGTTTCTGAGTTGTTTCACAGGCACACTCGCAGACAACCATGCTTTTTTCGGATTCAGGGGGTCTCAAAACATGTATTTCCGGTGAAATCTCGGTATCGATTTTTTCGGGTGGAATACAACACTTCCTCTACTTACTATACGTAGTATAGAAAGTAAAAACTCAGTCGCAAATACTTAATGTCGCACAAATATTACTTGAAATGAATTTTGTGTGTGTGTGTATTAAGTTTATATTAACATGCTGGAATATTCGAAAAATATCTCTCGAATGGACGGGGTATTTAAAATCGTACTCGTCCTATATTTACTAAGCCCAATCTTTTTAAAATGGAATAAATTAAGAGTAACGAGGATTGTTTAGGCAAGGCTCCATATTTCATTATTTAGAATTAAACAAATGCTATTAGTCGTAATAATCATGCACATACGACAGCAAGCAAATGCGCAAGTCAATTCATATACAATTAATTAATAAAAAAATATTTAATTGTTTTCATCGATCAGCGAGAGCCTTATTTATTTTTAATAACGTATGTAATATCTATCATTCTGAATACTTTTTATTCTTCATATTACTCTCGCCAAATCATATTTCTTTGTTTAACATTCCGAAAAAAAAATCAGTTTAATTTTTTGATATCATGTTTGCATTTCTTGTATGCGAGTATTTAAATAATGACAAAGATACAATCGAATGTTTAAGTACAGAATCTATACAGTATACGTTTAATTGAAAACTTAATCATTAATATTCTTCATGTAGAATTATATTAATTATCGGGAAAACATTTTTTGTGGTAAGCTTAAAACATGTCTAGACTTGGTTTTCCACTGTCTATGATGGAATTTCTGCACAGGGGAAGCTCTTAAGAAAATCTTTTGTTTCGCTAATAGTTATTTACCCCGAGGGTCTGTGGTTTTTCAGAGCACTTAGGCTGTTTAATCAACTGGAAACGACAGTCATTGTTCACTAAGAGCTCTATACAAGACCTTGGTTTTACCTTCGTCTGAAGATAATTAATGGTGCGGAAGAGACTGTCGTCTGCTAATGTGTCTACATACGCATTCTTCAGGGGTGTACACCATATTTCTTTCAAGCAGTGTACGCAAGTGAATAATTCGTTGAATTTCTCAAAGTTCGCTACGTCTTTAGAAAGAACATTTAAAACGAATATAAAATTTATATTTGAAGTCTTCGTGCGTGTTACTTACAAGTACGCCTGTTTTGAATTGTAATTATTACTTCTCCCGTGTGAGAAGAGACATAGCGGGCTTTTATTTTTAACATCAGTTGAAGCGTACTCCGATGTGCTGGATACCCCTAGCCATTAAGAGCAGGTACTGGGGGAAAACCCAAGCGTCCTGGTTTAACCGCTTCTCCTGATGGACGGGGCATTGCTGTCACATTGCGTCTTGTTTTTTCGTAAAGGGTTCTCGTGTTAACGTCCCATGCAAGCTATTTGCAATTTCGCTTTAAGTTGCTTTTTAATTCATCTAAGCAATGTAATATTTTTTATAAACCCTCAATTCAAAAGAAGAATTAAACACACGTTATTAGCCTAATAGTTATATACGCGTAATAATCGCGCATATACGATAACGAACAGTTGCGCGCGAGTCAATTACATTAATCAATAAAAAAAACTTAATTGTTTTTAATCGATAGACTGCGTCGTTTCATTAGAAGTGAGATATTCATGGTAGATGAATAATTGGGTGAGATATCTCTAGGAGCGCGAGTCAATTACATTAATTATTCATTGTATTCCATGATCAGCGAGAGTCTTATTTATTTTTTATTTATTTCATAATCAATTCCTCCGGAGCCAACATGAACGCACCTCGCATGTTAATTCACCTTTATTTTTTTTCCGGAATCATATTTCGCAGAATTATATAGAGTTAAGATGGCCGTCTTGCACCCATAATGAGTTTAAATATGGTGAATTCACAACTTTCGGGTATGACCACCAGGGGCGCTGTGAGGGAACACTCGCTGGAGTTTCACTCATATTACCACTTGGCGCGCTAGTGTAGGTAGCGAGCTGAAGCGTGAGTGGAGGGGGTGCGCTAGTCGACTTGTCCCTTGAAAGCACCGTGAGCCAGTCATTCCAGTGAAACGTCTCGCAGCGGAAGGCTGCGGTCGGTGTTCCACCGCAATTATCACGCGATAACGAGTGTTACGTCAAGTCTGTCCTTTCATCTAAGTGTTGTAATATTCTTATAAATCCAAAATATATTTTCCCTCAAAAGTAGAATTAAATAAATGTTATTACTCGTAATAATTATACACATGCTACCACACATATACGATAACGAACAGTTGCGTGCGAGTCAATTAATCATTCAAAAATACTTAATTGTTTTCATCGACCGACTAGCCTTGTTTCATTAGACGTGTAATTTATTGACAATAGTAGGTTATAAATGACGGTTTAGGGACAGGTGTGCGCGATTCAATCAAAAATACTTAATTGCTCGAAGAATAGCGTTTAATTGCATTAGTAGTAATATGATGGGCATTCTTATTTTTTTTTTCAATAACACACATTACCTAATTGATTGACACAATTATGTACTCAAACGATTTGCCGATGTGCGGCAGGCATCGAGAATCGCATTCCCACACCGCCAACGTCACGCACCGAGAACCCTCACATATAACCCCTCACCCCGAGCGGCACATCCCCTACCCCAAGCCAATCACACGGCAGGGATTTAGACCTAGGGAAGGTACGCGACCGACGTATAGGATCAATACACACTCTCCCACCTATCCACAGGGAACCAACCAGAACACAAAGGGGAGGGAGAGTACGCGTATGGGGGAGGGAGGGGGCGGGCCGTCGGCACGTGACCACAGGGGGAGGGGGGAGGACTTGCCGGCACAGAACCAGTCGGCATTAGGTGAGGCCACAAAGGGAAGGGGGCGGAGCTAGCACCACGCGACCGGGGCGGCATGTGAGGCCTCAATGGGAGGGGGCGGGGCTAGCGGCATAGATCAAAGAACCTTATCAGATGGCGGCAAATCCTTTGTGGCTCCAAGTCGCTATTATATTTCTACTGATGTACATTTTATTTGTATGCAAATATCTTTAAAACAATGTGTTTCAATCAAAATTATAAGAATCATTTTGAGAAGATATAAAGTAACGAAAAATGTTCCATATAAAGGATAGTTTGGAGTGGGCAGGTTTTCTTAAAAATCTACAAGTCGCATCCGATGTTTAACAAAGTTTTTGTTTTTGAGTTATGTTGCTTACAGACACATAAATAGACACACAAGCGCGCGCGTGCACGGACCTTCCTTAAAACTTTTTTTTTTATTCATGGAGTCTCAAAATGTGTGCTTTCGGTATCGAATTTTTGGGCAAAATTCAATACTTCCTCTGCTTACTATAGATAAACAGTAGAAGAAATAATAAATAGGAATCGAAAGGGCGATATTACGAATGTTCTAGAATTTTACGGTTTAAGGGGTATTAAAACGGCAACGATTATTATAGATGTATACTTTTAACAGATTTATTACCTCATTTTGCTAAGTAACTATTATGACACCCGTGCTAGAAAGATGCAATTATGCAGGATTCTGACCATCATAACAACGTGTTGATTAAGCTAGGATTGCATAAAATATATGATGATGATTCCAAACCGATTTTCCATATGTATACAAACAGAAAATTTGAGTGAATTGTTGAAAACAATCTGATGTGTGTTACACTCAATGACTTTCTCTACTCTTGAACAAATTATTTTTACAAACGCTTATTCTCCATCTACTTCATGTTAATCGATATAACATTTTTCTTATAGGTGCAAGGGGAATATGGTAGGCTTTAAGCGACGGTCAAATCTTTTAATAGCTGGTTGCGATGTAGAGAATTCCATTCTCTTTGCATGTCCAGGACATAAAAAAAAGACGAATAACAAATTCTCATTTGAGAAAAAGTACAAGTATTGGAAAATTCAAACAAATAACAAGGAATATTTCGGAAATGGTTCATTCGACAAAAATGCATTTGACAAACTGCGTGTTTTAACGAGAACTATATTTTTTGAGTAGTAAAATTTTGTCTCTTACGGTATACCAGTTATCAAAATTCATTCAGAATGAAGACGACTTTTGGGGACATTCCCAGAAAACGCAAGATATGCATTTCATTTGCCATGAAGGTATTTTAAACCTATGATATTTTTAATTAAAATCGTTAGAGGCATTTTTGAGAAAGTCAAAATTATCGAAAATTTTTCCAGTAAAAGGTAGTCTGGGCTGGGAGAATTTTCATGAAAATCTTCGTGTCGCATCTTTGAAAGATACTGAACCTAAATACCAAGTTTGGTATTTATCCGACTTTTCACACGGACCTTTTTCTAAAATTGCTTCTTTTTTGGATTCAGGGGGCCTCAAAACATGTATTTCCGTGAAATATTGATATCGAATTTTTGGGTGGAATACAATACTTCCCCTACTTACTATACGTAATAGAGAATGTAAAAAGGAAAGAAAGAAAAAGAAAAATAAAAAAGAAAGAAGAAGAAAAAAATTCTTGCGTGTTTTCTAATGTAACCGTGGAGAATGTCATGGGGGACACAAGGATGCTATATGCTGCTCAAGGAGATGAACAAAAAAAGGTTGGAAAGAAAACCCGGTTGCGACAGCTGACGGACATTATGCGGGAATCTCAGCGTAGATACGCGACCACTCCTACCTGTCCACTTATTTCTTTCAATGCAGAGAGATCAATCTATGCATTAAATCACATTTTTTCCTTAATGTGTCACAGCTTATACGCATAACAATTTAAAAATTCGAAGGTCACGTTGAAAGTTTCCTCGTGTTGATATGTGTGGCCTTTTGTGCCATAGTAAATACCACTAGCTTTCAAGAGATCTACTGTTTACAATTTTACTTATGTCTTTAGTATAACTTTTGTAATAACCGTAGGGCAGCCATAGTAAATGCAAAGCTTACAAAGTGGGACACAGCAGGTAGGAAGAATTTTGGAATCATTGAGTTATTTTCCCTATCGCTTGCATGTAATCATAACATGTTTACAATTCCATATTGCGATTCAAATGTGATAAGTGTATCATTGGAGAACGAGAAGAGCTTGAAAATATGACACGAAGTCATTTTCTACTTCCGAGATTCTCCATTGTATTGCAACTATTATTTTACTATAGGAATAATAGAAACAGTACTTAGGCAAAAATAAAATTAATTACCACCAACTGTTGAACGCTGTGGTTTTCAGTAGCAAGGTCACCAAGATTAACTTTGGTGGCGAACTGGCGATCGAGTATCCACGCCTGGTTATTAACCTTAAAAAAATAATTAGTAGCTCACACTTAACCGCTACTCGAATTAAATATCAACAAATAAAAAAGGAAGTAAAGACTCCGGCAATATTCAAATGATAAAGATCAACTATCAAATATGACTATATTCCATGTTTGCAATAATAAATATATCAAAAGTTAAGAGGATTTAATATAGTCCATGAACGTACGTGCAGTAAAATAAGCAAACCATATAGGTAGATTAGCTTACCAGCAGGAAATTCATATTTTGTATGAATGGGAAATCAAAGAACAAACATTATTTTCGAAAACAAAATTACATTTATTTCAGAAGTCTAAGGCCACAAACGGGCAGTAATACAGAAAAAAGTGTTTCGTTTTATTTATGCGTATTATTTATATTTAATACAGTTTATCAGCTTTACCTCATCGTCGTACCCATAACAGATGCCCAAATCGACGCCCATCAGCGTCATTGCAAGATGACATCGGCGTACGAGAATTTGCCGCACCCTCTTAAACATCTGTGGCGTGTGTCGAATCACATTACAGAGACTATAATCCTGCTAACTACGTAATTTCATGTCTGTAGCAAGTCGGGTCTCATAAATGTTTTAAACACACCCGTAGGAAATAATCTAAAAGAAAGCTCTCTGATCTCGCAGGAAACCTTGATACTTAACATTTTTCCTAAGCCTACTAATTACTATAGCTTGGTAGACATAACGTATTGTATTTTACGAAAAATATATTTAAATATGCGGATATTTGAGTGTATGTATATCTCAAAACTGAAAATACGTATAATACCTACTTCATACGTAAGTCTGTTTCCTTTTAAGGATGCAAGGCGAACATTTCCACGTGTTTCCTCTCTCCTCAAAAGAACCTTCTACATGAAATCATTTCGATATTTTTTGTTTACTCAAAAAGGTTCCAACACCTTTAAAACTATTATACCCTTGAGTTATTAGAATGACAACTAAAGTGCATACCTTTTATTTTCTGAAAATAGCCTCAGACAAAAGCTTATTACGTGACAAAAGTGCAGAACCATTAAAAGTTACAATTTATGTCAAATAGATTTTTACTTGGTGTTTACCAATTCTTAAATATTCGCTCTTGTTCATTTGAAGTTTACAGTATTTTTAGCAGCAGGTACGCTTTTAAATATGAAGTGGTTATTCTTTTGTTTCTCATGACTTCAAGAGCTTATACAAAGAGCGTGCAACATAACCATTTTCACGCGGATTGAGCTTGCAGGTCCGAAGCGCTCATTTAGGAACCAGAACGTCATTGGATTCTTCCTATCTACATCTCTCTTAAGGATAGGTTTATTTATTTATTATTATTGTGGTAACATACTTTTTTCAATTATTTTACTTTTCTTGGCGAAATGTAATCATTTATTCATTTCAGATTGTGAGGTTACTTATTTAATCTCAAGAATTTTATCCAAGCATTTTCTATTCTTTTTGAGCCGTGTTGAATGCCCAAGTTTCACATCCATATTGGAGCGGTCATTAAAATTTCACCTTCGTCTGTTTTCTCGTTTTATTTCTATTTTTTAATCTTGCACAATAGCTCTGCACTTACATTGAACTTCATGAGATTTGTTTTATAGGTCATCGTTCTGATTATAAAAACTCAGCTTCACCTCTATGCTATCTATAGAATGAGAATTTAAGAAGACCTCAATTTATTACTTTTATATGTCCTTTAGTTTAAATACAGTTTTAATATGCATAATTTTAAATTTGTGAAATTATTGCTGAGTGTATCTAGGTGTTACTCATAAAAAATGTAACTGTGCGTGATCATACACTTTAATCGAAACTAAATTTAGTTAAAAATATCGAGTTTTTGGCACATTTTGTTTGATTTTTAAGTTTATTATTGTTTAAGTTCATATTCTACAGATCAAAGCGTTATTAAAATTCCACTTCAATAAAAATATAGTTAAAGAAATGAGAGTATATTGAGTGTTTGAGAGACCCTTAAATTAACGTTGAAGGGAAGATGAAAATCCATATTGTATTGAAACAATTATTAAAAAGTTCTATCTACTTCTTATTAATAGAGATATACATTCATTAACATTTTCACATTTCGTTGTATGTACAAGAAGAATACAGCAAGCTAAAGCGATAGTCAAATCTTTTGGTCACTATGTGATGCCTATGAAATTCCATTCTCTTTGCTTGAACACAGGGGAGAAATGAATAGCGATTTGCAGCTGAGAGAGGTATAATGTGTTTTAAAATGCAAACCAATAACAAAAAATGTCTCTGGTTAACGAGATAAATTGTATGTTTTAACGAGATCTACAGTTTTTGTGTAATAAGGACAAATTGGTTTATTTAATAGTATAGTAGGTTGAATGTGAATAGTAATATTATTTCTTGTATTTATTTCTTTTTAAGGGTCCTAATAAGGTTGGATTTATAGGAATTTTACAGCCTTATAGTGATTCCATTAAATTATTTCTTATGGTGTACAGTTATTCAAATGTAATTCAGAATGAAGAAGACTTCACAAACTCTTTCTAGAAAATTCAAGATACACATTTTGTCATACAAATGTCTTAAACGTAGGGTAGTTTAATCCAAATAATTACAGCAATTATTGAGAACAAAAATAAGGAAACTTTTTTTTTTATATAAAGAGTAATTTGGAGTGAGGGTTTTTCTTAAAACTCTTCGTGTCGTATCCTTGGAAGACGCTGTACTTAAATACCATGTTTGGTATTTAACCCACTCTTCGTTTTTGAGTTATGCTGCTCAGCACGTATACACGCACGCGTGGATTTTCTTCTAAAAATAATTTTTGTAATCCACATATAAAGATTCTGGGAGTCACAAAATGCGTATTTCCGAAGAAACTCGCTATCGAATTTTTGAGAGAAATGCAATATTTTCCCCACTTAATATAGGCAAATAGTAGGGAAAGTAAAAAATGCGGGATGTGGGGTATATTAAATATTACACATAAGTTGTTTTCATGATAAACAGTGTCAGAACGATGTTCTCAAGCGTTCTCAATGTTAATTATGCACTTCTACCATTAAACATGAATACGAGGGGAACATGCAAATAGAGGTATACAACCTTTCGGCAAGAAATGTTAGACAAATCTTATGTGTTACATTCACAGTCTTTCTCTGCCCATTCTTCACCAAACTATTCTTACAAAAGCTTGTTCTTCTATCTATTTCATGTTAATCGAGATGAACATTTGTGAAAATACAGTAATCTTATGTGATCTTTTAAGAGGTGGTCCTGTGTGATGGCTTTGAAATCTCGTTCTCACATGACCAGGAGGAGGGGGGACAATAATGTGAGAAAAGTATAAGTATTTGAAAATTCAAGCCAATAATAAGGAATATCTCGAAATGGTTAACCCCCAAAAATGTATTTGATATAAATTATGTGCTTTAACGAGGTCTACGTTTTTTATATAATAAGATTTTGTCTATCTCCTACGGATTACTAACTATGCAAAAGTCATTCAGAATGAAGAGGACTTTAGAGGCTAATCCCAGAAAATCCAAGATATACAATTCATTTGTCATAAAATATCTTAAAACATATAGTATTTTAATTAAAATCGTATGAGCCATTTATGAGAATCTCATAATGATAAAGAGGCTTCTGAGCAAACTTTTCGGTCTTTGATGCCCAATATACAGGACTATTCAAAAAGAAGGTACAAATTTTAAATGTTCGCTTTTAATGAACGACAACAGATAGCGACACATACGACACATCATTGAATAGAAGAAAGTTCAAAGTTTTAAGCCCCTATTAAATCCATTCAGTGCCTACAGCGGCGCTGTGTTTGTTTACGAGTAAATGGCGACGCCACAGGAAAAGTCGTTTTGCGTGCTGCATTACGCAGAGTGAATCCACTGTTTCATTGCAGCGTGCATTTCGTTGTAAGTTCAATAACGAGCCGCTTCATCATAAAAAATTTGCAATTGATACAATAAATTCGTAGAAGATCGTTGCGCATGCAAACGGAAAAGCACTGGTAGTCCTCGCATAACAAACGGTGCTCATTTTGAACACATAAAATAAAATTCTGAACTTTTCTCTATTCAGTGATGTATCGGATGTGTCGCCATCTATTGTCGTTCATTAGAAATAAATATTTAAAGCCTGTTCCTTATTTTTGAATAGTCCTGTAGAATGGGACGCTATGCACCATAGCAATTAGCGAGTGTCCATAAATAAAACTCAATTTATTTTATCAAAATTTTCGAAGCATTTTTCAAGTAAACGGTAGTTTAGGGTGGAGGATTTTATTGTTGCATCCTTGGAAGATGCTGAACTTAAATACCACGTTTGGTATTTAACCGACTTTTGTTTTTGAGTTATGCTGTTTACAGACACACACACACGTACACACAAGCATCCCTAAAAATAGTCTTTTTTACTCAGAGGACCTCAAAATCTGTATTTGCACTGAAATCTGCATATAGAATTTTTGGCAGAATGTAGTACTTCCTCTATTTACAATAGGTAAGCAGTAGGTAAAATGTAGCTTCGGCGTATTTTTTATCCCGTCTTATTGACTTTCAAATCAAGCACAGTACTCCATTGGCTAACTTACTCTGGGAGAGTAGTACCAACGTCTCTTTCGTTAAAAGGAACATGTGCCTAAAATTTAACACTAAACGTACATGTAGTGCTATTTTTATTTAACTTTAACAGCTATTCATTGACCGCAAGATGTTGCAAGTTCATATTTCTATCGGTCAGTGTTTTTGCCCACACGCACGCACGGTGGGAGCAGACAGCCTATCTTCCGTCTCCACATGAGCTCGCATCACCTCAGTTCATCGCGGAACGGAAGACCGAAGGCAAAACGTGTGAGTCAGAAAATACACGTAATGCCCATTCAGCAAGGACACCACTCCCAGTTGTACGATAACTTCCTACTTTTAACCCTTGGCTACAAAGCTCTGCCGCTTTACAAAGGTCGCATACATTACATATTCATTTCACAGCAAGAACAAGCCCCTTTCTGTAACCCAATCTACTAAACCTCACCTTTCAGTGCATTCCATTCGTAATGATTCAACGATATGCTTACCTTTTGGCACTTAAAAACAGTAGTGCAACGTGACAATTTGCCTTTTGGTAGAACCTAACGACTTGAAACATTTATTTTCTTTAAACTGCGTTTTGTATTATTACAATAAGCTATTAAATACATTAGATCGCGAGCGCGTACACACACACACACACACACACACACACACACACACACACACACACACACACATACACGTTGGTTTTTAGGTGAGGGTAGAATTTCAACATGAGAAATTCCATTCTCATGATCTGAATGCTTACCCTGGCTTTGCTGGAAAAATAAAAATCTATTAATTAGGATTTTGGCTGCTTTGGTCAACTTTTTATTATGCTTTATTGCAAAGCTTCAGATTGAAGACACAAGTCCCAACTCATATCTAATGACAGCAATATGTATGAACATTTGTGGCTTTAGATTGTGTCTTCGGTAGCGAGATTTTACCGAAAATACATGTTTTGAGGACCCTGAATTCAAAAAAGCAATTTTAGGAAAAGGTTCGTGTGTGCGTTGTGTCTGTGAACAACATAACTCAAAAACGAAAAGTTGGATAAACCCCAAACTTGGTATTTAAGTTCAATATGTTTCAAAGATGCGAAAATGAGGATTTTCAACAAAAGCCTCCCACCCCAAACTACCCTTTACATGGAACATTTTTTTAAATTCTTTATTTTCTAATAAATGGTTCTAACGATTTTGATTAAAATACCATATATTAAGGATATTTACATGACCAACAAAATATGTATCTCGAATTTTCTGAGGTTAGCTTTTGAAGTCCTCTTCATTCGGAAAGAATTTTGTATAAACTTGTATAACTGGTAAACGTTAAGCGATAGACGAAAACACTAAACAAGACATGTAGATCTCTTTAAAACACACAATTTATTTTAAATGGCATTTTTGTGGCATCAGCCATTTCTGAGATATCCGTTATTAATGGTTCGAAATATTAAATAAATTATTTTGAAGTCCTGTCAACATTCAGTTGTTTCTAGCGATTCCCTTGAAACAATAAGGAATTTTAAGGCCAGCGTATAGGGTCCAGTTCTTAAACATTTGGCTCTCGCTGTTCTCTTCGTATCTATAACGAAATGTGCAATGTAATTATTTCTGCAAAAGTTTATTTGGATTAAAATGAAGTAGATATAAAAATAAGCTTCAGTAAGACTAGTTTGTATACCCACTAATACACGATAGAGGGTAGAGAAAGTCATATGAATGTATGACATCAGATTTTCTATATCGGTACTTCTCTCGATCGAACCTATAAGTCGTCCTCCGTGGTCTAGGGGACGTAAAAATTCTTAGCATGGCTTCCTTCGGAAGGGAAGTAAAGCCGGTGTTTCCGTGTCGTAGATTTACGGTACCTAAAAGAACCTCAAGAGGCCTCTTGGCAAAATTTCCGGTCTTTCACGCCCAATATAGAATGAGACGCTAAGAACCATAGCAGTTGAAGAGCGTCCATAAATAAAAATCTATTTTAATTTTCGAACCTGCAAATCGTTTAAAAATGGAAAAAATAAAAAACTTCCCGTTCGCAACATAATCATGGACATTAAATAGAATTGCTTTAAAATATTAAACAAAACCATAGTTTAATGTGTGTAACACATGGCATAGGTATGCAGCCTATATCTTCATATTCTGTATGTAAATGAAATTATTCTTGAGTTTATCAATAGTAGACTTTAAGAACTCTAATCTTCATTACTTAATACAATTAATTAACGGTTTTTATTAACTATTGATTAAATTAGACAACACGTGTGTTGTTCTAAAAACTGCAACGAAGTTTACCTTATATCGGTTATAGGTTATACAGCGGAGTGCACTTCACATACTTAGACCTACTTAGATCCAGTGTGCTATCATACCCCAGGAGGAAGAGATGAAGTGAAGAAGCTACAGGAGGCTATAGGATGCAAGTACACAGGCCACAGAGAGGGCGGAAGCCCCCTAACAATTCCAGGCTCGAAGACCCGTCCTATTGCTGGAGCTGTCTAAAGAGGACAATGAACGACCAGTCAGCCAAGTATCCCTCTAGTGTCCACGGGAAATGCTCTTTTCTTGAGCAAGCATCCTAGCCATCTGTCCGGCACCGCCATACGTCACGAAACCCTGAAGCATACCTGAAATATGAGAAGGAAACGGAATCAAAGGGAAATGATGGAAATTCGCCTATCGACACGATAAACCCAAGGTCAGAGTGGGCGATCGACGGGAATCGAACCCGGACCTCCCGAATTCGATCCACACACGCTACCGCGGAGCCATCTTGCTCGGTCAAGTTTAGCTTAGTAGCTGGTTATGAGTTGATAAATTATGTTTTATGAACTTTAGTTCGTGGGGTTACCAAAACCTGTTATATAAAGGTTATGGCAAGGAAAGGTTATCCTTCCTATTAGAAATGCATTGAACAGACGAGAGAAATAATCTGTTCATAGAACATGTAAAGAATTTACTAGTTTTATGTAATGTTGAAGGGTTAAATGGCTGAGTTACAGATAACTCATTTTAACTTTCTTCACGAATGGGGATGCCATATATAAAAACGTATTACACTGATTGAGTGTAATTACACGTAATATTGAGTAGATGTAGCTATGTTACAATTGTAATTAATTCTACAATTCTACGATAACACCATATCTAGTAATGAGTCTCTTCGAAGTGTTTCGAGAGAATAATAAATGTTTTCTGATAACATGAACATGATGTTCAAATGAGAAATGTTTATAATTTTTAGAGTAGAACATTTAAATGGAATACTATATTTAATTTTAGAATTTGCTAACTCTAACCAAAGTATAGTATTGTGTACTTAGTCAATTGGTGTCATATTTTAGATTATGCTCGTGTGTAACAGAGGTTTATTGTTTTTGTGCAGTGCTTGGGATGCTGTTAACTCTGCTGTTTCTAGCGGCCATTGTAACGGACAGTGCCCTGACAGAAGAACCAAATTACGACGATTACGACCTGGAGGAGGATTTTGAAGAAACGGCTGAGGTAAAAATGTGTACTAAGTAGACGTGGCTGTCCTAAATATTCATTTAGATTCTTCAGTATAAGCTTTTGATTTAATTTTTCATATGTTCTATGTAAATAATAAACTTTATTGAGATGATTGCACAAACATTGCCTTTGAAAAGAAAATTGAAGGCAAGAGTTAGCTGCTAAGCCTTCTGCCCCTACACCGTCTCAGCTATTCCTCTCTACGCTTTTTCTATACTTGTATAGTAGACAGAGGGAGAAAGAGGAAGTGTTCTCCCTCTATTGCCACGCATGCGCAGAACAACTGACTTTATAGAAGTCGCATACGTATAACAGTTATATATTGCTATAGTTATTGGTATAAGGCATTATGAATACAGAACGAGGAAGCGTTTATGAGTTCTTGCTTCACATGCTAAGCTTTCGGGACAGAATTTTGGTTGAGGCATGCTGCCTGATTTTTTTTTTTTTTTTTTTTTTTGAGGAAGTAGCTTCTCCTCAATCCTTCTAGTTAAACTACATTTGCTTTCTGTTACTTTTAAATCTATATTAAAATATTTAATCTTTTCTCAATATTTTCAATTAATTGGTCCAATAATCATACATATTCACGGATCTCAAACGTTCTTATTCTATTTATCTTTATTTTCTCACCGCTTGGGTACCTACGGTAAAGGAAGAAGTGCCCACTACATTCGATGCAGAAATTTGGTACGGCGATGCCACAAGAGATGCATATGTTGAGCCCCTCTGAATTCGAAAAAATATATATTTTAGAAGTAGGTACGAATGTATATTTGTCAAGCTGCGTGTATCTCAGATTTTCTGTGAAACGGCTGAGGTGAAGCCATATTTCATCCTGGAATGATTTTAATTATTTTTTTATTTTATCGAAAAAGGCTCGTAAGAGTTTTAATTAAAATAGCAAAGGTTTGAATTAGTGAAATGAGGAATGTAGAGTTTATTTCTTCACAAATAACTCTTGAAGCATGTTAATTCTTGTTGAATTCTGTACAACTGTGAAATCTTAAGGGTTAGACATATTAAGCAACAAGTATTTATTTATGTATTTTTTGTTTCTCACGACAAAGAATGCGTAATGTCATGACCAACACATGACCAACATATAACAATTATCACTTTTTTACTTTTTACTTTCTCTACTACGTATAGTAAGTAGGGGAAGTATTGCATTCCACCCAAAAATTCGATATCGAGATTTCACCGGAAATACATGTTTTGAGACCTCCTGAATCCAAAAAAAGCATTTTTGGAAACATGTCCGTGTGTGTGTCTGTGTGTGTGTGTGTGTGTCTGTGTGTGTGTGTGTCTGTGTCTGTGTGTGTGTCTGTGAACAGCATAACTCAAAAACTAACAGTCGGATAAACACCAAACTTGGTATTTACGTTCAGTATCTTCCAGAGATGTGACACGAAGATTTTCAAGAAAATCCCCCCACCCCAGACTACCCTTTACATGGAACATTTTTCGAAAATTTTAATTTTCTCAAAAATGGCTCTAACGATTTTGATGAAAATATCATATGTTTAAGATGATGTCATGAGAAATGAAATGCATATCTCGAAATTTCTGGGAATGTCTCCAAAACTATTCTTCATTATGAACGACTTTTGCATAACTGGTAAACCATAAGAGATAGACAAAATTTTACTACACAAAAAATGTAGATCGCGTTAAAATACACAACTTATATCATATACATTTTTTTGTTGAGTGAACCGTTTTCGAGATATTGCTTGTTATTTCCTTAAATTTTCCAATACTTATACTTTTTCTCAAATTCGTTATTCATTTTTTTATGTCCTGGACATGCGAAGAGAATGGAATGCGCCACATAGCAACCAGCGATAAAATATTTGACTATCGCTTAAAAGTTACCATATTCCCCTTGCATCTACAAGAAAATTACAAATAAGATTGACATCTCGATATCTCGATTAATATGAAGCATATGGAGAATAGGCGTTTGTAAAAATAGATTGTACAAGAGTAGAGAAAGTCATGTGAGTGTAACACATCAGATTTTTAACATTTAAGCGCTATTTTATCCTACAACACGTTTTAACAGAAAGTGGGTAGAAAAATAAGGTTTGATGTGAATTAATTTTAGAGGAACTATAAAAAATCAAATAATGATTAGAGAAAGTCATATGGCTGTTAATTTTCAGAGATTTTAATATCCAGATCACTGAGTTTCAAGTAGATGAATGTACGCATTTTTGCACTTTGTTAAAATGTGGTATTTATATAATTTTGAAAAAACCTTATTCTCTTCTCCGCACCTACTTATTATTATGATTTTGGCTTTACGTATTTTTTTAAACTAAGGAAAACTATAGCTTTAATTTTGTTAGATATATTACCTTATTGCACTCCTTTAATATTTTATTCAGTTCATACATTGGCTCTGATTCTTCTGCTTAATCACTGTGGCATGTAGATATTACTAATTTATTGAACTAATTTTTGTACTGTATGTTGTACTTTATGTATTGTATGCTGATAGGAGAAAATACTGTACATTATTGTTTGCAGATAATCAATTAGTAACAGCAGATGATTATGATGATTTAAATTATAATTTATAAATTTGAAAGAAGAGCACAATATTTAGAACCGAATATAAATATGAATAGGACTAATTATATGGTAATTGTAAATAAAGTAAATTATATAGTATTGGAAGAAACAGAAGAACTGATCAGAAGTTGTGATGACTATAAATGCTTAGGTGTTACAATTACAAAAGATGGTCGACATGGAACAGTTGCAAAAGGAAGATCTATACTAATATAACGAGTGAAAAGTTGTGTATGCGCGCACGTGTATGTGTGAAGGGTCGTCTAAAAAATCACTCAACCGATTTTGATCACTCTCTCACCATTGAAAAGTCCTAATCTTCCAGATGCTCTCAGGCTATGTTTCCAAACATTTGAAACCTGGGGGTTAAGGTTCCTTTTTCATGTTCGTGTCAACAAATGTCAGTCCCCTTTCGTTTAATATGGATATCAGAGACTACTTTTGGCACTTTATGACAAATGTAGCAGATTTTTAATGACTTTGATTCCAAAGGAGTAAATGGGGGAGAAATTGAGTTATTTTGGGGTTGTATATTGTTTATATCACCACATTTCCCTCATATTTCACTGAAGTTTATCAAGTAATACTTTTGGTATGGTTTTGACTGGAACGGATACATTTGGATTCTAGAAACTTGACAAAAATGATAAGCTGTTCTTAAATTCAATTCCTAGGTTCAACCCCTAATGTGCAACTCCACATTCTTTGGCTTATCTAGATGAGACTTTGTATGCTTATACTATAAGACCCTTACGAAAATTATGAGCTACCTTATAACTCTAAAAAACTACCCTTTCAATATTTTCAGTCCCTTATGTAGAAATATGCACTGTTTAAACCATATGACCAAAATATTGCACAATTATACAACATGAATCATAGGTTAAGTTACAACTTCAAAAATCATCTAATCCTTATTTTGAATTCCATAGTATTCGAACTTTTTAAAAACCCCTCTTACTTTATTTTCAACCCTTATAGATAAAACTCTACTGCTTGGTCAACCAGGGTACAAATTTGTGCACTTGGGTTATAGGACTTGGCAAAAATTATAGAATACCCAACAACTGCATAAAGCTACACATACTCATATTTTTCAACCCCTTGTGTACAAATTGTCACTATTTGACCAGTCTGGACAAAACTTCGGACACTTACCTTTAGGCACAAGTACAAATTACAGACTACTTATGACTTTCAAAAATCACCCTTATCCTTATTTTCAACCCCGTATTTATAGAATGTACCAATGCAATGCTGGGTAACACAGCTGTCACTGAAGTTTGTATATTAAATTCAACAGTAAAATCTCAAACTACAGTATACAAAAATAAATCTGCTCAATATTTAACATCTAAAATGAAAAATCTGAAGTGTTACACTCACATGACTTTCCCTACTCTTGTACAAACTATTTTTACAAACGCTTATTCTCCATCTACTTCATGTTATCCATATAAAAATTTGCAGATACTATCGTGTTGCTAATTTTCTTGTAGGTACAAGGGGAATATGGTAGGCTTTAAACGATGGTCAAATCTTGTATGAGCTGGTTGCTATGTGGAGTATTCCATTCTCTTTGTATGTCCAGGACAAACGAATAACGAATTTGAGAAAAAGTATAAGTATTGGAAAATTCAAACAAATAAGGAATATCTCGGAAATGGTTCACTCGACAAAAAAAGTAAAAAAAAATATGTATATGACATAAATTGTGGGTTTTAACGAGATCTGAATTTTGTGTATGGAAAAATTGTGTTTATCTCTTACGGTTTACCAGTTATGCAAAATTCATTCAGAATGAACACGACTTTTGGGGACATTCGCAGAAAGTTCAAGATATACATTTTATTTGCCATAAAAGTATCTTAAACGTATGATATTTTAATTAAAATCATTAGAGCCATTGTTGAGAAAATCAAAATTTTCGAAAAATGTTCCATGTAAAGGGTAGTCTGGGGTGGGGTGATTTTCTTGAAAATCTTCATGTTGCACCTTTGAAAGTTACTGAACTAAATACCAAGTTTGGTATTTATCCGACTTTTCGTTTTTAGTTATGCTGCTCAAAGACACACATCCACATATCCACACAGACATACACACGGACTTCTTTTTAAAAATGCTGTTTTTTGGATTTAGAGGACCTCAAAACATGAATTTCCGGTGAAATTTCGATATCAAATTTTTGGATGGAATGCAATTTTTCGCTTACTTACTATACGTGGAAGAGAAAGTAAAAATAAAGAAATTAAAAGGATGGATTGCCAAAATTCATTAATTAATTTTATCCATTGTCAACAATTAAATTGCTATGGACATGCTTGACAAATGCAGAGTGAAAGACTGCTGCAACGGATTTTGGAATGGACACCAGCAGGAAGGGGAAAGAGCGGAAGGGCAAGGGAAATTAATAATAATGATAATTATAACAATAATACTATATTGTTATTTCTGCGCTACTCAAAGAGTAAAACTATAAATTAAGAAAACATTAGTATACAATATAGCATTCACAACATGAACCTCGGCCGCTTAAGAGCTTCTTGAGACGAGTGTTTATTTTCATACTGTAGAGCAATACACACGCTGCATCCCAAAAAGCTGCTGGAGATAGCCCAGCCTTGAAAACTGCACCACGTGTAGCACAGTAAGAATCTCACAGAAGTCTGTAACATCAACACAGAAGTCGGTTATCAAACATCGACTAAAAATAAACGTTCCTGTATAGCACATAAAAACAAATAGTTGTGAAAGGAAAAAGGTGTGAGTTGTGGTTGTTAGGTGGGAGAAGTGCAGCACGTGTATCACGAAGTGTGGCAAAAGAGCTGGAAACTTCAGCAAGACAAATGAGGGCCACAACCTCTGCCAAGTTAAATATTTCTGGCAAGTTAAATTTTGTTGCGTATCAGTTCAAGTTATTTAATTGACACAAGGCACTGCTTTTAGGAAATGTAGATAATGCTTTATCCTACAAATTTTGGAGAGACTACCATACATATTCCTCTTTGCACCCAGAGCCACCCACCCATATTGTCTTGAATTTACATTAGAGAATTTTAACTGTTAGGTACGTGTTCGTTAAGTCGCTACAGAGTTTTAGAGACAATGTAGTCAGTTTTCCTTGTACAGACATCCTATTTTGTGAGTTTAGAGTTAGCAAAAATAACTTTATACACCTCCAACTGTAAACTTTACTCCAAAAGTAACTAACATTTATAATTATTAACAGCGCCCGGATTTTGATGACCTAAAATATTTGAAAAATGCCCTACAAAATGACTAAAAGTTTCTAAAAAGCAGTTTAAAACAGAGATTCTTGTTTTCAAATTAATGCACAGAAAGTTGTAAATGTCTAATTAAAACGCTATACAAGCAGAAAACGTATTATAAGAATAATAACAAGATAATTTAGAAATAAATTTAAAAAATCTGATGTGATATATTCACATGACTTTATCGTTTATTAGCGGGTATACAAACTATTCTTAATAAAGCTTATTTTTCTATCAACTACATTTTTAACCAAATAAACCTTTTAGAAATAGCTACAATGCACATTTCGTTAGGGTCAAATTTTTAAGAACTGGACGCTATATGCCGACCTTAAAATTCCATACTGTTTCCATGCAATCGCGAGAAACAACTGAATGTTGAAAGAACTTTAAAAAATGACCAAGAAATGAACAATTCGCTCCTTTAATAATTGACATCTCAGAAATGGCTTATGCCACAGAAAACCTTATTTGAAATAAATGGCGTGTTTTAAAGAGATCTACATCTTTTGTGTAGTATATTTTCGTCTATCGCTTAACATTTACCAGTTATACAGAATTCCTTCCGAATGAAAAGGACTTCAATGGCTATTCCCAGAAAATTCAAGATACAAATTTTATTTGTCATGTATATATCTTTAATATGTGGCATTTTATCAAAATCATTGTAGCCATTTTTTAGAAAATTAAAATTTTCGAAAAATGTTCCATGTGAAGGTAGTTGGGGTGGAGGATTTTCTTGAAAATCTTCCTGTTTCATCCTTGGAAAATACTGAACTTAAATACTAGGTGATACTTACCCGACTTTTCGTTCTTGAGTTATGCTGTTCACAGACACACACACGGACATGTTTCCAAAAATGCCTCAAAACACGCATTTCCGGGAAATCTCGGTATCGAATTCTTTAGTAGAATGTAATACTTCCTCTACTTACTATACGTAGTGGAGATAGTAAAAATATTTATTTGTTCCAGGTTCTTTGTTTGAAGCAATTAAAAAGAAAGTTAAGGAGATTGTTTGTGCAGCAGCATTAACTGTAAAATTAACATGTTTGAGTTCTCAGAATGTACAAAATGCATTGCGAATGAAGAGGCTTCATAGCTAACGAAAACAACCTGACTGTACGCGCTTATTAATGTGAAAATGGAAACCTGACCTATCTCATCCCCAGTTTGGAACATGTATTCATAACTGTAGGTAATTATAACTACTCCCCTGGAAATAACGATCCCTCCACCCACAAAAAAAAAACCCATTTCAGGCTAACCATTAAATACAAAAGTAAGTTTTTTTTTCAAGAATGCGAGTAAAAGTGTACAGAGTTACTCTTATTTCTGAGATGAATAGTGAAATTTCTGATGTTTGAAAAATACCCTTATGTAAAATGTCAATAATATAAAAATATTTATACAGGATTAGTCCTAATAACACCGAATAGTTTTAAGGAGCAATTCAAGGATTTTATTTGAGTATTTTCTTTAGGGAATGTATACCTGTAAAAATCTTGAAATGGAGTTAAAGGGCATTGATGTTTTTTAAACACCGCGTCGGGGTGGATGAAATTCCGCCGAACAGGTCACTACGCATCTTTTGCTACAAGATATTAGAGAGTTTTGAAATAATAGTAGCCGATATTCTGAGTTTTAAACAATGTAAAACTTTCTTAAGTTTATTTAGTAACTTCTGAATCTTCACTTAATTATATAACACTAAATTCATGTGCTTTGAAGTAGATCAAAACTTTTTTTAAGCAATCTGCACCTGCGAATACAGGTTATTTGTCAATAACATATGCAAATAATACTACTGTTGGTAAAATTTTCTCCACCATTATACAAACTACTTCAGAAAAGCTGAAACAATGTTAAATGATGCAAACATATATTAGTAAGTGGCTTCACACACAGAAACCAATAACATATGCAAATTATACAATTGTTGGTCAAATTTTCTCCACCATTATACAAATTACTTCAGAAAAGTTGAAAAAATGTTAAATGGTGCAAACATATATTTTAAATGGCTTCTCATACAGTTAAATTAAAAATTTAACAAGTGCATAAGTGTTTACAAAAGATGTTCAAAACACCGACCTTTGACTTCGGAGCATACTTGGCAGCGCCGTTGTAATGATTGCCGCCGAGTTCTTTAAAAAATACCTGACATATTACGAATAGCATCAAATGCTAAGAAGATCCTTGCCATCAGCCCCTCTTAACTGTTGACCGGCGCCTCGTACACAAGAGTCTTGAACATGTCCCCAAAGGAAAAAATCCAAATGAGTTAATGTAAACGGGCTGGTCATGATTTCGGGCATACTCTACAGATACATCGATCAGGATACGTTACACAGTTACTCATCCCTTACGTCACCGGAATAATGCGCAGGTGCCCCATCACCTTGGAGCCACATTAACTGGCATATCCCTAAAGAAACATCTTCCAGAAGTTCTGGTAAATTATATTGTGAAACTGTAGGTAAATGTGGCCCGTAAAAAGTGAAGGTAGCAAATTCGGCCCTATGAGTGTGTCATTTACAATGCCCACCCAAATGTTCACTACAAATCGGTGCTGGAAATTTGTAACTCTTAATAGTTCTAGGGTTTTCCTGTACACAAATGTGACTGCTGTGTGTTACACATGCCCTCACGTGTAAAACCCTTCTCATCCGTCCACAATGATTGTAGGAAATCTTGGTTGATCAATGCATTTAGGAAGAAACCACTGAACAAACTGTAGTCGGGGTGGAAAGTCATCTGGCCCCAATGCTTTGACCTCGGGTGAGATGATACGGTTGTAATTGCTTTTCGTGCAGAATTCTATTAACCGAAGACTGGCTTGTATGCAATGGCATAAAACTATTTGGTGTTATTCTGACTCACCCTGGAAAAACATGACCAAAATTATCTAAAACATCTGATGTGTTACACTCACATGACTTTCTCTACTCTTGTACAAACTATTTTTACAAGCGCTTATTCTCCATATGCTTCATGTTAATCGAGATATCGAGATGTTAATCTTATTGCTAATTTTCTTGTAGATGCAAAGGGAATTGCTAGGCTTTAAGCGATAGTCTAATATTTTAAGAGCTGGTTGCTATGTGGAGTATTCCATTCTCTTTGCATTACCAGGACAAAAAAAATGAATAACGAATTTGAGAAAAAGTATAAGTATTGGAAAATTTAAGGAAATAACAAGCAATATCTCGAAAATGGTTCACTCAACAAAAAAAATGTGTATGACATAAATTGTGTATTTTAACGCAATCTTCATTTTATGTGTAGTAAAGTTTTGTCTATCTCTTATGGTTTACCAGTTATGCAAAAGTCGTTCACAATGAAGAATACTTTTGGAGACATTCCGAGAAAATTCAAGATATACATTTTATTTGTCATGAAAGCATCTTAAACATATGATATTTCAATCAAAATCTTTAGAGCCATTTTTGAGAAAATTAAAATTTTCGAAAAATGTTCAATGAAAAGGGTAATCTGGGGTGGGGGAATTTTCTTGAAAACCTTCGTGTCGCATCTCTGGAAGATACTGAACCTAAATACCAAGTTTGGTGTTTATCCGACTGTTTGTTTCTGAGTTATGCAGTTCACACACACACACGGACATGTTTCCAAAAATGCTTTTATTTTTTTGGATTCATGGGGTCTCAAAACATATATTTCCGGTGAAATCTCGGTATTGAATTTTTGGATGAATACAATACTTCCCCTACTTACTATACGTAGGAGAGAAAGTGAAAATATGCATTATCACAATCTGGGACTCGTGATAAGGATTTATAAATAATAAAGGAATAGCGTAAAATATGTATTTGTTAAGCACGGACACTAGTGCTCACTACTCAATTGTGTGTGTGATATCTGTTTTCGTTCACCCTACATTGCGTGGCATCTGTTGCACTTTTAACCGCACCATGCCACTCGCGTTCGGGGGCGCTGGTAGTAATTTCTGTTCTTGCACAGTTTAAAGTGGAAGCCATGTATCGCGGACCTGGTCACGACGTGTCGAAGTTCGTACAGGCCTTGCGTCCAGAATTTGTATACCATCGCGTCAGTGCCTGTAGAATTAGCTCCATATCTCGATTCGCTTGTTCTCCATGCCTTGCATTAGTTTTTCGTAGCTGGGGGTTAACGGCAGGAGTAGTTTCATTGCAGGTCTTGCATGAACGGTATTTTCAGTACATAGGTGAGCCGGGAGGGTGTGAACTTTGAGAGGCACATAACTCGTTTGAGATATGTAGGTGCTCTTGAGCTTCTCTAGTTCACCAGGTGTTTGTATATCAGACGTGTCCATATGTTCCTTAGCCCATATGTCGTCACCGGTACTATTTTTGTCTGAAATAGTCTCTGCGCTGTCATCAGCGACATCAAGCCGGAGGTGCGTTATGTCGTTCATGGCCTTAATTGCAGCGTTCACTATTTCCTTAATGTGGCTGGTGAAGAACGTCCGTGTAGTCTAGAATGTCACTTGTAGGTACTGAATTGTGGCACTGACTTGAGTGGTTTTCCTTTGTGGCCTTTCCTTCCTTTCTGAAATTCATTGTGAATATATTTTCCTCGTTGAGGCGCAAGTCTTTCGTTCTGCCCAATCTGCCCTCTGTCGAAAGCCAATTGTAGATCTTCTTGTCTGTTGGATGTTAGTACCATGTCGTTGGCGTTAATATAATATTCTATTAACGTTCGCTGGTATTAGTCCAACGATGTCTGCTATAACTAGATGAAACAATAGCGGGCTGAGCGGATCTCCCTGTAGGATCCCGTTTGTCCGTTGTAGCTTATGGGTTTACGAAGTTGTCCGACATTTCTATGTCGTTACTGTCCAGCAGGTTCCTGATGAATCTCGCTTCATAGCTGTGACTTCTCACGAAGTGCTCTAGTTTTTCCAATAGGATTCGTCTATTTATGTTGTTGGAAGCCTTGAAGTAGTCTAGGAAGGCCGCGTGCACTTTCCCTCTGGGTATTTTAGTCCTCAGTAGCCCGGTTAGTAATTTCAGGAGTGCTGACTCCAGGGCGATCCCTCTATACGAGTTTGAATCTCCGCTGCCTCTCTTTCCTTTGTATAACATTTTTACCGTTGCTTTCCTCCAGTTGTCTGGGATGGTGCCTTGCCTTAGGCATACATTGGAAAAATTAAATTAAACTGAGTTTTATTTATGGACGCCCTTAAACTACTACGCTCCTTAGCGTCCCATTCTATATTGGGCGTGAAAGACGGGAAAATTTGCTCATAGGTATCTTTATCAGGCCTGAGGTTCTTTTACGTACCGTAAATCTACGACACCGGACCATCGGCTTTACTTTCCTTCCGAAGGAAGCCAAGCTAAGGATTTTTATGGCCAAAAAATCCATCGCATTCCACCGGGTTTGAACCCGCGACCTCGGGAGCATACATTGGGAGCACTGTGGTGCTATTCTCTGATTTTGTAGTGGAGTCCTTCAGGTACTCATTGCATATGAGGTCGGGTCCGCAGGCCTTGTTGTTCTTGGTCGATTGGCCATTTCGATTCTTCTAGCGTGAGCGTCTCGGGTTCACCCTGTATGTCATTTCCTGGATGCGGTACAGGGCGTGTTTCTCAGTCTTTTAGGACTGGTGTCAGATTGCTTCCCACTTCCCTATTTGGATGTTCCATGAGTATTTGGGTTGTTTGGCATGTAGGGCCTTATAAAGGTTGTCTTCCAGTTCCTCTATTAGTTTATTTTCTGCTTCCTTCTGGAAGGCTTCCTTTGATCTTGATTGTTGTCTATGTTGTTTCCTTTTGATATGGTAGTTCTGCTGGTTGTTATTAGTTGATGTTCCTCATACGATGTGTAGTGCTTCAAGTGCTGATTTATGATCGCGATGGGCGTTCCTTGTTGAACCATTTTTTGATTTCCTCGTATTGTTCGTTGTGACCACTGCTTTCTTTCTATCTATCTATCTATCTATCTATCTATCTGTCTTTTTTATTTTTTTATTTATGGACGCTCTTTAACTGCTGTGGTCCTTAGCGTCCCATTCTATATTGGACGTGAAAGACCGGAACTTTTGCTCAGAGGCCTCTTTATCAGGCTTGAGGTTCTTTTACGTGCCGTAAATCTTCGACACGGGACCATCGGCTTTACTTCTCTTCCAAAGGAAGCCATGCTAAGGATTTTTAAGCCCGAAAAAAATCCATCGTCCTCCGCCGGGGTATCTGTGTCGTTGCCCCATTTATGTTTCCTTCTTCGATCATTTTCAGCGCTGCATTGAAGTTCTGTTGATTTAATAATTCTAGATTTATTTTCCTGGATAAGATCTACCCGGTTTGTCTATTCTGTTTTGGGTTTGGACAGTTCGTAGTGGATCATTATTTGCAGGTGTTTCTTGAGCGGTTCTCCCCTGACGCTTTGACCTGATATGTTTCATGTTGGTGAAAACTAGATTTGTGGCGCTGGCCCCATTTTGGCAGAAATATGATAAGGATTTATGTACACATTAGCAATGTCTGTGATACAGCAATTAAAAGATGACATGTCGGAATCCTGGCCCTGATTAATAATAATAATGATGATGATAATAACAATAACAACAGCAACACACCGAACCACAGATTCATTTAATCTTGAGCAATTTACTAAACTATGCACTATACACGTAATTAAGCCAAGGCTCTATGCTGACTGAGATGCATCACATGGTAATGAATGGCATCCGATTATTACAGAATAAAATGATGTTTAAGATAATCGGGTAGTATAAATCTAATGATACTCTCTTCTCACCTCAGCAAATTTGAAAGATATCTCAATGAATTCTTCAAGTAAATGCAATAGGAACCGATAAAGGTGCATCACAGTTTTCTTTAAACTTGAGTTAAATGAATCTGAGGGGAAAAATATATTATGGATTAGATGTAATAAAACATGTATGCAATAATACAGCTTTTTCACATAAAGTAATGGAAGGATATGAATGAAAAATTTTCCACGCATTTCCAATACATTGTTTGCTTCTTATGACTAGGATTGTTTTCCAGTGTTGTATGAGAGCTGAATTCTGATTTTTGTTAATTATTAATTACTTTTCTATAATTGCAATTTTTGATAATATATTCAGTACAAATGAAATATCCAAAGAAATTTAATAATTTTAGATCAGCACTTGTAATTATCTGTTCTATGTGCGTGAAAAATGTCAACCTGATTGACTAGTCCAATCCTAAGAAAAAATATATATTTATATAAAAAATAAGTTCGCCGAAAATGCAATGGAAAATGCAAAATAAAGTTGCAATAATTTTCTGATTGATTTTAATGCATTCCGTGGCTGAAGCTTTACAGATATAAATTCAAAGGCTATTTTTATTCAATAAAATATATATCAAATTATCCAGGAAGCGTTCCGAGCGGGATGGCTCAGGCGGTAACGTCGGAGAGGTCGGAGGGTTCGATTCCCGTGGCCGATCTTCCTGACCCATGGGTTTTTTTGGGAGTTTCTCCATGTCACCAGGCGAATCTGAGAAGGATCATCACATCCCCCGAATTTCCTGTTCCCCCATTTTCATCTCCATTCTCATTTCACTTCACCTTTCATATGCTTGGTTTCTTTCAGGGTTGCAAGTGTCGGCTGGAGGTCTCGGCGTATGCATGTCAGGGGAAAAGGATGCTCTGAATAAAACTTTATCCCCCTGACTGCGAGCGGTCCCGGCCCCCCAGGGGATGTGTAAGCCCTCCCTCCAGGGGCGCCCCGTAGGGGGCCCAGGTACAAAATCTGCGTAGGTCGAGATGCAAAGTCCCTCTCCGCTTCTAGTTCTATCCTATCCAGGATGGGTTGCAGAATTTTGTTAGTTCAAAAACAAGAAATGTAATTTTTGATATTTTACACTTCCTGGTCACCTAACCCGTTCAGCGATTATATACATATGTGGTGTACCCAGAGGCCGCATGGGCTCTCTAAAGCAAAAAATCATGTTTTAAAAATGTTTGTATGCGTGTGTATATTACTTTTACATTCAATAATGGCCGAATCGATTGTTATGAAACTTGGCATATGACATACCTTAGGCTCTAATAGAAAATAGGATACATGGTGTTCAAATTCTTTCTCCAAAAGAGATGGGTTCTAATTACGATCAAGGGTAGTCAAACGGAGGGGGCCTTCAGTTACTAAAGCACAGCATCGCACGTAGGCCATAGCCGACCCTTTGTACTTCAATAAAGAAGGGTTGAAGGGGAGACCCGAAGGGTGACCAGAACTGGTCGGAGTCCCTAACGATTCCAGTATGACACCAATCCTCATACCGGCGATCCTGCCTTAGCCACCCGCAACCTAGGGATCCCGGGATAGCGAGCGCCAGGGAGAAATCTTTCCACAACGCAAATTCTACCGTCCCGCCGCAACGCACCACGCCGTCGCCTGGTCATACAACTCTGAAACATATAAGCTGAAACAGATCAATGGACAGAAAATCCGTGATAGAATGGGAACCACGCCAGCATTCGACTACCGACCGAGGAAACCAGGTAAAAAACCAAGGGTGGTCGGCCCGACGGGAATTGAACCCAGTACCTCCCGAATGTCAACCTCACATATTACTATGGAACTATCTCGCTTAGTGTGGTTCTAATAAGGCACTGATTTAAAATCTCGAAATATTTCGTTATTGTTGAGTTCTGTGTAAAATATCTCATAACTAAAGAAAAGAATAATGTTTTCGACAAGCTTAAATATTTCACAACATTTCGATAGGATGAATGTTTAACAACTTATACCAATTTGTTGTGCTTGTAAGCAGTTACCACGGGAAACGGTATAGCTCGTATCGCATAACAAGCATACCTTTTACTTGCGTTTGAATTTTCATTACCGCCTCAGAACACGATTTAAATATTGGTTTTCAAAGTCTCATGTTATATAGAGATAGAGAGGAGTGAGAGAGGGGCAGAGAGTAGGGGGTGGAGGCAGAGAGAGTGAGAAGTGTGTGGTAGGAAGTGAATAAGATAACCTCCGCAGTTAATGCAGTAACGGAAGTGGAGCTGCAGGTTCTCTTACTCATTAGGTATACAAATCATCAAGCTTTTTTCTTTTGTTCCATTTATATGCCACCTGTAACATAAGGTCATATCGGCGGCTGTGCCCTTGGAACAAATGTTCTCCGTAATGATGTTTATTCGTTTACTATTCTGTTGATCTTTGGGTTTGTTTACGTTGGGTTTTGTTTTTACAAACACTAAATTCAGAGACGTATTCAGATTCTCACTTATACTTCCAGACTCTAGACAGGACGGGAATAATCCTGGTTAAATTAACATTCCTTTCTCCAGTCAGGAATCAAATCAAGGATCTCTGGATTTGGAAGCTAGTATGCTAACCACCAGACCAGAGGCAGTCACAGAAAACTTTGATCGCTGGAAAACCTAGAATTACGAATGAAAATAATACACTGCGTTCAAACGATGGCTAAACAAGAAATGAGATGATCATGTTTGTGTAGCTTGTTCAAAGGAGTACACCATGCAGTCTCCAGGCACTTTGTGGTCGCGATATTAAGTGCATTTTACTTCCAACTTTATTGCGGTAAGTTCTATCGTCTTTCTATTGTCAGCATTGTAGGCAGAAAGACAACTATTAAAATACAGATACAAAGTTTTACAAGTTGTTGACGATGTGTAAACAGTCTGTCCATTTCATAGCGATTCTTCCGGCATTTGTATGCATTTGATTTCCATTTAAATTACGTAGTAATAAAAATAGTATATAAAGATAATAGTAAAAATTCCATTTTCTAGTGCACGCAAAACACTTGCGGCCTGAAGAAGCTGCATTAAAACACTGGGATTACAGCAATGTACGGTAATTTAATTGTGGAGTAAAAGAATCTGTTACATTGCTATGGCGGTCTGTAGGAACAATGCAGAACAAAACAGAACTAATTGCCTTTAAACAACGCTACCAACATTACTTGAATATAGGTCAGAGATTATTCACATATAACACCCTAACCTAATCGTGACTTACATTTAACAACTTGTAAACATTACAATATTTAAAATACATTTATAATGTTTTTTCTTTGACAAACTTATTAGAGGTACATCAGCTGGCGTTTCATCACTTGACGTGAAAAATACTTTCAGCTCACCAGCTTCTAATTGTTCTCTTACATAGTGATATTTAACTAGTATATGTTTTGTTCTGTTGTGGAATACCTGATTTCTCACTAATTTGGTTTTCAGGGACATCTCACATAGTAGACCCTTTACATAAATAAGTTCTTTGCTACATTCACATAAAGCTACCTATATATTCTGTACATAGTTTCACAGATATTTCTTTCTTAGAAAACCAATCAATTGGCCCTCCACCAAAACTTAGTACTACACGAGAATATGAATGTCTGCCAATTGTACAACCTACCCAGTCAGCATCTGCATCTGAATTCAAAATTGCACTACCCTTTTTACACACAAAGTAAAAACCACTAGTATCTTTAAGTATCTTAACACTCATTTTACCCCTTGCTCTTTTCCATTGGAACTATTTATCTGACTTAAATAACTTACAAAATAAGTTATATGAGATCTTGTACATACAGCAAGATACATTAGAGAACCTATTAGCTATTGATATTCTTCATTTCCATCCCATCACTTAATGCCATGTTTAGCTTCATATTTACTTCTAAAGGTGTCCTCCATGCCACAAAGTTTTTTAGAATTTACTTAACATATTTTTGTTGGTCAAGCTTAATTATGCCTGCTTTACTACCCCTTTCAACTCTGATTCCAAGACATTCTTTTACTTCGCCCATGACTTCTTTTAATTTTCTTGTTTCAGTTTCTCAGTTTCCTCTTTTTACCGGAGAAAATGTAGAAATCATCGACGGGAAGAGCTATTGAAACAAAATTGTCCTTTTTAGCTTTTTTATAAAACATGGTTCATATTTTGTTCTATTGAAATCAATATTTATTAGGAAATTATGGCTCTTTGTATTCCATGATCTAGCTGCCTGCTTCAACCCATATATGGCCTTATTGAGTTTACACACTGTATTTTCATTTCCATGTTTCACATGCATATATGGTTGCTCCATATAAATTTCCTCATTCAGTTCCGCATTTAGGAAGACAGTTGTAATGTCTACATGATCGATTTTCAAACCTAGTTCAGCAGCAAGTGCAAACAAAATTTGTAATGAAGTTATTATGATCACCAGAACAAAGGTTCCATAAAGTCTTCTACAAATTTCTGAGGAAAATCTCTAGCTACTAGGTTTGCTTTGTGACGTATTGAACCATTTAGCTCCAACCTTTCGTTTAAAAACCCATTTTGATTTTACCACGTTCTTGTTGTTTGGTCTATCCACCAGCTCGCAGCTTCTCTTTCATTGTACATTCCCAGAGATCCTTGTCAACTCTTTGCCAAGTTTCTTCATCCGTTTTGGGTTATGAAGATCTGCAACAGCTAAACATTGATTCTCATCCTGTACAGCAAAATAACATCTCTCATACACAAAATCATCTGTTATGATACTTTTGCTATTTTTCTTAGGATATCTTCTCCCCACAACAATCTGAGATAGCTCCAAAACCCTGAAGTCATTTGAATCTTCATCTTCATCTAGTTCATCAGCGTTATTGCTAGCATTATTCATGCTGATACTGTCAATATTCTCAGGTGCTTGATATTCCTGTTCTTCTCTCCCAAACACTTTGTTTTTTCTTGAATCATTATTTCTCATTCCAGAAACACAACATTTCTAGCTCGAATTAGCTTTCCAGGGTTCTCTTTCCAGTAGGACAATATCCCTTCGTATCCATGCTAGCCTCTAGTTCCCGAGGTCGCGGGTTCAAACCCGGCGGAGGGCCATGGATTTTTTCGGGCGTAAAAATCCTTAGCATGGCTTCCTTCGGAAGAGAAGTAAAGCCGGCGGTCCCGTGTCGTAGATTTACGGCACGTAAAAGAACCTCGAGGCTGATAAAGAGGCCTCCGAGCAAAATTATCGGACTTTCGCGCCCAGTATAGAATGGGACGCTAAGGACCATAGTAGTTAAAGAGCGTCCATAAATAAAACTCAATTTAATGAAATAGGACAATATTAACAGCGAAGAGTCAATTGATAAAAACGATCGTCCATCTTTTACCATCACGATGAAAGTGATGGCTTTTAATATCATTTCGACTCATTTGTTTTATCAATTGACTCATCACTGTTAATATTGTCCTATTTCAACATTGATATCCCTTCGTATTTCATATCCGATCATTTAACATTCTGAAGACCTTTTATGTAGCTTTCTTCTCATTTCCTTTCGAATATTCATTTGTGCCCTACAGCCAAATGTCCTGAGATGTGACAAATCAATTTTCTTTCCCGTTCAAACCTCCTCTGGCACTGCATTCTCAACAGCAGCAGTTGGACGCCTGTTTTTACTTTCTCTACTACGTACAGTAAGTAGGGGAAGTATTGTATTCCACCCAAAAATTCGATACCGAGATTTCACCAGAAATACATGTTTTGAGACACCCTGAATCCAAAAAAAGCATTTTTGAAAACATGTCCGTGTGTGTGTGTGTGTGTGTGTGTGTGTGTGTGTGTGTGTGTGTGTGTGTGTGTGTCTGTGAACAGCATAACCCAGAAACGAACAGTCGGATAAACACCAAACTTGGTATTTAGGTTCAGTATCTTCCAGAGATGCGACACGAAGGTTTTCAAGAAAATCCCCCAACCCAGATTACCCTTTACATGGAAGATTTTTCGAAAATTTTAATTTTCTCAAAAAGGCTCTAACGATTTTGATTAAAATATCATAGGTTTAAGATATTTTCATGACAAATAAAATGTATATTTTGAATTTTCTGGGAATGTCTCCAAAAGTATTCTTCATTGTGAACCACTTTTGCATAACTGGTAAACCATAAGAGATAGACAAAATTTTACTACACAAAAAATGTAGATCGCGTTGAAATACACAATTTATGTCATATACAGTTTTTTTTTGAGTGAACCGTTTTCGAGATATTGCTTGTTATTCCCTTAAATTTTTCAATACTTATTTTCTAAAATGGGAATTCGTTATTCATTTTTACTTTCTCTACTACGTATATCTAGTAAGTAGGGGAAGTATTGTATTCCACCCAAAAATTCAATACCGAGATTTCACCGGAAATACATGTTTTGAGATCCCCTGAATCCAAAAAAAGCATTTTTGGAAATATGTCCGTGTGTGTGTGTGTGTGTGTGTGTGTGTGTGTCTGCCTGTGTGTCTGTCTGTGAACAGCATAACTCAGAAACGAACAGTCGGATAAACACCAAACTTAGTATTTAGGTTCAGTATCATCCAAGGATGCGACACGAAGGTTTTCAAGAAAATCCTCCCACCCCAAATTACCCTTTACATGGAAGATTTTTCGAAAATTTTGATTTTCTCAAAAACGGCTCTAACGATTTTGGTTAAAATATCATATGTTTAAGATACTTTTATGAAAAATAAAATGTATATCTTGAATTTTCTGGGAATGTCTCCAAAAGCATTCTTCATCGTGAACGACTTTTGCATAACTGGTAAACCATAAGACAGACAAAATTTTACTACACAAAAAATGTAGATCGCGTTAAAATACACAATTTATGTCATAAAAATTTTTGTTGTTGAGTGAACTATTTTCGAGATATTGCTTGTTATTCCTTTAAATTTTTCAATACTTATTTTCTAAAATGGGAATTCGTTATTCATTTTTTTGTCTTAGATATGCAAAGAGTATTAATCTGTGGGAAAGGGAATGGTGCTGCACCTAGCAACCAGCTATTAAGAGATATGTATGTGCTTAAAGGCTACTGTATTTCTATATTGCCCTTGTAAAAATTCCCCTTACATCTACAAGAGAATTAGCAATAAGATAGACTCTGCAAATGTTTATCTCGATTAAGATGAAGTAAATGGAGAATAAGCTTTTGTAAAAATAGTTTGTACAAGAGTAGAGAAAGTCATGTGAGTGTAACACATCAGATTTTTTTGTCTTGGATATGCAAAGAGTTATAATCCGTGGCAAAGGGAATGGTGCTGCACCTAGCAACCACTATTAAGAGATATGTATGTGCTTAAAGGCTACTGTTTTTCTATATTGCCCTTGTAAATATATATTCCCCTTACATCTACAAGAAAATTAGCAATAAGATAATGTCTGCAAATGTTTATCTCGATTAACATGAAGTAGATGGAGAATAAGCGTTTGTAAAAATAGTTTGTACAAGAGTAGAGAAAGTCATGTGAATGTAACACATCAGATTTTTTATTTAAATATGCAGCTGTGTTCAGTGCTTCAGCCCAATACTTTTATCAAACCCTGCATCAAACAGCATACATCTTGTCTTTTCCACAAGAGTTCTGTTTGTCATTTCGGCTACACCGTTTTGCTGAGGTGTTCCAGGTACTGTTGTCTGGTGCTGGACAACCGTTTTTCTTAGATAGTTTCTAAATTCATCACTGATGCATGTATTATCCCAAATCCTTAATTTTTGTACCTTTCTAATTCTCGACCTGGCTTTGAAACCAAGAAATTTGCTAAAAACCCAGACTTTTTCTACTTAGCATATACACATAAGTTCTGCTAGAATTATCCATGAATGTGAAACAGTATCTCGCTCCGTCCTATGAAACTTCCTCCGTTGGTCCCATTAAGTCACTATGAACTAGTTATAGAAAATATTTTGCTCCGTTGGTACTCTTGGAAGGAAATTGTTGCTGTGTTTGCTTCCCCTCTAAAACATTTTACACGTGGTTCCTTAACTACATGCCCATGTGAAACCAACCCTTTAAGAATTTCCATACTTTTTCTGCTTAAATGACCTAAACTGTGCCATAAGTTATGGTTGCCTGCATTTTTTTACTGCAAAAACCCTCATTGGCTCTTTTTTCACCTGATCTGCAATATACAATCCATTCTTTAGCTTTCCCGTTATCTTTGATTCAGCTTTTATATGAAGTACATCATATATCTGACATCTTTGTTTATAAAAACTACAGTGTAACCTTTTTTAGTTATTCTGCCTAATGATAACAAATTGTAGACAATGATAGAACATTCATTGCATCAACTACAGTTTTAGGCTTTTCTGCATTGAATTTTCTAAACATTACATCAATATTACCTTTCCCTACTGACATAACCTTATTGTTTGCTATAACTACACTAACACAGCTTGTATCACACACATTCACTATTATAGCCACTTTTTGTTGGGAGTCGTGTGACTTGTTGCTCCTGAGTCAATTACCCATGAAACCAAAGCTGTGGCAAGAAGTGTCTTTTGATTCTTCTTGAACACCCCTAACCGTTTAGATGTCTGTTCCTCCTTATTGTTCAACACTCCAGTTTAATGTACCCTTGTTCATCGCAGTTGAAGCAGGCTCTCTTCTTTGCAGTCTTCTTGCAATGTTGATTACTTCTGGATAACAGAACTACAGAGAGGGCCAAAAAACTACGAACCGGCTGCGCGGTGTTTTTTCCTGTCCGCGTTCTCGGCGCTCGTTGCCGTCTGCCACTATCAGGAGGAATGAAACCATACAACATTTTTAAAACTTCTTTTAAAGGCTTATGAACTTTATGAAAGGAGATGCTGAAACTGGCCACCGTCGTTGTCCATATATTTTGGCACCCCTTTAGGAAACTAACCATCACTGGCCGCAGTTCACTTTGAGAAATGCTGGCAATTTCCTGGCGGATACTTTGTTTTACATCTTCCAGGGTGTGTGGATTTGTCTTGTACACTTTGTTTTAAGTTACACCAGATATAGAAATCGCAGGGGGTTAGGTCGGGTGACCGAGGGGGCCACAAATCTCTACTAATAATTCTGTCTTCAAACGCACTTTCAATTGTTCTCATCGAAATACTGGCCGTATAAGCTGCTGCAGAGTCTTGTTGAAAAAAGGCAAAATCACGCTTCCTGGCTGTTAATTCTCTAAAAATAGGGGGCAAAATTGTATTCACATATGTACGGGAGTCAACTGTTGACTCGAAAAAAAACTGGTCTTTACTACAAGAGAGAGAGAGAGAGAGAGAGAGAGAGAGAGCAGCAAGTAGTTGTGAATAATTATCAAATCAAGAGCAAAATTATAAATTTAGGGAGGAATGTGTCTATTTGTATTTTAATTTTGTAAATAATATTAATTTCAATGAACCATTGTCTACCAGTCTATTCAGTTAGTCACTCTCAGATGCTGGAAGTGCAATTTGTTCGTTTAAATTAGGCTGTTTACAAAATTATAGTTTGCATTACCACTTATTGTTGCTTCTCTCTCTTGCAGCCTTTTATTGACACAAGTAAATAATTCTACGTATAGCTTCCTATGAGCTTCAAATAATATAGATGTATATTCAGTTATATACATTCAGTTTCAGTCTTTATAAGCTTGAGAATAATGTTTCACTGAAATGAATACTAACGCTACAGGCCCGCCGGAGGAACTGAAGCGTAACCATTCGGATTTCTTCGGAGGCCCGAAGCCATAGTACGGCGGCAGTTTGTAACGCCAAGTGTAAATTTAATTGTCTAATTTATGAGCTATTTGAAACGAATTGCATAAAATTTGAGGATGAAGAACTAAACTGTTTCTGATTCTTAGCATGAAAAACTGTAACTATTGAAGTATTATATACCCTAACTTCTGAAGTATCAACAAATTTACGGTTTAAAATAACTGTTTCCATAACAACAAGAACCATAAGTTGCCGTGAATCGCTGAAATGCTAAACGGCGAATCCCCTTACGGCTACCGACAAGTATGTGAGAACCCGGGCGCGGTCTTTAGTCGCTACGGACTGCCGATAACCGATCACAGTAAAACACATCTGTAAAATGTAAAAGATTGTAAGACCCTAATTACTAATTTTAGAAATGCTCGCTCTTTAATCAAGCTAAGTCCCGCCTACTTCATGATTACCCCACCAAAGTTCCTAGGTTATACGCTGTCAAAACTTAAACTTCTTATTCGCATATTAAACACAACTTTTATTCTTTGACTAACTAAATTATAAGAATTCTTTCTTTTCCTAATTTTCAAAACTGGTATACGTGCATTTTCATTAAATCTCTTACTTCTGAACGTATTGAGTTCTAACTAGCTGAAACTTGTTCGCCGTAACATCCAATTGCCTTGACTACTTCGACTTCTAAATAATTGCTTTGCCTCAACACGTAACTTGTGCACTGTTTGAATTGTAACTCGTTCTTTTTACCTTATGCATTGATTTTAATATATGGAATTAATTAATTAATTGCAATTATCTATCGATCTATCCCCCCATTATGTCTTTATAAAATTATTAATCTTACAGTCAATAATTTTAGTATCAACGGATGGCTTTTTAAAACTGGAATGACAATGTAATTTGTTTCACTTACCTCCCACGGTATTCTTTATGAAATTAGTGTAAAGTGTTATAGAAGATTTTAATGATGAAACCGGAATCCTGAATGGTGAATGATGAATTGTATAATGAATCCTCCTCTTTAAACGTTGCAACTAATTTCGCAAAGTCTATGTACTATTTCTAGTAATTAAACAAAAATCTGCTATATTCATACGAATGGATATGGAGTATCAGCCGAATTTATATACCTGTTTTCCTTAACCTCCCTCCGACAATCTTCCAAATTCTGGAAATGTTACACACGGTTTCCCGAATCCCCGTCGATTTCTTGAAGTTATATCTCGTAAATGTGTACGGCTCACCGGTGGTGTTGATTGTATGTTGCAGCAGTTTCAGGGATGGTACAAAGTTTACTCTGTTACGAGTTGTGGCTCTGTACATTAACAGGGTGCACCATTTAAGTTGAGACTGTACAACATCCGCAAAACTAAGCGGATGTAGAAAGAAATGTCTTGAATAAAAGTTGCTTGATATTATGGGGGAAAGTAAATCCCATTAGTCGTGTTTTATTTGGAGGACGTGGTGATGGTCATGTTGACCCTAATTGTAGGTTCCCATTTAAAAATCAAGCAACTTTTATTAAAGACATTTCTTTCTACAACGCTTAGTTGTAGATGTATTGCAAATTTAAAACTGTAGATGAGAGCGGCATTCGAACCCGAAACTTCTTCGTTAGAAACCCGCTGCCCTAACCACTCGTACACATAACCCAGCTGCGTATGTATAGGTCAAAGTAGCTAGCTAACAACACAGATGTCTAATTCATGAGAGACGGAGTAGGTATTATTATTCAGTATAACACTATACGAAGTATACAATTAATAAAACACACACAGTTAACCCCTGTAACAATCAAAGCTAAATATACACTTACCTCGTACGCGGTGACATGTTAGCAGTAACAAAGTGCCTTTAAATAAAAAAAATCTGATGTGTTATACTCACATGACTTTCTCTACTCTTGTACAAACTATTTTTACAAACGCTTATTCTCCATATACTTCATGTTAATCAATATGTTAATCTTATGGTTAATTTTCTTGTAGATGCAAGGGGAATTGGTAGGCTTTAAGCGATAGTCAAATATTTTAAAAGCTGGTTGCTATGTGGAGTATTCCATTCTCTTTGCATTACCAGGACAAAAAAAATTAATAACGAATTCCCATTTGAGAAAAAGTATAAGTATTGGAAAATTTAAAGGAATAACAAGCAATATCCCGAAAATGGTTCACTCAACAAAAAAATGTATATGACATAAATTGTGTATTTTAACGCGATCTACATTTTTTGTGCAGTAAACTTTTGTCTATCTCTTATGGTTTACCAGTTATGCAAAAGTCGTTCACAATGAAGAATACTTTTGGAGACATTCCCAGAAAATTCGAGATATAGATACATTTAATTTGTCATGAATGTGTCTTAAATATGAGGGGCATTCAAATGAAACCTGGTCAGTGCGTCTAACTTTGCACTTCACGTAAGGTGGCACCACGTAACTGCGTGTATGGTGGCACCATGTATTGGTAGAGCGACTACAGCGTGTGCAACGTTTGACGTTGCATAGTGACAGTGGGGTTTCACGCCGAAGAGAAGGTGGTCACACAAGTTATCGTCCACTACTGAACATGAAGGCGAGTAAGCAGGAACAACGAGGAGTTAGAGCAAGCAGTGGAAACATGTGACTTCACCACCTCCAAAGAAATCAAAGGCCGTGCACACCACTTCTGATAAGGTCATAATGTCCTTTCTTGACCACAAGGGCCCACTGCTTGTCGAGTTCCTGGAACGGGGAACCACCATCAATGCCCAGCGTTATCAAGCCACTTTACAGGACCTTAGACGAGCCATCAAGTCAAAACGCCCAGGCATGTTGTCCAATGGCGTTATTCTCCTGCATGATAATGCCCGCTCACACACTGCCAATGCGGTGAAGACGACATTGCAGCAGTTTCGATGGGAAACGTTGGAACATCCACCTTACAGTCCAGACCTTTCACCGTGTAACTTTCATGTTTATGGACCTCTAAGACAAGCTATTCGCGGACATCGATTCACAACGGACACGAAGTGTGTGAATGGATCCAGGCCTGGATCCAACAGCAGCCTACTAGCTTCTTCAAAGATGGAATCGACCGGCTAGTGTCGCAATGGGATAAATGTGCCAACAGTTTTGGCGACTATTTTTGAGTTAATAAAATCGTTACCGTTACTTTACACAAGTGATCGGGTTTCATTTGAATGACCTTTATATATGATATTTTAACCAAAATCAGAGTCATTTTTGAGAAAATTAAAATTTTCGAAAAATGTTCCATGCAAAGGGTATTCTGGGGTGATGGGATTTTCTTGAAAACCTTCGTGTCGCATTTCTGGAAGATGCTGAACCTAAATACCAAGTTTGGTGTTTATCCGACTGTTCGTTTCTAAGTTATGCTGTTCACAGACAGACACACAGACACACACACGGACATGTTTCCAAAATGCTTTTTTTGGATTCAGGGGGCCTCAAAACATATATTTCCGTTGAAATCTCGCTATCGAATTTTTGTGGAATACAATACTTCCCCTTCTTATTATACCTAGTAGAGAAAGTAATAAGTATCGCATATTTTATGTTGTCCTCCGTGGACTAGTGGTACCGTGCTAGCCTCTAGTTCCCGAGGTCGCGGGTTCAAACGCGGAGGGCGATAGATATTTTCGGGCGTAAAAATCCTTAGCATGACTTCCTTCGGAAGGGAAGTAAAGGCGGAGGTCCCGTGTCGTAGATTTACGGCATGTAAAAGAACCTCAAGCCTGATAAGAGGCCTCTGAGCAAAATTTCCGGTCTTTCGCGCCCAACATAGAGTGGGACGCTAAGGACCATAGTATTTAAATAAAACTCATTTTATCTTATGTTATTAGGAGGATTCAATTATTTTGTTTTGTTGTGTCTTCTACTTTCTTAGTTGTCATATCCTTGCCATTTAAACATATTGGTTACAAAGAAGCATTCGCGGGTTTAGGTGGATTTTCTAGTAATTTTCTTTAAAATGCCATATATTAAAGATATTTACATGACAAATAAAATGCATAGCTTGAATTTTCTGGGAATAGCCTTTGCAGCCCTCTTCATTCGGAAGTAATTTTGTATAATTTCGCATAACTAGTAAACGTTAAGCGATAGATGAAAACAAGACATGTTGATCTCTTTAAAACACACAATTTATTTCAAATACCTTTATGTGGCTTTAACTACTTCTGAGATATCCGTTACTAATGGTTCGAATTGTTCAACACTTAGCCATTCTTTTAAAGTCCGGTCGATTTTCAACTGTTTCTCGCGATATCGTGGAAAGAGTATTGAATGTTAAGGCCAGCGTATAGCGTCCGGTTCTAAAACATTTGACTGTCGCTATTCCCTTTGTATCTATAACGAAATGTGTTATGCAGCTATTTCTGCAAAGTTTTATTTCGATTAAACTGAAGTAAGAAGAATTTGGTACTCTGTAATAAACGATAGAGAGTAGAGAAAGTCATGTGAATATAACATCAGAGTTTTTACTTCATGGCGCTTCCAACGAAAAATCAAAGTCTTCAACATGTTGGTCTTTATCTGAATGATGCTTTGGTGATTAATTAATGTCTTTTAACCGAGTATCGGACGGTGAATGAACAAAATGGTTAAAATGATGCTCAAATGGCCCCGGGGTTCTTAGAGCTTAGAGTTACCCAACATTCGTTTTATCAGGATAAGGGAAAAGCCCGGGAAAAGAACCTTATCCAGGTAAGTCACCCTAATCAAGATTCGAACTCAGGACCTTTTGAATGTGAGGTAGACACGCTACCCCCACACCACCCAGATAGCGTAAATCTGTTTAGTCTCTTAGTTATTTCGGAATTTAAATTAGAAAATGCCTATATCCATATTTCCATAGAGAAAGAATTAACAAAATTGGTTGAGCGGTGTCCGAGATTATCCTACACACATAATTTTTATTTTTTTATAATATTGGTAGAGATTATTATTTAACTGTTAAACGATATACAATGGATGTAACAGTGTAATAGCGCTCGCAAATACTTTCCTTGGAAGGATACCCCAACAACTACAGAGGTGAGAAGTTGTGTTCCGAATTTCTAGAAAACCGGTTCCTATGCTATCAGTATCACTCACAAACACATTTTTAGATATTGCCTAAACGCACAAAAGGATACAGTGATTTGTTTCGAGTGGCTGAGTGGTCCGGTTCCCAACCTTCTTGCAAATTAATAGGACCAGTTTACGAAATAGTAAATACTAGTATAAATCTCTCTAAAAGCAAGCGGTGCTCAGTATATGCATATCTCAATCTATCCCATTTTTATGTCACAAATGTAATATATGCAGATATATCGGCGAGTAAGTACGGGTATATGCCAATCGCTTAGTAGTGAATCTATGCACAGAGATAAAGTAACAATTAGAATAACATTTTAGCCTTTGAAGACTGTTTTAACAGGAACAAATTGTATGCGTCCTTTTCTTAACATTATAAATAAAATATGAAATGTTAGTTGGTTAGGCAGGCCTTCTGATCCCAAGGTCCCGGATTCAAACCCAGCCCAAACCGATTGTTTTTAGTGTGCGAGAACCTCATGTCAGTTTATTTACTAGTATGTAAAAGAACTCCTGCGGGACGAAATTCCGGCACACCGACGGCATTGATATGATCCTGGCAATTGACAGCGTCGTTAACAAACAAAATATATATTTTTTTAAAATGTGGAATGATTAACGCCAGTTTTATTGATGTAAACGACAGAACAGTAGATGATCTTCTCTCTCTCTCTCTCTCTCTCTCTCTCTCTCTCTTCAGTAGACGTTTGAGTTTAGTGTTCTATGGATAGCGTTGTTATCTCTGTAAGTAATTCATGTCACTTTATTTAAATGTATAAGTAAATTAAGTTTGTTTTAGATAGGTGCCATAGGTGTGTGTGTGTGCGTGCGTGTGTGTGTGCGTGTGCGTGTGCGTGTGTGCGCGCGCGCGTTTCAGCTGGTGTTCTATATAGTTGCAACTTTGCTAATAGTTATTTGTAATGGAAAGGTAGAATCAGGTGACTGAAAAATTCAATGCCATAGCCGGGATCTCCCGGTCTCCGTCCGGTTGCTCTAACCACTGAGCTACCATGGCAACATGCCGGCACGCCACTAAATGATTCGCATGTTGCCATGATAGCTCAGTGGTTAGAGCAACCGGACGGAGACCGGGAGATCCGTGGTTCAATTCCCGGCTATAGCATTGAATTTTTCAGTCGCCTGATTCTACCTTTTCAACCCTGTCTGACACACGGTTTGTGTGGAAAAACAATTATTTCCAGTTATTTGTATTGTTTACAATTTCAGTTATGTATTTATAGCCTTTTGTTGTTTAGTATGCTTTGTTTAAGGCAGCCTACAATTGAGGGAAGCTGAATTTGTTGATAAATGTTGTATAATGCATATATAAGTATGTATATGTATATATACTTAGTCTCTTATAAACGCTTAATTAAAATCCATTATTTTAATTTATTTCTCTAAATTGTTAAATGAAATATTTAGCTTTTTTATTTCAACAGAATACATGAATATTTAATTTTTGCACCCAAAATGTTACAATTTTGTACCCAGTTGCTTTTATTTTAAGAGTGTAGGTTAAAATAGGTAATTTCTTTTGCTCTTTCACGCAAAGCTAAAGCATGTGTTTTAGTTGCCTTCGTTAAACATTAAAATGTTCACTATAAATACACAATAGTATTGTTTCAGGAAAAATCACTAATAAAACTAATGTTTCCCTATTACAGATTGTCACAACGTAGCCTTGGTCGCCTTCGGAATCACGGCGCGTATTCTTTCTAATTAATTTGTCCCACAACCTACAGAAAAAGGGGTGGTAATTTATGTATAAAGTTCTCCCAATCGTCTTCATCCTTTACGATTTGGTAGCTATTCAACAAATGTCACATTTGAAAAGTAGCTTGTTTTACACCTCTCGGGGATCAGAATATACACTTGTATAGAAATTGTTTCTCTTGAATACTGCAGTATTACATTTTGAAGTGCAAAAGAATGATGAGCAGTCAACCGTTAACAAAAGAAATCGATACAAAATGTTAAGAAACAAAAGAATATGCATCTAATGCTTCAAAATACACTATTTAAAATTCAAAACATTTGAACGTATAACAGAGAATAAGCAAATGCTTAAAAAAGGAGTTATTTGATGTGAATTCTACCTTTATTTTAAGGTTAGCTACATTTTTGCTGTGGTAAACTTTACCTAATTTTGTTGTTTAACACCCTGTGAAAGTTAATGAGAATGAGGAGTATTTCATAGGCAATTTATTTCAAATACAGACTTGACAATGTACAAAAATTACTGCATTTAAATCAAACTCTTTATAGCCGTTTTTAAATAATAAAACAACAGAAAATATTTAATGTAAAGCAATGATGGCAAAAACGGCATAACAACATGGCCAACACCACAAGGTAACAGGCAAACAAAAAATTTAAAAAATAATAAATATTTTCATTTCTTTTCATGCCTCTGCAAATATTTTATCTTTACTTTGTTAATCATAATAAATGTTGACGGCAAGTATACATTATAACCTAAATGAACTGATACGATAATTAACTCTTTTGTTTATGCGTTCCTGGATATTGCATTACTCTCTGCATGAGCTTAGAAGAAACAATAGAACGGCACTTGAAAGTGTTTTGCTTAAAATGCAATAGCATTCAAAAGAACAACATGAAACACATATCGTATTTTGGATTGGATTATACTATGAAAAACAACTACATAAATGTTATATTTTAACGAGCACTATATTTCCCCCCAAAGTTTTTCCCCATATCTTATGGTTTCTATTTGTATAAAATTGAATAAAATTCCATAAATATGAATGAGATTTCACAGGCTATTTACAGACAATTTTATAGGGATATTTTATTTGTCACGTTAATATCTCATTGATATAAAATTTTAATAAAAATCGTTAGGAAAGTTTTGATAAAATAAAAAGGAAATTATAAAGGGTAATTTTGGGGTGGGGAATTATCTTAGAAATCTTGGCCTGACATGCTTAAGCAATGTCTGATACAAGTATAAAAAGCGTATTTATCCGACGTTTCTTTTTAACTATGCTGTTCACCACACACATACATACATACATACATACATACATACATACATACATACATACATACAGACAGACAGACATACATACATACATACATACATACATACATACATACATACATACATACATACATACATACATACATACATACAGAGAGACCAGTTTTTTAAATTCCTTTTCTTTATTCAGTGGATCTCAAAACGTACATTTCAATGAAATTTTCGTACAGAACTTTTGGATAGAATGAAAGTTTTTTTCTATATGCCTATAGGTAGAAAACATACACATTTGCCCCTTTAATTCAAGATCTTACAATCGAATGAGTACGTGCTTCCTTTTTACCCATGCATAAACATCACGCCTGACGCAAACCAAACAAGAGTTGCCAAAGAATTCGTTGGAATGCTGATGTCAAAACGAGATTATGATGAAAATGTTCGGCTTTCATTCGGTTCAGAATCGCGTGTTTCATGCGAGTCAATGACACAGATTCCATGCTTCTCGTAGCAACAACACGCTTTATTAACGTGCAGAAGGATGATACTTTGATTAGCCAGAGTTTCATTTTTGCAATAACTATATACCGAAATGCTAATCAAATCCTATCTAATTCATGATTTCAGTGCAAAAGCAATAAAATTATATACCTTCCTATTACCTACATGAAGCAAAAGTAGTACTGCAGTATCGTAATTTAAAAAATAAATGCATGATTTGAGGCCTTAGAGTTGGTAAACTTTAAATTTAAAAAATGAGATTTCGTACATATGAGTATCTGCTTTGAACAGCAAAGCTCTAATTTTAAACGACATATCATATTTGACCTTTTTCAAGGGTACTAGACAAAGATTTTCAAGTAATTTATTCCATCCCAAATAACTGTTTACATGGAAGAAATATGTGTTTTATTTTCTCCAAACTGGCCATCTTGTCTAAGATATCATGGTTATGAGATTAGGGATGACAGATAAGTTTATATCCTGAACTTTCTGTTAAATATTTTTCAAGTTGTAATTCCGTATTCGTAGAAAATAATACACATAAATTACTAGAGGAAAAATATAATTCACGTTAAAATGTACAATTTACGTAGAAAAATATTCTTATTTAATTTGCCTCTTCCGAAGCAGTCGCTGTACGTTTGCATTTTCCTGGGTTACCAATACCTATGCGTAGACCGCAAACAATATACGAGTCAACATTTTAGTGTTGCTTGGGAATTACTTTTAAACCAATTTACTATGTTATCGTGTTTTCGGTGTATTAACTATTTTCTCCAAAAATCAGACACATGTTCTTGAAAGGTAGCTAAAATATCTCACCCCTGCGCCTTAGATCACCATTTACACCTGAATGCTTCGCAGGAGTAGGGAGACTCATTCATTCATTCATTCATTATCTGTTTACCCTCCTCTTATGTACCCCCCCAGGACTTACAAGCGGATGCCTGGGGTCAGAGGCCCGTCGAGGAGCAGACACTCATGGATCAGACAGAACATCCAGGATGGGTGATGAAGGAAGTAGATGAAACGAAATGACGGTGAAATGGATGAAAGGAAAGGTGATGATGGAGCAGTTGGTGGAATGAATGGCGGGAGAAACCGGAGAAAACCCGCCAGACGCCGATTCGTCCACCACAAATCCCACATGCAGGTCCCTGGGATTGAACCCGGGCCGCCTCGGTGGGAGGCGAGCGGTCTAACCACGGCGCCGCCAGTGGGGAGACTCAATTTCCTAAACTGTTTTGCTTCATCGGTGCGGTTTATAGTTCGCCTCGTTGCTATCTAAACAATAAATTCTTTGACTTAGTTTCTAACGAAGCATTAACGAACGACTTTTATGCTCGTATAGCTTCACTTTCAAACAAATTCCCTGTAAATATTTTCACCTCTATATTAAACTGGTATTACATTGTCATTAAGACAACCCTGCACTGTTATCTTCTTGGCTTAAAGTGCTTAAAAGCAAGTGTTACGCTTTCTCGCTCTCTCTCTCTCTCTCTCTCTCTCTCTCAGTTGTGTGTTGGCGCGCGCGTACGTGCGTGCGTGTGCTTTTCAATGTCAAGCAATACACGATTCTTCAGGTGTCCCTGTGCAGCCGGGTGTATTGTTAGTCGTGATATTAAATGTTTGTTTCTCAAGAAAAAAATAACATTTCTCCATGAGACGCAGCCTTTTACGTATTTTGTTGCATCTTACAGGGTAAGTGTAGCAGAAAATGCAGACAAAGAGCTCTAAGTATCCCATTTTCTTATATATGCGAATGCTGAAAATTCATATCACGTGGAGCGTAAAGTACGTAAAAATAAGTACGTAAAATATTTTTAAAAGCTTACAATAAAGAAAAAAAATATAACTTGCCCACTATAATTTATTTGAATGTCTTTTTTTACAAATTATTTTTACAATAGCTTATTTTTAAATCTGCTTTATGCTACTCTAGATAAATCTTAGCAGAAATAGGTTCAAACTACCTCCGTGGTCGAGTGACCAATGAGCTGACTTCTTAGTTGAATGTCTCTGGTTCGATTCCCGGCCGGGAGTGAGAATTTTTCTTTAATTAGAATTATTCCCTAACCTCCATAGAGTCTGTAAGTATGGATGTGTATGTGATAATAAGTTTAGAAGAAGAAAACCTACAGTAACTTAACCTAAAAACATTCAGGGAGTAAAAACACCATCAAATGTTTCATTCAAAGCCCCCAATATGACCGTAACAGTTAAAGGAGGCTATAGAAACGAACCAAAAGATGTTTTCATTACACATTTGTTGTAGGTACACAGGAGAATACAGGAGGCTGAGAAGATTATCATCTTTAAAAATGAAGTTGCTATATGTTGGTTTTTATATTGCGTATTACACTTTGCATCAGCTCATGAACAACAAAAGAGTGGCGACTTTGAACTTCAAAAGAATATAACAAAATATTGGAAAGTTCAAACCAACAAGAATATTTACGTGTCATAAACTCTCAATTTTAACGAGATCTGCGTGTTTTGTTTTTTATTTTGTTTGTTTTTTTGTAGTAAGCTTTGTTCATTTCTTGCGGTTTCCGAATTATGCAGAATCATAAAAAAAAAAAAAAAGCCAGTAAAAATGAAAAGGACTTCACAGGCTGCTTACAGAAAATCTTAGATATGTATTTTAGCTATCATTCCAATACCACAGCGTATAAAAATTTTAGAGGTATTTTGATAAAGAGAAAAGTAACAAAACAAAATTCCTATAGGGTTGTCATTGGAAATTTTGTGAAAATTCTTGAAAGGTGCTGGATTAAATAAGAAATTTGGTGTTCATTCCACTTTTCGTTTTTAAGTTATGCTATTCACAGGCACAGATATGGACCTTTTCTAAAAAAAAAATAAAGATCTTTTTTGTATTAATGGACATCGCAAATAGCGTATTTCCGGTAAAATATCGATATCAAATTTTTGGAAGGAAGATACCTATCATGGATAAGCAGTAGAATTAGTAACTATTATTTCTTCTTCCACAAGGCATAGGCCTGTCGAAATATAGAGATTTTACCAGAAAGGCGTATTAGAAGGCCCCTGAATCCAAAAGAAGCATTTTTAGAAAAAAGGTCTCTCTGTCTGTGTGTGTGTCTAAGAACAGAATAATCCAAAAACTAAATGTCCGATAATACCAAACTTAGTATTTAGGTTCAGCGCCTTTCAGAGATGCGACACGAAGATTTAAAAAAAATCCTCCCACACCGAACTACACTTTACACGAAAGATTTTTCGGAATTTTCGATTTTATCAAAAATGTATCTAACGATTCTGATTAAATTACCATACGTATGTTTAAGACATTTACATAAAAATAATATGTATATCTTGAATTTTGTTGGAATAGCCTGTGAAGTCCTCTGCATTACGAAGGTATGTTACATCATTTCATATAACGCATAAACCATAAGATATAGACCAAACTTACTGCATCAAAAGTGTAGCTATCTTTAAAACATAAAATTTATTTCAAATACGTTTTGTGTGGTATCGACCATATGTTGAATGTTTCAATACTTTTGTATCTTTTTAAAGTAGTCACTAGTGAGTTGTTTCTCACGTCATGGAAGCGGTATGGAATTTCAAGGCCAGCATATAGCGACATCTGGCTATCAATTCTGTATTTCCCTTTTACCTACGAGACCATTTCCGCAAAGTTTTTATTTCTATTAACATGAAGTAAGTAGGAAAATAAGCTTTCGCAGGAATGGTTTGTAGTAGCCATAAAAATAAACGACAGTGGCTAGAGAAAGTAATTTGAATGTAACACGTGAGGTTTTAAACTATGCAATGACCTCTTTGTAAAGAAATATACCACATTAATCCCTGACAACTGTTCCACTTGTCAGTACGCCTTCATCTGTCAGAACCAGCGGTGTGTATGTGTAACGTGCTGCATAACAAGCAGGCGGTCAAGCTCGCTGCTTTCCAGAGACAAACGTTACCGCTGCGAGGCGAGGTGATCCATAATGAGGAAGTAGGTGGTGATGTGAGAACTAAAGAGCATAACATGTGCTTGCATTTGGCGCAGCCACATGGTCAGAAAGAAGAAAATGGAACAACTGCAGCCAGATGCGTACTTGGGTTAGTTCATTTTATGTTTAGTTAGGAATAGACCAAGGTAATGAAGCCGAGTTTAGAACAGGCCACCAACGCTATCCCAAACCAGCTGTTGCTGATTTCAAGGAAAAACATTGCGGTGGCTTAACATCAAAAGGATGTTGACACAGAATATGTGCATCTATGTCTTGTTGCAATTTGAAAATATTTTAATGCAAGTTAGTGAAAACCTGTTTTTCTAAATCTAATTAATTTTATTCGGATTTTGTTATTCCTGAAGAAAAACATAAAGTGCACTCGATGTCATACTTATTAGAGGTTGGAAAAGTTGTTTAGTTCTTGTGTTTTCGGAACAGTTCCCGGGAAAAAATGAAATTGAGTTTTATTTATGGACGCTCTGTAACTACTATGGTTCTTAGCGTCCCATTCTATGTTGGGCGTGAAAGACCGGTAATTTTGCTCAGAGGCCTCTTTATCAGGCTTGAGGTATCTACGACACGGTACCACCGGCTTTACTTCCCTTCCGAGGGAAGCCGTGCTAAGGATTTTTACGCCCGAAAAAACTCCATCGCCCTCCGCCGGGTTTGAACCGGCGACCTTGGGAACCAGAGGCTAGCACGGTACCACTAGTCCACGGAGGACGGCAGTTCCCGGGGTTTCCTATTTACTGGAAGGAAAAAGAAAAATGTTTCAAGCATAGTTCATTTATGAAATCAGTATTTAAAAAAATATATATACGTAATATTTGTTACATTCACATAACTTTCTCTATCCACTATCGTTTAATTTATACACTTCTATACACCATTCTTACGAAATCTTACTACTTTTTCTACCACATATCTAGTAGATAGTGAAGTTATTGAATTCCACCTAAAAATTCGATCCGAAATTTCACCGGAGATCGTGTTTTGAAGCCCCATGGATTAAAAAAAAGCATTTTTTAGAAATAGGCCCGTGTGTGTTCTGTGAACAGCATAACTCAAAAACGAAAAGTCGGATCACCATCAAACTTGGTATTTAAATTCAGTATCTTCCAAAGATCCGATTTTCGAGAAACCCCCCTACCTTAAATTACCATTTACATGGAACATTTTTCGAAATTGTTTATTTTATAAAAAATGGCTCTAACCATTTTTATTAAAATACCATATATTAAAGATATTTACATGACAAATAAAATGCATACCTTGAATTTTCTGGGAATAGCCTTTGAAGTCCTCTTCATGCGGATGGAATTTTGTGTAATCTTCTATATCTGGTAAACGTTAAGCGATAGACGAAAACGTACTACACAAGGAATTTAGATCTATTTAAAACATACAATTTATTTTCAATACTTTTTTTTTTTTACATCAGCCATTTCCGAGGTATCGGCTATTAATGGTTCGAATTGTTCGATACTTAGTCTTATTTTTAAGTCCTGCTAACATTCAGTTGTTTCTCGCGATTGCTGGAAACAGTATGGAATTTTAAGGCCTGTATGTACCGTCCATCTCTTAAACATTTGACTATCGCAGTTTCCTTTGTATCTATAACGAAATGTGCAATGCAGCTATTTCTGCAAAAGTTTATTTGGATTAAAATGAAGTAGATATAAAAATAAGCTTTAGTAACACTAGTTTGTATACCCACTAATAAATAATAGAGGGTAGAGAAAGTCATGCTAATGTATCGCATCAGAAGTTTTTTCTATCTACTTCATGTTAATCGAGATAATTCTTTGCAGAAATTGTTACATTAAACATTTCTTTACAGGTACAAGAGGGATAGAGGAAACCGAATCGATAGTCAAATGTTTAAACGTGAGCCGCTATATGCTGGCCTTGAAATTGTATTCTCTTTGCATGAAATTGCTAGACACAACTGAATAGGAGGGCTATTTAAAAAAAGTACAAAGATATTAAAAACTTCATATTAATGACAGCGGATTTCTCGGAAACGGCTGATACCACAAAAAAGTTCTTTGAAATAAGTTGAATATTTTAGAGTTCTACATTTTTTGTATAGTATGTTTTTGTCTATCTCTTAAAATTTACCAGTTAAACAAAGTTATACAAAATTCCTTCCATATTAAGAGGACGTCACATGCTCCATCACTCGAGTTCGAATTTTTGGGTGGAGTACAATACTTCCTCTATTTACTAGATACGTGGTAGAGAAATTAAAAAATCTGATGTGCTACACTCACATGACTTTCTCTACTCTAGTACAAACTATTTTTACAAACGCTTAATCTCCATATCGAGATATCGAGATGTTAATATTATTGCTAATTTTCTTGTAGATGCACGGGGAATTGGTAGGCTTTAAGCGATAGTCAAATATTTTAAAAGCTGGTTGCTATGTGGAGTATTCCATTCTCTTTGCATTACCAGGACAAAAAAAAAAGAATAACGAATTCCCATTTGAGAAAAAAGTATTAGTATTGGAAAATTTAAGGGAATAACTAGCAATATCTTGAAAATGGTTCACTCAACAAAAAAAATGTATATGCCATAAATTGTGTATTTTAACGCGATCTACATTTTTTGTGTAGTAAACTTTTGTCTATCTCTTATGGTTTAACAGTTATGTAAAAGTCGTTCACAATGAAGAATACTTCTGGAGACATTCCCAGAAAATTCAAGATGTACATTTTATTTGTCGTGAAAGTATCTTAAATATATGATACTTTAATAAAAATCGTTAGAGTTGCGAACATAACAAGACAGCTGCACCTGTTACCAACTTTTAGCATTTTCAGGCCTAGGAGGCGGACAACTTTTTTGAAGATGGAATCTTTCCTTGTATAGAAAATCTTTTCTCTCCTTCTTAATGTGCAGTTGTCATTTTGTAAAAACCAAAACCGCACATTTTGAAAACTATTTGTATCGATTGCGAAAACCTTTACATTGGAAAAACAAAACGAAGCCTGGAGATTAGGTTGAAAGAACATTTCAGAAATATAAAATTCAAACCGGTACATAAATCATTCATTGCAACACCTTTTTGGGAACAAGGATACAAATAAAAAAGTGTGAGTGAGTAAACTCACACTACTTCAACCCTTTATTATTTCTCGAGTATTCCTTAATTAGTATATGTGTACTATATCGGGAGGTCCCGCGCTCTATTCCCGGCGAATGCCTACTCTGACACATGAGGTTTTTGGGGGGTTTTCCCGGGTCGTCAGACGAATGCTGGAGTGTTTGCTTTCATCCCCCGAATTCCCGTTCCATTAATCGTTTCATTCATCCTTCACCACATTAGGTCTATTTCAGGGCTGGAAGTGTCGGCGATGGTGATTTGGTGCAGCCTGGCAGGGAAAAAGGATGTTCTCTGTGAACTTTCTCCGGCCTTCGGCTGGTTGTCGGAGTGTAAGGACCGCTCTTTGGAGGGCGTTGGACCCTGTGTGGGGCGGGGACCTCAGTATGCCTGACAGACTGCCTGGGCGTATCAATCTGAAAACTGTAGGGACCCTGTCATTGCTGGTTCTTGCCACCCCGTGTCTCCGTTTACCTCATCCCTCCCTCGCTCCCTCCCGGGGGCACCCCATCGTGGGGCATCGGTACAACATCCTAATTCCTGGATCGGCATCGGATCCCCCCCGTCCCCGCTTCACAATCCAATCCATATATATATATATATATATATATATATATACATATACTATCCAGAAAAAGGGTAATCTTCTACTCACTTTACCTTAATGACTATGGAAGCATTTGTCTAGACATAACTTCAAGGTACATGGACTTGGTTAATATTTCTCTGTGGTTACAAGACGCGGAAACGACGGTTTCTCAAGCTGGCTTTTGTTTGTAATGAGCTCATGAAGATAGTATGGCTTCAAATGTTCATTGACGCAGTAATTTGTATCACAAATTATGTAAATGTCAAGAGTAATTGTAGTGTGAATATGCATTATTGTGTGACATTAATTTGAGATGTTTGATGATTGTAAGCATTGTCGAGAAGTAAGTTTATACGGCCTTACTGAAACTGACAATAATAGCGTGCAATAATGTAGCGAAGGGGTGAGCTGTTTATCATTATTAGAGACGAGCAAATGACGTAATATTGGCGCGTTTTTCTTAGGAATTTGCGGGAACATTTTTCCCTAGAGCATATGTGTTCATAATTTTCATTGGATATAAAAATAGACGCTAATGTTGGCGCGTTTTATTAACCAATAGCAGCTCGGTTATAATCTTTAGGCATATCGGGGTGTAGGAGTATAAAAAGGGCTAGGGCAGAGTCAAATTCGTCCAGTCCATCGGAAACATGTGTGCATTACACGTCGCTGAATACATCGCACAGTTTATCGTTTCGAGGTTACGCGTAGCAGAGTTATGAAAAATCTCAAGTGTTGTAAAGTTAATTACACAAAAAGTTGAAGTACGCGAATTAAGAATGAGCAGTAAATAAGTTATTATAACAGTTTCAGTTTGGCGAGTGTCAAGATTAATGTGTGAAAGTGCAAAATGTGTTACGACAATAAAAGTGTAAAACAAATTCTTCATCAGTGTTATCTTTGGATAAAAATTCCTTTCCGTTTACACACCTTGTATAAGATAAGTGCTCGACCAAAAAGATCATAGCTAGCCGGAGGACAGTGAACCCAAAATTAAATAAAATAACAGGCGCTCAGTAAATGATAACACGAAGTGACCGCGACAAATTGTCTTTTATACGTGCGGCAAATAAACAGTAGCATTCTTTAAAACAAACACTAATACCATCGCAAATTGGCTACCACAACGTGGAACTTAACAAAGAATACTGTCGCATATTTGGCTTCACAACGTGGGGCAAAACACAAGTAAATACAAATAACATTAAGAATACCGTCACATCATACATGGCGAGCAATCTAAGCTTCAGGCTGGCAATACTTAAAACAGAAAACAAGGAATATTTTGAAATTGCCAAAGCTACAGAAATATACTAATATTACAATGAGCTTTATACAGTGCTTTTCTTTTACACTGTGGCCACCGCACGGCGTTTCGCGCACCGGCCTCTACAGCTCTGACTCTCGCCGAAACAATTATAATATCCGCGCTGCCATTTCACATTCTCATAGTTACAATTACAATGAGCATAAGCACATGCCTTATCATAAGAGTAGTTGGAGATTTATCATTAAATCGGTTTATTTTTTTAGTTTTAATATTTGTATTGTCAATATGTTGGAAATGTCCTTCTTTACTCACACATTTCTGGTGTCTTCTTAGAACGTTTTCACTTACACTCGAGAGTTCAGTATCCGAAATTGAAGAATTTCTGCCTGATTTTTTTTTTCGGTATTTCCAACGTATGAAGTTTGTTGCATATACTTTACTTCTCATATGATCATCAAAGTCGGTAAATTTCTGTAATTGGATTTTGCTAAATGTCAATGATAGGATAATTGACCCACACATAATATTCTTCTCTGACGAAGCACATTTCCATTTATGTTCCATTGTAAACTAACAAACACTGAAGCACAGAGAAACCCGATTTCACACACGAAATTCCATTGTATGACGCGAAAATAGGTATGTGGTGTGCAGTAAAGGCATACAGATGATAAAACCTATATTTTCTGAACAAACAATAAATGCAAAGAGATACAAGAATGACTTACACCAGTTTTTCAACAGCTGACCGACATTGAACGTCAGTCCTGTTTTTCAAAAAAGACTCTGCTATCGTGCACATAGACGATGAGTCATTAAACTTAATTTCGGAAAGTTTTGAAGATAGGGTAATTAGTAAAGGATTATGGGCCTTGACTGTGTGCGATTTTTATCTATGGGGAACTTGAAAAACAAAGTGTATGCAACAAACCCCCATACATTGGAAGAACTAAAAGAAAACAACAGATGACAAATTCACTCAATTTCAGAACTTTCTGTGTGAATGAAAATTTCCTGAGAAGACGCCAGAAATGTGTGAATAGAGAAAGAGAGATATTTCCAACAACCCTTAAGATAAGGGTATGTGCTATCTTGTAATTGTAACCTTAACTATGAGAACATGAAGGTTGCGGGGATATTGTAACTGTTTTAGCGAGAGTCTGAGCTCAACAGCTGGCTCACGAGCCGGCGTGCGGTGGCCACAGTGTGAAAGAAACGCAATGTATTTTTCCTGCAGTAAGCTTTTGTCTGTCTCTTATGGCTTTCCATTTAAACAAAATTATACTAATGTTCAATCCAATATGTAGACTTCACATACTATTCACAGAAATTTCAAGATATATTTGTTTTGTTCTTCAGTACCTAAAACACATCACATAATCAAGAGCTGTTTTTTAAAATAACGAAAATGTTCCATGTAAAGGGTAGTTTAGGACGGAAAGAATTTCGTAAAAGTTTTCGTGTTGCATCTTTGAAACATAGTGCACTTAAAATGCGCAGTGTGATATTTATCCAACTTTTATTTTTAATTGTGCTGCCCTATCCCTCGCACGCTCACAGCGCACGAATTTTCTACCATAGATAAGCGGCAATAAAAAGGAGACAAAATTAATAAAACATGTTGACAGAGCAGCAAATCTGTCATATTGCGTAAAGCTGTTTATACATATAAAACGAACAGAATTTAATGAATGATTACACACCTTTTGAAGAAAGCCCAATCCTAAAATACGCTTTCTGTCATCAGAAGAAAGTTATAACAGTTAGGATGGAGAAGTTAGGACGATTGGATTCCACTGATGATGAAGACCCTTAATTCTAAATTAAATAATATGAGTAGTGAATTTGTGTGCAAAATCCGTCTGATTAGTTAATCACGTCATTGTAATTTCCTAAGAAAGACACTTTACGTAAAAAGAAACTAATAGCATTATTAGAATTATCATATCTCTTTAAAAATGTTGACAATTTAACGGTTTGCTCTTACTTTTATCTTCTCTTTTTCTGTCAATGTAGTACTTCTTTTCTCTTTTATGAGGGATGGCCTATCACTCCTAGCCTTATATTTTGCACATTGAAAGGAATGTTAATCTTAAAAGTTAGGTTCAGCCCTTGAACGCAATAACTGAACCTGAGAAGAAGTGGTTAAATTAGCAATATTTAAACAAGTAAGCTTAAATCAAATTATTGTCAGGTATTCAATGTAAAGGGTAGTTGGTGGTGGGAGTTTTGTTGAAAACCTTCGTGTGGCATCTTTGGAAGATACTGAACATAAATGCCAAGTTTGGCATTTATAATACCAAGTTTTATCCGACGTTTCGTTTTTGAGTTATACTGTTCACACACACACACACACACACACACACACACACACACGGACCATTTTCTAAAAATCTGATGTGTTACACTCACATGACTTTCTCTACTCTTGTACAAACTACTTTTACAAACGCTTATTCTCCATATGCTTCATGTTAATGGAGATATCGAGATGTCAATCTTATTGATAATTTTCTTGTAGATGCTGCAAGGGGAATATGGTAGGTTTTAAGCGATAGTCAAATATTTTAACGCTGGTTGCTATGTGGCGCATTCCATTCTCTTTGCATGTCCAGGACATAAAAAAAATGAATAACGAATTTGAGAAAAAGTTTAAGTATTGGAAAATTTAAGGGAATAACAAGCAATATCTCGCAAACGGTTCACTCAACAAAAGAAATGTATTAGACATAAATTGTGTATTTTAACGCGATCTACATTTTTCATGTAGTAAAATTTTGTCTATCTCTTATGGTTTACCAGTTATGAAAAAGTCGTTCATAATGAAGAATACTTTTGGAGACATTCCTAGAAAATTCGAGATATACATTTTATTTGTCATGACAATATCTTAAACATATGATATTTTAATCAAAATCGTTAGAGCCGTTTTTGAGAAAATTAAAATTTTCGAAAAATGTTCCATGTAAAGGGTAGTCTGGGGTGGGGGGATTTTCTTGAAAACCTTCGTGTCGCATCTATGAAAGATACTGAACCTAAATACCAAGTTTGGTGTTTATCCGACTCTTCGTTTTTGAGTTATGCTGTTCACAGACACACAGACAGACACACACACGGACATGTTTCCAAAAGTGCTTTTTTTGGATTCAGTGAGTCTCAAAACATGTATTTCCGGTGAAATCTCGGTATCGAAATTTTGGGTGGAATACAATACTTCCCGTACTTACTATACGTAGTAGAGAAAGTAAAAATGCATTTTTGGATTCAGGGGTCCTCAAAACATGCATTTCCAGTAAAATCTCGGAATCGATTTTTTTTTTGTGGAATGCAGGTAGTAGCGCAAGTAGTAAAAAGTGTTTCTTTATTAAATTTACGTTTGTTCTTGATAAACTTTTCCCAACGAAGCTCAGATTATACCATACAGATTTGGTTACTGCAAGAGGCGGAAACAGCATTCAAATATTAATAACACAAGTTGGTTTGTATTTGTCACGAGTTAATACAAGAAGAAATAACAACGGAAAAGAAAGAACGAAAAAGAAAATAAAGAAGACTTGAAAACATTGTAATTTTCTGTAAAATACTTGTAACTCTCAATTTTGACTGAAGTAAGAAAGATGATCTAATACAGAATTATAAAAACAAACAAACAAAAACAAAAACGGTAAACTAGATAACACATTCCTTTCTCTACTACTTACCTATAGAAAGTATTGTATTTCACCCAAAAATTCGATACGAGATTTCACCAGAAATACGCGTTTTGGGACTCCCTGAATAAAAAAATGCATTTTTAGAAAAAGGTCTCTCTCTCTCTCTCTGTGTGTGTGTGTGTGTGTGTGTGTGTGTGTGTGTGTGTCTGTGTATAGCATAACTCAAAAACAAAATTTGTTTAAATACCGAACTTGGTATTTAAGTTCATCGTCTTCTAAGGATGCAAAATATATCACTCCAACCCAAACCACTCTTTCCATAACAAAAAAAAATCCATTATTTTTCCAAAAATAGTTTTTAACGTTTTTGATTAAAACAGCATATGCTTGATATTTGCATGACAAATAAAATGCACATTTTGAATTTTCCACGAATAGCCTGTGAAGTGTTTTCTGAAAGACAATATGTATAACTGATAAAGTTAGAGGTAGGCAATATCCTACTTACACAAAAAGTGTAGGTCTCGTTAAAGCATATAATTTGTTAAATAAGAACCTTTAAGACGTTAACCAATTTAAGATATTCATTGTTATTGGTTTGAATTTTCAAATACTTTGTAGCTTTTCTCAAATGCAAATCGCTAATCGTTTTTTCCTTTTCCGTGTTCATACAAAGAGAACTGAATTTTAAAGCCATCCCAGAGTGACCGGCTTTGAAAAATATTTGACTATCCCTTTAGCTCACTGTATTCTTCTTACACTTACAACGACATTTGTAATGAAGACGCATCTGTATTAGCAAGAAGTAGATGGAAGAGTAAGCTTTTGTAAAAGGAGTTTATAGAAAGTAATGTGAATGGAGCACAGCAGATTGTTTTTTTTTTATTTAGAAAATAGAAAAGCTAGCACGTTGGCATATTCTATAGATAATTTTTTTCCTGAAATGCTAAGGCTTGATAAGGAGCTTGAAACTCTGAAGCGACGAATAGAAAAATTGCATATAAGCCAGTGGTTAAAAGATAACCCATAGAAATCTGACGTACCTACTCACAGTACTTTTGTAAACCTCTTACCCGATTCCAGAAGTATTACCAGAAGTAGTACCGTACCGGCGTTACCAGAAGTACACCTGGTCGAATATCTGAGCCCCTCCCGGAAGGGAGCTGTTCGGATTGGGTTGGACTCGGCTGGACAGTAGTTCCCGATATCCATTGGTGATTGGACACGTCTAGGCAAAGCCAGGTGGGGTTGTGAGATGCCTCAATGTCCTCCGATACCAACCTGCATAGTTGGTAGAAGGTGTGCTAATCACTGTCACCCCACCGACGTTTTCGGTAGTCTTCCCCTCTGGGGTTAATGCGCGCAAGTGACGTATTCACTTCCGTCCCTGTGCGGAGGAGCGGAATGTAAAATAAATGCCGTCCTAATGGAAAGGCCCACGGAGGTTCGCCTCCCTGGGTTCAGGGCGGATCTGGGTTGGCGTCTCTTACTCGTTGGATTTGGATTTATTGTCGGTTGAGACAGCTTTGTATAAACTGGTGGTCACTACCCTATATGCACACCAGCATCAACGAAAGAGACGTTGTCAGACCGATGTTTGGGGAGAAAATTGCGAAATACATGTATTAAGTACCTAGATTTTCCCAAATAAATAAACAATCAGAAATGAAGATATTATTTAAATAGTTTGTCATGTTGGAAAGTGTATCAGATTTGAAAAACTCTTCTGATGGTAGGGTATCGAACTATAGATATTGTTATACACCCGGTTGAGGCCAAAAGATTTTGTAGCTAGATATTAAATTTAGTTACCCCGGCATAAACATTGGACGACGTAGACTCAGAGGCAGCGAAAGAACCAGGAACTTAGCTGCACCAATTTAAATCAGGCGTGGGATATTCATAACATAATACACTTAAATTCACATTTAACATTTGGTTTATTAAATAATTGACATGGTGCCACTACATCGTTCATAACATATTACAGGGCAAACATTTATTTATGGACGCTCTTTAACTACTATGGTTCTTAGCGTCCCATTCCATATTGGGCGTGAAAGACCGGTAATTTTGCTCAGAGGCCTCTATAAGGCTTGAGGTTCTTTTACGTGCTGTACATCTACGACACGGGACCACCGGCTTTACTTCCCTTCCGAAGGAAGCCTTGCTAAGGATTTTTACGCCCGAAAAAATCCATCGCCCTCCGCCGGGTTTGAACCCGCGACCTTGGGAACTAGAGGCTAGCACGGTACCACTAGTCCACGGAGGATGACTGCAAACATTGGAGGGAGATGCTCCACACTCACATGGAGACACGCATTCTACACACAACCACCACTCGCCCTGAAGAGATACACAAGACTCAACAAGTCTGACGCTACGCTACTGACTGTGAAGTGGGGGAAGAAATGCCACGCCGGACGGAATTCAAACTCCCAATCAAAATGATTATACACAACAATGACATCGCTACAGAGCAATAATGTGTCCGACTCGACAGTGCACACACATACACGCTACAATATTCAGCTCTCCGTGTCGATGCCCTATGTGGAGCTACCGCACTGAATTTTTATCGTCTCATTCCACGTTCCAAACTTAGTCTATGCAGGTCTGCCATGAGAGACACTTAGATAAATTAACTCTATTATTTGGTGAACTAGAAGCCACAATTAAAAGTGCCTGCGGCATCACAAGCCTCTTTTGGTCTAGGATATCTCGGAGTGATATTTATATTAACTCATGACTTCGTGGGACAGATGGATTAGATAAAATAGAAATTCAGAGTGCTCTTGAAGGTCTCGTTATGACAGCCAAATAGTAGTAGGTGGATACTAAAACCGCATATCCAGGAATTTCGGTCTTAGAAATTATGCTTTTAATTTTCTAATTTACTTTTATTGGATTCCAGTACCACGAAACGTCCCGCATAATTGCCGCCATTACAAGTCAGTTGCCGTAATGCAGCAACTACGTTGAAACGGTGTCAATTACGTTGAAAACCATGTCTACTTCTTTACGATCTTGTCTTACGGTCACCTCCGTAGCGTGGGAGTAGTGTGTCTGCCTCATATTCGGGAGGTCCCAGTTCGAATCTCTGTTAGAGTGAGTGGGTAAGACTTTTTACGGGAATATTCCTTATCCTGTGAAGACAAATGTCGGGTAACTATACGCTCTAGAGACCACGGGCCTTTGAGTATAATTTCAACCATTTTGTTCATTCATCATCCAATATGACTCACCTGGTTCAAGAACGTTAATTAAAAATTAAAGCACCAAAACTCTTACTATCAAATAAAGAAACAGATGAAGATTGCTTGTAGACAAGTTAGGGCTGTAGTACACATTCTTGGTGAGATTTTGAATAAGTATTTGATTGGTAAAAATTTGAGCACTGTCAATGACTTTCGTCTGTTTCTTCCCTTAAGCAATTGCTTGATTGATTAAAAGAAATGCTCAGTAAAAGGTGCAAAATTATGGAGAGGCAGATTAAGAATATATTGTGATACAAGAGTTGTAAGCAGGTACATCATTGGAGAATGAGGAAGATTTTGAAAAAGCGAAACAAAGCCCAGTATTTTTATACTTCCGAGATTCTCCAATGCAATTAACGCATGTATATTGCATACTAGTTTTCGAGGATAGTGAATAATAGAAATAGTACCTATCTACAGAAAAATAAAACTATTACTAACAGCTGTTGAACATCTATTCCAGCAACAAGGTCACCAACACTAATCTTAGTGGTGAACTGGCAATCAATTATCTATGCCTGATTGTTGACCATAAAAAAAAATCAATAACTTGCAGCTCATGTTTAGCTGTTACATGAATTAAATCTTAAGTAAATATTAACAAATAAAAAGGGAGTAAAGACCCAGATAAGATTTAAATGGTAAAATTCAATTATCAAATAATTATTATATTCCATGTCTGCAACAACAAATATATAAAACAGAGGATTTAATGTAGAGCAAAATGTGCAAAACCTGCAGACAAGTTAGGTTACCAAGCACTTAATACAAGACAGTATGAAGAGGAAGTGGATCAAATACACTATGTTCGAAAAATATTTTGAAAATAGTCTGGTTTTTACAAGAGAGAGAGACTCAGTAACTACTTACAATATGCCTTTTACATTAAAACAATGAGACATGTCTTGACATTCACGCCTGTGAATCTGTTTAGGCAGAACACAATTAGGTTTTAGCCACATACCATCTTATCTTATGCAATGTAAGAAAAACATATTAAGATGAAAGAGTTAAACACTGTGAATATGCTGAGCCCAGATGGAAGGAAAAACAGCTGATGTTAAATGTCATATTAATGTTGAAATGAGGTAGTGTATAAAGTAATAATTGCATGCTTATTTCCATGCTGTGCTAGGCTACTTGACTTGATGAGTACTTTAGTACCCATCAAATGTGTTGCAGTCAAATAAAAGAGGCTGCTAATGATTGAGTTTTTTTTCTTTTAAATGCAGCTTCTTCTAACAACTCAATTCTGCAGAGACAATGAATGTAATGGTTGAAATGATGCTTAAGCTGGGGTCAATTGAATTTAAATTTACATGAGTTTTATGTAATAAAGATGAGAGAAAACCCTAAGAAAAAAGGTTTATGCAGGAAACTCACCCAACTTGGACCCTCCAGATTATAAGGCACACATGCTATCCATAGAGGTGGCTTAGCAGAACTGAGTCTGTGAGTAATACTTCCTGCATGCATGAGAATGCCTCATTTTCGATGTACTTCACAAAAACTTTCACTGACATGATTTGAAACATCGCTTAACAGACTTCTTATAACATTATGTCAACATAGAGAGCACTTCTGCCAAGTAATGGATCAACGAAAAAGGATAAGGCTGTTTATACAGCAGTACTTACATCACAGCTAACAATCATATTAAATTTTTCATTATAGGAGGAAGTAAGAACACTATCAGGATGGCTTCTAGAGCATCCCAAAGATGAAGATGGCATCTGGAGTCCCTTGGGATTTTGCCCACCTCCAAGTAGTTTACACGTCAACCGTGCCTTGTGTGATGCTAAAAGATGCACCAGTGATGAAGAATGCATTTCACAACATACAGGTGAGTAAGAAGAACAAAATATTAATAGAGTGATGTACCACAAAAACCCTAAATGAGGATGTTTGTCGAACTTGGCTACTGCAAGTATTAAATACAATATAAACTGTGAATCATCAAATACTATAAACATTCCTCATGCAATAAGTACTAAACCACCCCCTTTTTGATTAAAGAAAAGTCTGAACAGCAAGTTATAAAATTATGAGGATACAAGATGGAATTTTAGGAAAATAATGTGTGTTTGCAAGATAGAGAGAGGGGGAGAGAGAGACAGAGAGAGAGGGAGAGAACAGCATAACTCAAAAAAATTGGTTAAAGTTCAGTATCTCCAAGGATGCGACACAAAGATTTTTAAAAGAGTTCCTGCATTCCACACTGCTCTTTACACGAAAAAACATTTAAATTTTTCAAAAAATTATTTTGGAGAAAATCTCCAGTGATTAAAACACCATATCTTTAATATACTTGTATGGCAAATAAAAGGTATATCTAGAATTTAATCCAAATAGCCTGTGAAGTCTCCTTTCTTCATTGTGAATGGCTTTTGTACAATTTGATAAACGGTAATTGCACAAAAAAGTGTAGATCTTATTAAAGCAAACAATTTATGTCAAATAACATTTTTAATGGCATTAACCATTTCAAAGATATTCTTTGTTGTTCGTTTAAATTTTCAAATACTTATATTTTTTCCAAGTGGTAAGTCACTATTTATTACTTTCTCTACTACGTATAGTAAGTAGGGGACGTATTGTATTCCACCCAAAAATTCGATACTGAGATTTCACCGGAAATACATGTTTTGAGACCCCCTGAATCCAAAAAAAGCATTTTTGGAAACATGTCCGTGTGTGTCTGTGTGTCTGTGTGTATCTGTGAACAGCATAACTCAGAAACGAACAGTCGGATAAACACCAGACTTGATATTTAGGTTCAGTATCTTCCAGAGATGCGACACGAAGGTTTTCAAGAAAATCCCCCACCCCAGATTACCCTTTACATGGAACACTTTTCGAAAATTTTAATTTTCTCAAAAAATGACTAACGATTTTGATTAAAATATCATATGTTTAAGATATTTTCATGACAAATAAAATGTATATCTTGAATTTTCTGGAAATGTCTCCAAAAGTATTCTTTATTGTGAACGACTTTTGCATAACTGGCAAACCATAAGAGATAGACAAAGTTTTACTACACAAAAAATGTAGATCGCGTTAAAATACACAATTTATGTCATATACATTTTTTTTGTTGAGTGAACCATTTTCGAGATATTGCTTGTTATTCCCTCAAATTTTTCAATACTTATTTTCTCAAATGGGAATTCGTTATTCATTTTTTTGTCTTGGATATGCAAAGAATATTAAGCTGTGGGAAAGGGAATGGTGCTGCACCTAGCAACCAGCTATTAAGAGATGTGTATGTGCTTAAAGACTACTGTATTTCCAATTGCCCTTGTAAATATACATTCCCCTTACATCTACAAGAAAATTAGCAATAAGATAGAGTCTGCAAATGTTTATCTCGATTAACATGAAGTAGATGGAGAATAATAAGCGTTTGTATAAATAGTTTGTACAAAAGTAGAGAAAGTCATGTGAGTGTAACATATCAGATTTTTTTTTCTTGTGGAAATACAAAAGAGCATGAAATTTCAAAGCATTCACATAGCAATCTGTTTTTACTTTCTCTACTACGTATAGTAAGTAGGGGAAGTATTGCATTCCACCCAAAAATTCGATACCGAGATTTCACCGGAAATACATGTTTTGAGACCCCCTGAATCCAAAAAAAGCATTTTGGAAACATGTCCGTGTGTGTCTGTGTCTGTCTGTCTGTCTGTGTGTGTCTGTGTGGTGTCTGTGTCTGTGTCTGTGAACAGCATAACTCAGAAACGAACAGTCGGATAAACACCAGACTTGATATTTAGGTTCAGTATCTTCCAGAGATGCGACACGAAGGTTTTCAAGAAAATCCCCCCACCCCAGATTACCCTTTACATGGAACATTTTTCGAACATTTTAATTTTCTCAAAAAATGGCTCTAATGATTTTGAATAAAGTACCACAAGTTTAAGACATTTTTATGGCAAATGAATTGTATATCTCGAATTTTCTGGGAATGTCTCCAAAAGTATTCTTCATTCTGAACGAGTTTTGCATAACTAGTAAACATAAGAGATAGACAAAATTTTACAAAATGTAGATCGCATTAAAATACACAATTTATGTCATATACATTTTTTTTGTTGAGTGAACCCTTTTTGAGATATTGCTTGTTATTCCCTTAAATTTTGCAATGCTTATACTTTTTCTCAAATGGGAATTCGTTATTAATTTTTTTATTTGTCCTGGTAATGCAAAGAGAATGGAATACTCCACATAGCAACCAGCTCTTAAAATATTTGACTATCGCTTAAAGCCTAGCAATTCTCCTTGCATCTACAAGAAAATTAGCAATAAGATTAACATATTGATATCTCGATTAATATGAAGAATATGGAGAATAAGCATTTGTAAAAATAGTTTGTACAACAGTAGAGAAAGTCATGTGAGTGTAACACATCAGATTTTTTAAAAGTATGACTACCGCTTTATCATATTGTATCTTTCTTCTACCTACAACGAAATGTGTAAATATGTAATGAAAGTTTATCTTGATTGATAAGTAGATATAAGAATAAGCTTTAGTAAGAACAGTTTGTAGAACAGTGAGCAGAGAAAGTTATATGAGTGCAATAGATCAGATATTTTCTACTTTCATTCTTTCTAAAAATAATAGATTTCCATTATAAAGTGTTGTAAATTTATTTTACAGATGCAGAAAACAGCACCAGTTCTGCAGACAGAGCTTGTTGTTACAACGGCTGTGTACATTCCTGCACTACTAAGCTAGATCCTCCCATTGGTGAGTTTGCCGATCAGAGGGTTTAAAATACTGACATTTGTTGTTTTCTTTCTTCTTTTATTAGCACTAAATTCTACAAGAATAGTTAAAAATATTTAGGAGGTATTATCAACACTAGGTAAGCAGACATCAAACAGATTCAGACTGGAGTTCTTTTAGCAAGCCACATTTTTAGTATATTATTGATTCAGCTGAATATTTTGTATACCTGTACAGCAACTACAGTTATAGGCTAAATTTTTACAGTGGTCACCCGGTGCTTTCTAAATAAATTTATTTCCAAATTGTCTATCTGCACTATTTTTGCTGTGATTAATGCATTGTTACATCCTTTCTTTTTACTTATTTATTCCCAGATTTTTCAAGCTTCTTTAATATATAGCCACAAATAATATAGCCACCCCAAAAGAAAAGAAGACTGTTTATACCATAAAACATAATTCCTTCACCCTTTTGTTGCTGTGAAATCTTTGAAATGTTCTTTCAGCTTCTGAGCTATAGATCTGGGTTGTAAGGGAAACTATTTTAGGTTTCCAATTTCTTATCATCATCACTGTTGTTGTTACTACTACTAACACCACCACTACCGTGACCACCGTTGTCGCCACTGCTGTTACTATTATTAGTTAGAGACCAGCATATACATCCGGAAACGACGTTCAAAGAACATAACATTTACATCACTATTCTCAAATTTGTCAATTGAATAAAGTGGTTTACCAGCCAATAATGAATACAGTCTTTTAGTCTGTTGGCAAAGACATTTTTAGCTGCAGGTAGTTTGTTGAACATATTAATCCCATTGTAAAAGCAGGTGTTTGAGCTAAAGAGCTAATCTGCATCTCCGATAATTTAATCTATGCTTATTTCTTGTGTTGAAGTTATGAAATTCAGTCCTTGGAAAATATTGGTCTATATTGGTTTTAATGTAGATTAGTGATCTGTGCATAAACAGGTTGTACATGGTCATTGTCCTTAACTTTGTGAATAGTGGTTTATAGGTTCTTTGTTGTCTTATTTGAAAGTATTCCTAGTCCTTATTTCCGAAGTACTAGGATTCTATGGGCACCAGTTGAGTGCCCTAATAGATGTATTCCATAATTAATATGTGTTTCAAAGAAAGTAAAATATACTGTCTGAATATATCTAATGTTATGAGTGATTTTAATTTTTCTAAAGAGAAAGATTACTCCAGCATAGTGCACACATTGTCAACATGCTTTTTCCATCCTACTTTGGAATCAAGAGTTTAACAAAAGCAATAAATTTTTTATTTTTTTCGATAAACTGTGTATATTACTTAGTTTTCTTCTCATTTAGCATTAACTTATTTATTGTAAATGAGATTTTGCAATGGTAAAACTATTTAGTTCCAACCCTTTTAATTATTATAATCTGAATGTGATGTTATTAAGGTAGTGTCACCAGCATACATGATAAGATCTTGAGGAAGACTATATGCTAGATTGCTAATCACTAAAATAAAAGGAAAAGGACCTAATACAGATCCCTGAGGAACTCCACTGTTTATATTCCACACATTACAGCATTTGTCTGAGTAATGACTAGCCGTTGCCTATTTTCTAGCTAAGATTTTATAAGGAATGATTTAAGTGTCTTCATCAAAGATAAATGGCAGTCTTCTTATAAAATCCTTATCTTTTTCATTCTTTAACTCATGCAAATTACAGATGCTGGTGTATACCATATTCTGTGAATCTTAATTTCCAAATTTTCTCACTACAAGAATCTTTTAACAGAATTCTGCTCCTCTGTGAAGCAAATTTCTAATGGCACAGCCATGTTGTCACACCATGTTTAGCTTTGTATGTATCGTATCATCTGCAGAACACTGAAAGAACTTAAACAACTGTCAAATTGCATGCCTTCATTACACTATGTTTAACTTTATCCAGTGTTAGTTTGTGTTAATGTTTCTATTCTTGCTATATTCAGTACTGTTGCTTTTGCACTTTAGACTTGGAAACTGTTTACATGATCTATGACACTTAATCAATAGCATCTCTTACCATTTTCTTGACTGTAATTTCATAAAGGCTTTCATAATATTCCTAAAAGCATATAAAAAATCTCTCATTGTAATATTCACAAAAATGGGAGGAAAACTCATTGGATTCTGTATTTCTGAGATCCTTAAACCTGCACATCAATAATATAAATTTTGGAAATACTTTGTAGCTTATAAGGAAGTATTTTTCAACAGTGAAAGAATTACCCTAATTTGCTGAATTAATTTTTGAGAAAGGTGGTATAGATTGATTTTAAAATATTGTTTTACATTATATTTGGCCCCAAGTAATGGTCTTACAATTTTGCACTAATGAAGAACAGAATACCCTGATATAAAGATTCAAGTAATTCAATGACAGCATAATTATCAATATTGGTTAAGTATTTCCTGAAATTATCCTGTACACACAAATACACATTTAGTTTTCTTTTTCTCTTTATACATTTGGTAAGCCTTATTCTCCAGAAATGGATTTGTTTATAATAGGTAAACAAAATATAGGAAACAATACAATATAGCCATCTGAAGTTTATTTAAACATTCATTGTACAGGCCACTGCATACATGAATAAGAGATGTAGGTGCTAACTCTGAACTTCACTATGCACACCTGTAGTAAATTAATTGGAATCAAGAAAAAGTGTTGCATTTATAATACATTATTATAAACTAAGGTGACCAGATGACTGTTGCTCAAAAAGAACATTCCAAGTTTTCAAATGTAAAATTTTGCAATGAACAGGTTCAGCACCTGTGGGTGAACTTTAGCAGGCTGGAGCCCACCCAAAACTACATTTGAGTTCATCCTTAAGCCCTCCCCCAAGATCAAAATAAATATGAAGCAAATAATTAAAGATTATTTAAAAATGTATGAAAAAGTAATTGCTTAAAATAATGTATAATAATGACATGACAATGCTATGAATTTCCCAAGAGTAAGTCTATATTAATTTCAATTCCACAGCAAAGGCATCATAAGTCTAGGTTCAAAAAAGTTCCCAGAGTTATTTAATAACACAGAAATCGGTTATCAAAATGAAAATTACACAACAGTTTGTTCAAAAGAATTCCCTTCGCAATGACACACTTCTCCCCGTACATATAAGGTGACTGGAAACATTGCTGGAAGCCATTTTGCAAAACAAGTCATAGTGCTCTCATCGCATTTACAGAAACTTCATCAGAGTTCATGGATCTTTGCCCCTTCAGATGAGTTTTCAGCTGCGTAAAGAGAAAGAAGCCAGGTGGTGATAGATCTGGGTATGGAGGATCCTCAAACAGTGATGTTGTGCCAGGCAAAAGTAATCTTTACCATGTTCAGTGTGATGGTGCATAGTCCTGCAAAAGAAACCAGCTGTTTTGTGACCATATTTCCTTCTTGCTGCATACTGTGGGGATAAACAATTTCTACATACAGTTCTTTCGTTACGTATAACTTGGATTAAACTCATTGGAAGATACAACACATACATGTTCAATGTTTGGTTCATTTTTTTAAGTTGTTGGTGGACCACTCTGCAGGGAGTCTTTGGTGCTATTGTGGCCTTACCTTCACTGAAATGTTTATTTAAGGTATAAACCTGAGCTTTCTCCTCCATTGCTGCTACATCAGAAGCTTCTTTGAGCAGGCTTAATGCTTCTAAGGAGATTTGTGTAAGAAAACACAAAGTTTGAGTGTTACTCTGCAGCTGATATTATCAAATGAAACAAACAACAAAAACTGATTGCTGTGCAAAGACAGCAACTGTTTTGATCATCAAAATTCTGCTTTACTAGGTTACATGAGGAGTTTTGTTTGGCATTTATAAATTCAAAATAGTAGCAACAGTTGTAACCATTTCTGTATCAAATGACAAGTGTGAAAGAATATTTTCTCTTACAAGGCATGTAAGAACAATCTGAGAAATAAAATGGATGTCTGCGTCAGCAATCTTTATGTTATTGCACTAGAGGAATCAGCAACTAAAACTATAGATAGATTTTGTATATTCTTAACTTGAAGGTAATGCATTACTTCCAAGTTAAGAATATGCAAAATATGAAGTTGTCACTCATAACCTTTCATTTATGAGCCCTAAGTGGCAAACATTTATCACAGGGCTGTTTTTGGAATTGTGATCTGCTATTGTGTGCTCCAACTTCAGATATTCAATAAGAACTGCAGTATCTTATTGGCACAAACACCATGCAAAGAAAATACTATATTCTTGAACAAAACCTTTTAATGTAGAATGTTTTGAAAGTTTCCCAGCCAAATCGGCAAATGGTTAAAACACAAGGCTTGTCTAGAAACATTGCATTCTATTGCAAACAGAACCTAATATTTTGATTGTCCATTGCTTCTATTTCTCTATAATGCTTGGGTTACGTACATAGTTTAAGTTTTGTATTTACATGATTCTTACAGAAAAATTAAAACTCCGAAGGTTCTCTGGTTGCTCCATAACATCTTAGATTTACATTGAAAATTAAAAAATTACATTAAATTGTCTTTTAAAGTTGTTTATAAACAGTGATGTTCTAGGTTTTCTTATGTAGTAAACCTCTAATGTGGTATTGCCTTAAAACAGATGAGTAAACTGAGGAAACTGCACTGAATGAAAACTAAAACAGATAAAGACCAAAACATCTGTTTGCTGGTGCTTTCCTGCTTTCTTGGGCTTGCTTCTTGAACTGGGTTCTCATAGAGTCAAATGCATATTGTGACTATGTTTAAGTAGTTAATTAAATTTGGTGGGTATGTTTGATAGGGACACCACACTGCCATGCACTGTGATCTTTGCATGTTTATTGTGCATGCCCAGTCTTATTATCAACATTGCAGATGACTGAGGTTCACAACGAACTGAATCAGGTTCTGGACCATGATGGTTGAAAGCTCCTTCAATTTTGGAAATTGACTCCCAAAAACAAGCGTTGTTTGGAGAGTAAGGCTGGGAACTTGCACAATAAATGATCAGCTCTCTCATTTGCCTGTTGACATCGTCTGCAGGCACGATTCACTTGCTGTCTAATTCTATGCAGCGGCAGGGGGCCCTTTGATGGGACAGGTCCATTGCCCATGGGAGCTTTTACATGTAAGTAAGTACTTAACTCTATTGGAGCTGGAAGACAAGCAGCTCTAGCTGTGATGTCCCACTCTGTTGTAACTGGAAGACAAGCAGCTATCAGCTGTGATGCCCCGCTCTGTTGTAACTGAAAGACAAGCAGCTAACATCTGTGACGTCCCACTCTGTTGGAAATGGAAGACAAGCAGCTAGAGCTGTGTTGCCCCACTCTGTTGGAACTGGAAGACAAGCAGCTATCAGCTGTGTTGCCCCACTCTGTTGGAACTGGAAGACAAGCAGCTATCAGCTGGAATATCCCACTCTGTTGGAGCAGGAAGACAAGCAGCTATAGCTGTGAAGTCCAATTCTGTTGGAGCCAGAAGACAAGCAGCTATCAGCTGCGGTGTCCCAGTGTTGGAACTGGAAGGCAAGCATCTAACACCTGGGATGTCCCACTCTGTTGAAGCTAGAAGGCAAGCAGCTAACAGTTGTGAATGTCCCACTCTGTTGGAGCTGAAAAGCAAGCAACTAACAGCTGTGACGTCCCACTCTGTTGGAAATGGAAGACAAGCAGCTATCAGCTGTGATGTTTCACTCTGTTGGAACTGGAAGACAAGCAGCTAGGGCTGTGATGGTCCACTCTGTTGGAACTGGAAGACAAGCAGCTATCAGCTGTGATGTTACACTCTGTTGGAACTGGAAGACAAGCAGCTAACATCTGTGACGTCCCACTCTGTTGGAAATGGAAGACAAGCAGCTAGAGCTGTGTTGCCCCACTCTGTTGGAACTGGAAGACAAGCAGCTATCAGCTGTGTTGCCCCACTCTGTTGGAACTGGAAGACAAGCAGCTAGGGCTGTGATGTTCCACTCTGTTGGAACTGGAAGACAAGCAGCTAGGGCTGTGATGTTCCACTCTGTTGGAAATGGAAGACAAGCATCTAGAGCTGTGTTTCCCCACTCTGTTGGAACTGGAAGACAAACAGCTATCAGCTGTGATGTTCCACCTTGTTGGAACTGGAAGACAAGCAGCTAGGGCTGTGATGTTCCACTCTGTTGGAACTGAAGACAAGCAGCTAACATCTGTGACGTCCCACTCTGTTGGAAATGGAAGACAAGCAGCTATCAGCTGTGATGTTCCACTCTGTTGTAACTGGAAGACAAGCAGCTAACATCTGTGACGTCCCACTCTGTTGGAAATGGAAGACAAGCAGCTAGAGCTGTGTTGCCCCACTCTGTTGGAACTGGAAGACAAGCAGCTATCAGCTGTGTTGCCCCACTCTGTTGGAACTGGAAGACAAGCAGCTATCAGCTGGAATATCCCACTCTGTTGGAGCAGGAAGACAAGCAGCTATAGCTGTGAAGTCCAATTCTGTTGGAGCCAGAAGACAAGCAGCTATCAGCTGCGGTGTCCCAGTGTTGGAACTGGAAGGCAAGCATCTAACACCTGGGATGTCCCACTCTGTTGAAGCTAGAAGGCAAGCAGCTAACAGTTGTGAATGTCCCACTCTGTTGGAGCTGAAAAGCAAGCAACTAACAGCTGTGATGTTCTACTCTGATGGAGCTGGAAGGCAAGCAACTAACAGCTGCAATGTAGCACTGCACAAGTGATCAAGTTCCTCTATGTCTGGTGCACACTTTATGGATGTATCTAGCTGGCTGTTGTATATTTTTGAGAGAACATTCTTTCCATTATGTGATTTACATAGCAAAAACATCCACACTACTGAGCAAGAAATAGTGGATTATCAGGCAAGGCAAGGAGCTAGTCACAGAGACAATCATGAACTGGACCTCATTGGAATCTGTGTTTGTTTGTTTGCTTCCTTGTTACTTCTTCCTTGTTTTCCTCTTCCTTGCTGATACTTGCATTTTAATTACTTACTTACTGGTATTTGCTTCTTATTTGCTGCTGTTTGCCTGCTTGCTTGTTGCCACCAATACAATTTCAATGCAAGCATAATTTTGTTTTAACTACTACTAAAGGTAGAACTTGTGTTAAAGAGCTCTAAAGAAAATAAAACATCTCAACTAATAAACAATCAACATTAGAACTTCATTTGTTTTTGTATTTAGTTAAAACAAAACAACACTATCCAGCAGTATTTTGCAAATAAGGCTAAAAATACAATAATATGAATGTACTAACTTATATTAATTAACTGCATTTACTTATCATCAACAGCAATAGACTGGATTGAAGAGCCTCAAGGAACAATGGATCACCTAAAGGGATCTTCTGATTCAGTACAGCAGTATGTTAGGGCAGGCCCAGAAGCAGTAGCTTTGCCAGGAGGCTGCATCATAAACACACATCAGTATAAACAACTTGAAGACTTTAAAAAACATTCACATGTAGGAAAATGGTAAGAAATCTTCATTGTTTTCAAATGATGCATATTGTAATGTCTGGTTAACTTGTAGAAACCAGTTTAATTTTAAATGCAGAAAAACTGAGGAGGGTCTAAGCCAGGATTACAATTTACAATACATTTAATGTGTGATAACATGATGTCTTAAAGTTAGGAAATGTGTTAAAGTAAAAGTGACTTAGAATACAGTAATGTAACTTAACAGAATATAATGATTTTTGATTGGTGGTTATTTTAATACTCAGAGGAAATGTCTATTGCACAGAATAAAATTCTTTTGTGACTTGTTTTTATTTTTCTGTTTTCTGCTACCATTTGTAATGAAAATGAAGAATGAGTTTGAAGTATGAACTAAAAATATTTTACTCCCTTATTGGAACCTTTTCTCTTACCCAGAAGATACTTATGAAACAAAAGAACAGAAAAATGGCATCATGTTATACATGATACCCTACAATAGCACAGTTTAGTACAGTTTTCATATAGATTAATCACCTGGCAGTGACTCTTAATATAATGGGAAGGAAAACATTGACATTAACAAACTTTTAAGCAATATTAAGTGAAGTCTCTGTAAGTCAGCATCTAACACCTTTATTGCCATATGTTATGCTTTTATGTTATGTCAGCTTATGTCATATTATTATATGTCAAGTCACTGTAGCCCTGGCTTTAAGTCCTTGAAACTCACAGATTTGTCAGACAAGTTCTCAAAGGTAAAAACAGCATCCCCACAACCATAAGCTACATTCATTACTCAGCAGCACTTCAAAATGACTCACCTTTAAGAGTCTTTTCAAGTTCCTTCAATGATTTCCATTATTTTGTTTGTAATTCTGTTATTTCCAGAGTGTGTAAAGTATTGTAATGTTTCTTTTGTATTCAAGTAAGTTTTCTATATATTAAAAGAATAATTAAGGTAGTCACCTAACAGAATAACATTGGGTAATCAAATTTAATCAGACATTTGAACCACTGAATTTAAATGCATGATGTAATTTCTAGTCAGTAAAATCTGGTCATGGTCAACAAATCGTCTTTAAAAATATAAGAGCATAGCATAACTATCTATAAATTCCTTTAACAACTAAGTTTGGGAGAGAGAGCAAATGATTTGGAGATTGAGGTATATTTTAAGATCTAGCAGTTACCTTAGAAACAACTATTAATTTTGACAACCAAATTGTTTACTACAAGATCACATGTTTGTGTTCTGTTCAGTCAAGTTATAGTAGTATGAATCTCTCTACTAAGAGAGATGTTGCCAAGTAGAAAGTTATTTCTGAACTGTAACAATGATTCAAATTGCTCAGCATTACAATGTGGTCATTCCTGAATGATTTTTCTCCTAGCTTTCCCCACAATTTAAGAACATTTCTAGAAGAAAGAAATGTTTATTTAAAGATAATGGGGCATTTGGATATTGAAATTGTGAGTAAATGCATGACCCTTTAGTTTCAGTTACTAAGTTTTCACTCAGAACATGTTTTGAAGATGTTTGTCTCCATCGTCAGATATATGTACATCTCAAAACATATTCTGAATGAAAATTTAATAAGTGAAACTAAAGTGTCATCAATCCTCTCACAATTTCAATATATTAAAAGCTTCAGTGTTTATAATCGCTTCCAAAATTTAGGCCATTTGGAGTTGCAGTATTTTAATTGTTCCATTAACTGCTTCCAAATCCATATATTTTTATATACTGCCATTCCTTGTGGTAGAGGCATCAATGGCTTTCACATAACTGACTCATTTACACAGAGGAAAGAAGGAAGGAAGGAAGGAATGAAGGAAATAAGGAAGGAAGGAAGGGAAGAGAAGGGAAGGGAGGGGAGGAAGGAAGGGTGGGGGAGGAGGGGAGGAGGCTACTATGGACTTTGAATGTTGACATAAACAGAATATGGGAAATTCTGAAAAAGGTGCCACAATGTTGTTACAGTATGTTAGTAGAAAAAACTGTGATGTTTTAGAGCTCAGCTTGTGCCTTGCTAGTAAATGCAATTCAGAATTGTGAATGTTTTCTTTACCAGAGTGTCGTTCGATGCCCTGCCTACTTCTTCTATAACTGCTTAGTTCCTCTTCTCACCACACGCAATCATATCATGGCCAATAGTATATAGATACCTACCTGATTAAAACAAATGGAGTTATGCATGCCTTAATGTCTTTGGTGATGCATAGAATGAATTGGTATAGTCAACCATCTGAATCAAACTAGATGGTACTTATTTGCATTGTGCATATATCATAGTAATAATTTACATTCTTTCTGGGGATTTTCTTGCCTTGGCTGGGTTGTACAGAGTGGGCCATTGTATAGGGTGGACCATTTAAGTTGAGACTGTACACTATCTCCAAAACTATGTGTTGTAGAAAGAAATGTCTTGAATAACTGTTGCTTGATGTTATGGGGGAAAGTAAATGCCATTAGTCGTGTTTTGTTTGAAGGACATTATGATGATCATTTTAAGGTGAATTTAAGTGTTTTAAATAGGAACCTACATTTTGTATGTTGTTTTCTCTTTAGAAAATAATTTATGAAAAACTGTTTATTTTGTGATGAAGAATAAAGAAACAAAATAAAACATGTTGGTTCCAATTATGAAACATAACTTAACCTTCAAATGACTATCCATGGATGGTCCAACCATTCATTTTGCTCTTTGTACACAGCCATTCAGAATTGTTGTTGTTATTTACATTGGTGTAAGAACAATTGCAAAGTGTGTTATACAAACGTTGTTTAGTTTTTGATGAGGAGTGAGAAAATAACATAAAAAAAGGGTGGGTTCCCATTTAAAAAAATTAACTTTACTGTCAAATGACCATTACAATGCCTTGCAAATAAAATACGACTAATAGCCTTTACTTTCCCCAATAATATCAAGCAACTTTAATTCAAGACATTTCTTTCTACAACGCTTAGTTTTGGAAATATTGTACAGTCTCAACTCAACTGATCCACCATTTATATGCTGTTTTTGCATATGTATTAAAAAATATTCTTAGTTATTGTAACTAACAAATGTTATGTTCTTATTACTATTATTAGCATTTCATAGATTTTTAGAATGTTTATGAAATAAGCAAACAAACAAGATACAGAAATAATCCAAGATTGATTTGATGCAGATAGAAATAACAAAGAGAATGCAAACATAATATGTTTTTGCAAAAAAAGCACATTTAACAAAATTATAATGTTGTAGCAACTGTATTACTTTCTCTACTACATATCTAATAGACAGAGAAGATATAACATTCTGCCAAAAGATTAGATACTGGGATTTCACTGGAATTACAAGTTTTGAGGCCCACTGAATACAAAAATAATATTCATTCATTATCTGTTTACCCTCCTCTTATGTAGGACTACACCCCCCAGGACTTACAAGCGGTGCCTGGGGTCAGAGGCCCGTCGAGGAGCAGACACCCCTGGATCAGACAGAGCATCCAGGATGGGTGATCGGCCCGATGCCTGGTATGGGATGAAGGAAGTAGATGAAACGAAATGATGGTGAAATGAATGAAAGGAAAGGTGATTATGGAGCAGTTGGTGGAATGAATGGCGGGGGAAACCGGAGAACCCGGAGAAAACCCGCCCAGACGCCACTTCGTCCACCACAAATCCCACGTGCAGGTCCCTGGGATTGAACCCGGCCCGCCTCGGTGAGAGGCGAGTGGTTTAACCACTCGGCCACGGCGCCGCCATACAAAAATAATAATTTCAGAAAAAGTTCTAATTGCCTTCTGTGAACAGATAACTCAAAAATGAAAACTGATAAATAGCAAACTTGGTATTTAAGTTTACTATCCTCTAAAGATGCAGAACAAAGATTTTCAAGAAAATCTGCTCACCCCAAACTTACATGGAAGATTTTTAAAAAAATTTTATTTTCTCAAAAAATGACTCAAAACGATTTTCATTAAAACATTTATTAAGAGATTTATGTCACAAGTAAAATTAGAATGAATATCATATGAAATCTTGTGTTTTCTGGGAATAACCTCTTTATTTGGAAGGAATTTTATGTAGTTTTGTATAACGGTAAATGTTAAGATATGAACCAAAACCATACCATACAAAAAATGTAGATCTCTTTAAAACACACAATTTACTTCAAATAAGTTTACTTTCTCTACTACGTACAGTAAGTAGGGGAAGTATTGTATTCCACCCAAAAATTCCATACCGAGATTTCACCGGAAATACATGTTTTGAGACCCCCTGAATCCAAAAAAAGCATTTTTGAAAATATGTCCGTGTGTGTGTGTCTGTCTATGTGTCTGTCTGTGAACAGCATAACTCAGAAACGAACAGTCGGATAAACACCAAACTTGGTATTTACATTTTGTATCTTCCAGAGATGCAACATGAAGGTTTTCAAGAAAATCCTCCCACCCCAGACTACCCTTTACATGGAACATTTTTCGAAAATTTTAATTTTCTCAAAAATGGCTCTAACGATTTTGATTAAAATATTGTATGTTTAAGATATTTTCATGACAAATGAAATGTATATCTCGAATTGTTTGGGAATGTCTCCAAAAGTGTTCTTCATTGTTAACGACTTTTGCATAACTGGTAAACCATAAGAGATAGACAAAATTTTACTGCACAAAAAATGTACATCGCGTTAAAATATACAATTTATGTTGTATACATTATTTTTGTCGAGTGAACCATTTTCGAGGTATTGCTTGTTATTCCCTTAAATTTTCCAATACTTATACTTTTTCTCAAATTCGTTATTCATGTTTTTTGTCCTGGACATGCAAAGAGATTGGAATGCGCCACATAGCAACCAACACTTAAAAGATTTGACTATCGCTTATAACCTACCATATTCCCCTTGCATCTACAAGAAAATTAACAATAAGATTGACATCTTGATATCTCGATTAACATGAAGCATATGGAGAATAAACGTTTGTAAAAATAGTTTGTACAAGAGTAGAGAAAGTCATGTGAGTGTAGCACATCAGATTTTGTTTGTGCCATCAGCCATTCCCAAATTATCAGTTGTTACTGGTTTGAATTTTTCAATATTTTTGTCATTGTTCATCTGTTTCTTGAGATGTCGTGGAAATTGTGGAATTGTGGAATTTCACAACTGAGTAGAATTTGGGATGTGCAGGATTTAAAGGCCAGCATAGGCCCTACCTTTTAAATGTTGTTGTTCACCAATGGCACTGGTGATTAATTGATCTGCATCATTTTCCCTCTGGCTTCCCAATATAAAGTCTGTAAGTTATCAGTTTTAAGAGCTTTGCATTTGGCAAGATGCTGTTTGTTCAGGTTGACATCTTCTTCACAGAGAGTGCATTTGGGTGTAGGTAGGCATCCTATCTTCTAGAGGTATTCTGCAAGGCAATCGCGGCCAGTTGCCATCCTAAGTAAGGCCACTGCAGTCTTCTTTAGCATTTTTTGAATATCAACTCTACCTTTAATATTCTTATAATCTTTATCCTTTAATTTATCTTCTTCATCAAGTCTCTGCTGTCTTTTGAAATGTTGTTATTTAATTGTTTATTTATTTCTATTTGTCCTACAGGTTTTTATTTGTTGTATTGCACCTTTCCTTGCTAATTGATTCGCATGTTCATTGCCCAAAAGTCCAATATGAGCTGGGATCCATTGTAGAGTGACATGATTTCTAATTTCAACTGCTTTAATTAGGCCTCATATTTTTCTTTAATATTTCTTGTTGTTTTAATATTGTAATTAGCATTCCATCTATGGCTGATTTTGAGTCTGTCAAGATGACTATTTTTTGTTTTATGTATGGTCTATATAAAATGTTCTGTAATGCTGCTTTTATAGCTGTTAATTCTCCATCATAGTGGTTTGATGTTCCATCTAATGTTAGATACTGTGCAAAATGTTTACAGTATACTCCTGCAGCAGCATTTTTGTTATTGGTGAGGGATCCATCTTTATATATTTGGAGCTTTCTTTTTCTGGGTATCTTTCATTTTCCGTAGCTATTGCTATGGCGCTCATTTCATCTGGTATATTGTTTTGTTTGTGTATTGTATATATCAGGTCATTCTGATATTGTATATCAATATATTCTATTGGACTCCTTACCTCTGTTGCAATTAGGTTTGTTGTAATTATATTCTTGTATTTTAAGTTCTTAATTAATATACATTCCAAAGCTTATTTGAGTTTTTAAATTACTTATAGTACCTGCTGTGTGGTACCATTTGTATCTGCTTCTATTGACTTGCAGTTTTTGTGCTAGAGTAATTACTTTAAACTCATGTTCCAATTCTATAGCCATGTTTTTTGTGAAGCTTCGTAGTACAGTAATTGGTGTTGTTTTTATAGCTCCTGTTATTATTCTCAGTGAATTATTTTGTGAAATTTCTAGTTTACTTTTAAGTCTCTTGTTTACTGTTGCTAGTAGTTCTCCTCCATACAATAGGTTAGGTTTTATGTATGTTTTATGTGTATTATTAAGGAGGTCCATGTTTCCACCCTATTATATTCCTGCTAAATGTTTTAAAATGTTGTTCCTGTTTGTTGATTTTATTCGTTACGTTGTTTACATGTTCTTTCATTGATAGTTTTTTTATCTAATTCTATCCCTAGATATGTTGTTGTACTTGCTTCTTGTAGTTTTTACTGTTGATTTGCGGGCATATATTTTCTGTTTTGTGCTGCATTGTGAATAGTAAATGTGTGAACGATCAATTTGGTTTTCTCTATCCCTTTTGTATCTATATTGAAATGTGAATGAAGCTATTTCTGCAAAAGTTTATCTCAATTAACATGAAGTAGATAAAGAAAAATAACCTTTCATAAGAATAGTTTGCAGAGGCTATATACAAATAAATGATAGTGAGTAGAAAAAGTCATTTAAACATAACACATCATAGTTTCTTGAAATTTGGAACTTACATACAGTGAAGCATTTAAATATATTGAAGAAAGAGTGAGTCAACTCAAGATACTCTTTGCTCCACTTACTACTTATTACATGCAGGACATGTTTCGTGAGGCATTCCCCACATCATCTGCTGCAGTCGACGCATAGCAGCGGAAGATGTGGGGAATGCCTCACAAAACATGTCCTGCATGTAATCTGTAGTAAGTGGAGCAAAGAGTATCTTGAGTCGACTCACTCTTTCTTCAATATAACACATCATATTTTTTCTATGTGATTATAAAGTGATTATGCATTTATATAATTTGATATTTGTGTTAATAAGTTATTATACCTGTTTATTTTATAGATTATGCTTTCTTTTTTTTATGCATAACAGTGTTTTAACAAACTATAGTTTAGGAGATGATCTTTGCCTTTTTATTGTTTTGTGCATGCACGGATAAAGACTATGGGTACACAGCTGAACTTCTAATTTTATGGAGCTGGCATTACATAACCTATAAACAATACTGCTTTGTGCTCTTTGTTATTTTGTCATTTACTAATTTATTTAAATAAGTTAAAGACAGTAAAATTAGGAAGTGGCTTAAATACTGCTAATTATCCAATTTATTCTTTTAATTAAGAAATAATTGTGGCTATATGACACTGTTATTATAGTTTTTGAACAGTGTCTAAATAATAGCGTAACATTGCCTTAACATTACTTATTCAGCCTGTGTTAATCTGTAGTGTTGCATTTCTTATAATATAGTATATATTGTGAATTCATAAGTATAATTTTCAATTTTCTTTACAGCTTTTGTGACAAAGGAGGTGTTTCATGTGAGGTAGATCATGAGAAGAGATTTGAAAGATGACTGCAAAACATGCATATGGAGATTTTTTGTGACTGCCCTTTGGACTATCTACTGGAATTCTTTTCAGTAAAACCGTGTACATAAAACCTATTTCAGTGGACAGAATAAATATAAGCATTTGCTATGACCAATAGCAAATTTCTAAGTCATGATTGTACTTTCAAAGAAAGTGAAATCCATTCCTCATCACATATACTTTAGTCTTAAACCCCTATGTAATTTCTCCATACACAGTGGCTATCTTTAAAAGAATATTGTGAAGCATTGATGTGCAAACATTATTTAAATTTCAAACTTCAAAATATGTGGAAGAGGGGTATAATTATATTATCACAATTCTTTTTTAAACATACAGAATATGTCTATAAAAATGTAACTGCAGTGAAAAATATTGCTATAGGCATTAAAAAATAAAGAAAACCAAAAGAAATGAAGCTAAGGTATATCAAAACCATGCACTTCAAATAAGTTATATCCCCCAGTATATACATATTACATAAATTTCTAGTTGTAAAAAGTTTATCTCATAATATACTATATCTTCATAATATACATATAAAAGTTTCACTTTTAAAAGTATGTATATACATTTATAAACCATCAGGATTGTTCTGATATTTGTGAATGTGTTCTAAACATCTGTTTTGATATAAGATTATGAACTTGTGAATGTGAGAAATGTTAAAATGATTTCTACCAATCACTGCCGTGTATATGTACATGTAACATGTGTCTAATTAGAAACTCACAAAGGACTGCATTCTGCAAGTGATACAATGAAAGAAAGAAGGAAAGAAAGAAAAAAGAAGAAAAGAAAAAATAAATAAATAAATAAAACAGGCATGGACCAATTTGTAGTCAACATCACAATAAAATGACCTGGTGACCTGCGATGTTTTCCTGGATTTAGCCACCAGGACATTATGCAGTTATGCTATTATATGATCAGATGAATAAATACCTATGCTGATACTTACAGCTTTTTGGGAAAGATGATTTAAAAGTGGACTTCTGGAATAAATATGTAACAGTAGGACAAAAGCAGGGGTGTCTCAGGAAAAATGGTACAGTCTTAGGGGAGTGAAACAAATTGGAACAGTAAGTGTAACTCATGGTGCACAAATTTTTCAAAAAGTTTTCTGTGCTCCTTGCCACACAATTCATAATATGGAAAACTCATTTTAAAATTTACAGCTGTCCAACAACGGTACCATATAGCCTAATTTGTACTGATATAGATGTACATGCACCATTTAGAATGTATTTCCTGTTCTGAAATAAAACCATAACAAAGAGAAATGTTTGAACAACTGTTGTATACCTTAATAGTAATATTGTAATACAAGTGTAGTAAGTGCAAAGCACTTAACGTATGTGTATTGCATACTGTTTTTTTTTATGATAGTGAATAATAGAACTACTTATGCGAAATTAAAGTTAACTATTGTCAGCTGTTCTGAAGTAGTATCAAGGTCAAACATGCCAACCTCCATGAAGTGGCAATCGATTAGTCACAGCTGATAGTGCTGACAAAGTCAACAACTGAAGGTAACATGGCTGTTTGCACTCAAGATTTATATTTAAGTATTCCTTGAATTAAATTGTTAGTAAATGCTAACAGAGTAAAGTAAACTAGATAAGATTTAAATGGTAAAACTCGATAATTATCAAATATTATTATATTGCATGGCTGCACAAATAAATATGCATATCAATAGTTGAAGGATTAAATAGTTTTAGTAAATTCTGCACTAAAAATGCAAAATGCAGGAATGTAGGAATTTCACCTTCCCATGCATGATAGCATGGACGGGAAGTGGATAAAAAGTACTATCATTGAAAAACTGTTTTTCGACACAGTGCATCTGAGATTAGGTATTTTCACGTTGTTGTATTGGATTTTATGTATCAGAATTATTCTCATGCACTGTCATGCCTTTGGAGAATGTACCAAATGTATTCTTGCAATTTTTCTTCCTTGTTTTTCATTCAAAAAGGTCTTCAATTCCAGAAACAGATGATAGTCACCAGTGTCACATCCAGGCTCTGTGATGGACGATTCATAACACCTTAACGAAATGTTAAAGGATTACTACTGCAGTATTATGCTATATGAGGTAATGATCCACTCATGCAAAATAACCATGAGAAAAACCTCTGCAATTTTGAATGCCTTACTGAAATTTCTTCTTAGTGGAGCAATAGCATAAGCACTGTTTATTGCCTTCCAGCAAAAGAATAACTGACAGTATTGGTTATTCTCTTGGGTAGAATCAGACTAAAAGAATTCAATGCCATAGCCAGGATTTGAACCATGGATCTCCGACTTACCATGCCACTGCTCTAACCAAACTAAGCTACCATGGCAACATACCAAAACAATATTTAATTCTCCAACCATCTCACAAAAACCACAAGGTGTTCTCAAATTCATTTTCAGATAACATACCTTGTTTCTGAGATCGCAGGTTCAAACCTGGTGGAGGGCAATGGATTTTTTTAAGCGTAAAAATCCTTAGCATAGCTTCCTTTGGAAAGGAAGGAAAGCCAGTGGTCCCGTGTAGTAGATTTACGGCACATAAAAGAACCTCAAGCCTGATAAGAGACCTCTGAGCAAAATTTGCGGTCTTTCATGCCCAATATAGTATGTAGAATGGGATGCTAAGAACCATACTGTTAATGAGCATCCATTAATAAAAACTCAATTTATTTAGATAACATCCTAACGGTGACTTACAATCTCATAAGTGCTTTAAGTCCAGGGCACCCAAGTTAACCAGTATTAGGTCAATCAATGATTAATTGTTCTTTCTCTGTTTTACCTTTCAAACTAGCCTACACTTGGCATGTATGAAAGAACAGTTTATTGCTATTTTCTTATTATTTTACATTTGCACTATGTCTTGGCATCTTACCAAAACAATACTCATTCTCAGACTGACTCTTCTTGACTTTTAAGCAGTTGAGCTTCTTTTGTTTGCATTAATTTATTTGCTCATGCATGCTAAGTGAATGGATATTACATTTTAGCTAAAACTGCAATTATAAGGCTAAAACTGAATAAAGTAAAACATGTAATTAATTTATAAAAATACAAAGAAAAGAATACTGAGTTAGCAGCACATAAGTAATTTTATGAAAATGCAAACAAAGACAATAGACATATGAAACATTCAAGGAACAGAACTGATGCCAGTACTACATATTTCTTATAGCTAAAATTTTGTTAGGAAGGATCTGATAAAACTTTTAATTGCATTATTGTGAGTATTCATCAGTTTATTATCACGGTAGATGTGATTCACCCAGGTTTAAATCCACACATTTAAAATTAATATAGCATAAAACATTGATTAACATTTTATTCCTACAACTATATGAATTCTCACAAAAATAATTGTAAAAGAGGTTCAAAACACAAACATTTTGTTATTTAAGGATGTTAAGTCAGTATAAATTTTTGTGTTTAAAATGTAAGTAATATGGTTGCCTGTGAACTTGGCTGTTGTGTTGCCATAGGTTTCTTTGTTTAAAAAAATCATAATAAATATTTTCAAATGAAGAGAGTGCCATAATCAGACAGCAAAAGTTGGACACTGATGGGAGAGAGCCAGGTGATTTCAAGTGATTTATTAGTGTGTTGTAAATCTGTCACATTAAATGGAAGTATTTTGATTTGAAATAAGCATATATATTTTTAAGTGCAAAATGTGTATCATTTCATACATTATTTACAGATATATATTTTGTCTCTGTATAAACAAATCATCCAACCAAAATAAGTGACCCAAGAAAGTTATAGAGTTTATGTTTGAAACATTTCAAAGCGTGAACAGTGAGGTAGTACTTCAAGTGCTGCACCGCATTCATATTGGTTTGGTTTGACTTGCCGCTCCACTGTTGACCAAGACAACGCATGCACAGTAAACAAATAGTACCTATGGTACAGTTACACCTAACCTGTTTCATCAGTGTCCAAGTTTCACTGTCAGATGATAATAATTCTATTGTAAAAAAATAATATAAAATCATGTAATAATTCCATCACAAAATAAATATCCAGGTTTTAGATTGAATAATGTAGAAGATGTGTGTCAAATTTCAGTATACTCTGTCAAAATGATGATAAATATTGTTTCTAGGCATGCAAGGTGTATTAAAATTACTTTTGAGAAAATGAGTTTTAAGTTTCAGCATATGTAATGTGTAAAAAATAAAATAGCAACAAAACAATAAAACCCTAATCTTGGATTATTTTTTACATAAATTCCTTTATTAAATGCTCATGTAAATTACTGACATGTTTTGCTTTCAAGATGTTCATAAGAAAACTATTTATTGATATGAATATGTCTCCAATTGTGTTTAACCACCTATTTGAGAGTAACTTGTTATTTTTACTGACATTACAGGTAGCAAACAAAAATACAGATTCCTTTAGTATAGCACCCAATGGTTCACTTAATAAAACATATTACAGAAAAAACTAAACATAGGCACGGAATTGCTGACCGAGTCTGTGTGTCCCATCAAAATGCTAGATATGTCAGCATGGATATTTAAATGTGGTAGCTAACATAAGTGTTTTAATTGCTAAAGTTATGAAACTTCATGATTTTATTGCTTGGTCATAAATATTATATATACACTTTAAGTACAAAAATTAGAATGTCAGTATTGAACAAAAATTGTTATTTAGAAAGAGCAATCTGAGTGTTCTGCAGAGCGAGTGAGAATGAGAGAGAGAGTGTAAGTGTGTGATTTAAGGAGAATGTGAGTGTGTGAGAGAGAGTGAGTGAGTGTGAGTGAGAATGTGAGCAAGAGTGAGAGTGAGAGTGAGAGAGAGTATGTGAGAGTATGTGAGTGTGAGTGAAAGGGAGGGAGGGTGAAATGAGTGAGAGCTTTACTTTTTTCTAGAATTTAGATTAGTGAAGTACAGTGGTAATTAATCTTCACTTGCACACAGGAATACTTAAGCTACACATCTGTAGCAATGTATTCCATTCAGGAACCAGATGTTCCACAAGGCAGTTGGGTCAGTAAGTATCAATTATTATGAATAATGGTAGTTTTAAATTTCATCTGTTAAAAGTATATTAATTACTCCTGCTAGGCAGAATTTGAGAACTTCCAATCTGGGGGGTGGCCTCTGTGTGGGCACAGGGAAAATAAGACAGGCATTGTTAGCAGATGTAGACTGTAATATCAGATTTTACACAAAGAAATATCACTCTCAGTAATTCTGTGCTGCATAACCATACAACTGTCATAGTATTACATATATAACTTTTTGTTTTTTGCACCACGCAATTTTGGACCAAATTAATGTAATACATTAACTGCTGGTGAAAACTTCCTATGTGTGTCACAATGGACAAAAATGAGGTTTTGGTGTCACTGGATAGTTCAAATCATGCTCTATGTTGTGAATAAAGCTCTTATGTGTATCTCTACTGCAAGTACTGTTATTTATGAAAATTGTGACGGTAAATGTTGCTTACGTAATATTTATAGCGTAAGTTATTAGAACTTGTAGATCATATGTTGTGATGCTTTACTTCACGCGTTGCCATCTTGTGACGTCATTCGTTGGTTGGTTCGTAGCTCCCTCTGGCGTGGCAATTTGCATCAGTTTTGAAATAATTCACTTTAAATGTTCTCCGGCTAGCTATTTAGGTCGACATTTAACTCTTGCAGGGTGTGAATCGGAAAGGAATCTTTTATCCAGAAATGATACTGATGAAGAAATTGGTTTTATAACTTTTATTGTCGAACACGTTCACTAACACTTTTTACATATTAATCTGGATACTCGCCAAACTGAAACTGTTTGTAATAACTTCTTATTTATCACTTTTAACTCGCATACTTCAACTTTATGTAATTTTTTAAATGTATAATACTTTATAATAATTCTCGTAATCCTGCTGCGTGCAACTTGGCGAAATAAATGAACTGAGAGACCGACGTGTAGAGTACTGAGAATTCTGTTGAACTGGGGGACAAGCTACCTCGAACCTACACTATTTATAGGCCTACATCAAGATACGCCTAAAGATTATAAATGAACTGCTATTGGCTAATAAAACGCGCCAACATTAGCGTCTATTTTAATATCCAATGAAAACCACTAATACATATGCTTTAGGAAATGTTCTAGAAGCTTCTACCGAAACCGCGCGAAACATTACGTAACTTCCTTGTTCCCGGTAATGATAAACAACTCACCCCATCGCTGCATTATTGCGTTATTGTTAACAGTTTCAGTAAAGCCGTATATTATTATTTACCAATAATAATTACAATTAATAAACCTCTGAAATCAATGTCACATAAAAATACATATTCATATTACAATCATTAATTACATTTAAGTAATTTGTGATACAAATTACCGTATCAAAATATCCAACCTCTTATGTGTCAGTGCAGTTCTGCTGCCGTGAAATATATCTTATGTAGTCACATGTACACATGAGAGGTTTGGTACCAAATGAAAGCTTCCATGTGGTTGGTCAATAGGTTCAATTCCTTAAAAGAATTTTGATAGCAGGTGCATCAAAAACTCTTTCAAATTGGCCGAGTAACTTGAAAACACAACCATCAACACAGAAGATTCTGTGGTGTCTTTCAATGTGAAATCCCTTTTCCTCAACATTCTTACTACCAAATTATTATCACCCCTAAAACTTTGGCTTTCTGGCATTGGAATCCCACAGGAAGAAATAGAGGACTGCTCCATCCTTACTAATATTTGCATCCAATAAAACTTATTTCAGTTCAACAGAAAATTTCATAAACAAACTTCTGTACTGGCTATGGGAAACCCACTCTCACCATTACTTGCTGAACATTTGATGAGCCATTCGGAAACAAGAATTACCAAAGCCTTCCCATTGCTGTTCAAGATATGGGTCAGATGTGTAGATGATGTTTTTGCCATAGTACCTACAAAACTCGTAGGTGAGGCTCTAAAATTCCTCAACCTACAAGACAGTTCTATACAATTCCACTGGAAATAGAGAAAGATGGGTTCCTCCCATATTTGGATTTAAAGATCTTCAGGAAACAAAACCACCTTTCTTTTGGAATTTTTAGAAAACCCCACATACAATCAATACATGCAGGGTCAAAGTTTCAATGCAAAATCTCATCAACACTCCATTATCAATAGTCTTGCTCACGGATATGTCAACCTTCCTCTCAGGAAAGAGGAATATGAACATGAATACACCTGCATCCTCCACATAGTAGAAGTAAATGGGTACAACATCATTGTTGTTCACAGCAAAATAAAAAAGTTTCAGAAACAAAAAACCACCTGAGAAAGTACAATCCTCTGTACACAGGAACCAAAACAACAATTCATAAAATTCACATATCATCCTCAGCTTAATCACAAAATATTTAGTAAAATCTTCAAAAAATACATCTCATGGCACCACAGAATAAACACACATTCAGAACCTACCAGCTTTCGCTGTCAAAGATAAAATTCCACAGAAACAAAAATCTGGCATCTATCTAATTAACTGTGACTCTAACTAATTGTGACTTGGTGTGTGTTGGCAAAACAATATAACATCAGAAGGAAAGAACACTTCAGGTGTATATCCAATAAACAGATGGACAAATCTGCCATAGAAAACCATTTTTGGACCACAAGCCACGACATCAACCCCAAAGTCAGACTCCTGAAACGCCATCAATCCAACAGAACTAAAAGTTTAGGAAAACATACACATAATCAAATGCATGAATGAACTTTGAAATCCTGCCACTCAACAATCTAAGCAGCTTCATTATGGACACACCAGTTGACATCACTTCCACGCCACCTACTCTATGCTCAGAATTCCTGGCATACTCAGTCAAAAAGAAAAATCCAAAGATGAAAGCAAGCAGTGCTTTCAAAACATGTTCGATTAATTTCAAGTAAGTGAAGTTTTAGTGTATCCACTGACTCAAGATTGAATTAAAATAAGACACATTCCTCATTCAATGCAGAGAGTGAATTGAAGATCTACAGGAGATACTTGAAGAAAGAAATGAAAAGCAGGCTGAAGAATGATATAAGGGGCTTTCCAGAGTAAACAGAAAACAAAAGAATAGAAAACTGGCTTGTTTTTTTGCTGAAAATCCCATCACTATTGCAGAGCATTTTCAAAAAATTGCATGTGAAATCCACACTTTATTCTAAACTCTATTTATATTCTGTCTATAAAGATTGGTATGAAGGAAATTAATGTACACTAGCCACTAGAACAACCTTCATGGAGACATTAGATGAAAGCAACATTGGATTTCAGTCACAGAAAGGATCAGTATGATATGTGTTGTTCATTTAAGACTGGTAAATTAACAGAAGAGGAATATAAAGTGCATTTATTAAGGAAAGACCAAGCTTGTGGGGCAAAGAATAGAGCAGAAGAAGATTCTAATGATGAACATTGTTATCACCATGGTGTTCTTTTGTGCCCAAATTTATTGCACCTAAAGTCTACTACAAACAGAAACTCCAAGTACATAACTTGGTGACAATATATGCACAGCAGAATGTTAAATATAATAAAATTGACTGTAATATATACTGTGAGGAAATGTGCTGTGAACTGTCTGCAATTGAAATTATTTTTAAAAATGGAAAGCTTCTTATACTAGGGTCTATAAACCGCCAAAAGCAAATAAAAAGCTTTTCTTAAGAAAATTTGAGTTATGCCTAACTAATTTGGTAAAAACAACAAAATCATTGTGATAGGAGACTTCAATATAGACAACTTAATAGAGAGCATAAACAAAAAGCTATTGCTAGAAATAATAGAATGAAGTAACCTTGAGTTAATAAAAACAGGGCCAACCAGAGTAACAAACCACTCAGCTAGTTATATTGACCATGTGTAGAAGGAAGACTTAAATATATCCATAATTAGGGGGGGACTCAGCGATCATTTTGGATAACTATTAGAAAATGAAGCAATAAATGTGTTAAGAGTAAAAACAAAAGGACAAACAGAATTTAAAAGAAGTGTAAATAAAGAAACATTAAATGCATTGAGATCTAATCTCAGTCAAATAATATGGAGAAATGTATATGAAACAGCAAATGTACACAATAAATATGAAATCTTTATGAATATGATAGCATCATGTTTAAAGAAAGCAGTTCCCATGCGCAAAATTGTATATAGTCAAACAAAAAGGTAGTAACTGGTTTACAAGAGTTATAAATAAATCAAAGAAAAAAGAATGGAAATCTTAAATAATTTAAAATCTTGCAAACTAGATGAAAACTCCCATAGGTACATAGAAAATTATAAAATTGTCCTGAACAAAGCAAGGAGTGAGGCAAAGAAACTTCACAATCAAAGTCTCCAAAATTCTGAAAATAAAATTAAAAAGACATGGGATGCTATAAAAACAGTATTTAAAGAAAACAACACAAAATGAAAAGAAAATATAAAAATTGTAAAAGACACCACTATCATATCAGACCCAGATAAGTAAAATATTTAATGAATATTACATAAATATGGTAACAAATATGGAAATTCAGAGACTAGCGGCCCAGGCAGTAGATGAAGGAAATGTATCTAACTCTATGGTAGTTAGAGAAGTTACAAAAGAGGAGGAAAACAGATTAACACATTAAAATCAAGAAATCAACTGGTCTAGATGAGTATTCAAATGAAATGGTAAAACGTTGCAAATATGAGCTAGCTGAAATCCTCTCGCACATAATAAATGTAAGCTTCAATTCAGGAACATTCCCAAATCAATTAAATGAGTAATAGTTACACCAATTTACAAACAAAAAGGCTCAAAGCAATGATGAAAAACTACCAACCAATATCTCTGTGCTCTGTTTTCTTCAAAATAACAGAAGAAGCTTTTCTAGGACAGCTAGGGTTTCTGCAATAAATTCAATATAGTGTTAGAGAACCAGTTTGGTTTCCAAAAAATGAAATCAACAATACAGGCAGTAAGTAAAGGAAATGACAAAATTATCGGAGTACTATACAGAAAAGAATTTGTGGTAGTAATTTTCCTTGACCAATCTAAAGCTTTTGACTATTAATGTTGATAAATTAATGGGAAAATTACAAAATTATGGGGTGAGGTCACACCATTGGAATGGCTAAGATCGTATTTATCAAACAGAGAGCACTGTGTAGAGATAGTGCATAATCTGGATGGAGATCTAACCAAAATTCAATCATCATTTAAACAAATAACACATGGTGCACTACAAGAATCAAAATTGGGGCCATACCTTTTATATATGTATTAATACTCTATTCAGAAAAATTCAGGAAGCAGGAGGCTTAGCCACCAGATACGCTCACAACATTACAATAGCAGTAACTGGTAATACAGTGGCAGATGTTCAAAATAAAGCAAATACATTATTACAGATAGTTAGTACATACTTGGCAGAACTAGGGCTGGCACTGAATACAAATAAAACTGAATGGATGTAGATCAGTCTAAGCAACAAGACAAAAGTCAACATCTCTTTAGAAATAAAAAATGAAAAAATTAGGGAAGCTATGGAAACAAATCTTTTAGGACAAGTAATAGATAATAATTTGAAATGGAGCATTCATATAGACAAACTATCTAATAAACTCAATAAGGGTATATATATATATATATATATATATTTTTTTTTTTTTTTTTCTAAAACAGGTTGCTCAAATTATGCACGAAAGTAGCATAGTTCAAGTATATTACGCCTTTATACACTCACATCTGAGTTGTGCGAATAGCTTATGGGGATCAGCAAAGAAGAAACATCTATTAAATACTTAGGCTACAGGAAAGAGTAATAAGAATTACTAAAAAAAGGTACAAAAAAAGCGATACCTGCAAAATTTCATTTTAAAAACTCAATATACTCATACTACCTTGTCGTTATATATACGAATGTCTTAAATATGTTGTAAAAATTCATAAACAAGATAAAAATACAGATATGCATAAACACAACACTTGAACAAGGAAAAACTTCTTTAGAGATAGATTAAGAGGATCCCTAGAAACTGAATGTATCGAAGGCAATGCGAAAGAGTTATACAATCATTTACCTCACTGGATTAAAGAAATAAAAAAGGAAATAACATTTTAAGAGAAATTAAATCCTATCTTTTGAAAAATAAATTTTATTCTAATGAAGATTTTTTTTTTTATTTATTGTGCTAAGAGATTTACAATTTGATTGTCTACTGAACTTTGACCCTGGCCACTAATTCTGTAGACAATCACTACAGTTTATTTACAATTTCCCATGAACTATTTCTGTAGACAATCACTACAGTTTATTTATATTTTACAATTTCTTGTGAATAAATTATCTTGTTTCAGTTTTTCATGTCCCATTTCCACTTGTTTTTCACTTTTCACTTATTGACTACTTTACCATCACACATTCACCATAGTTTTCCATTCAAAGTAAGATACACTACCTCTTGCTTTTCTCTATCCACTGTCCAAAGCCATTTATTTTTGACTTTACACAAAAACTGTCCAATGCTCCTAGCGTTCTTGCACATCATTTCGATTATAAGTGCATTTCTATCCCGCTTCAACCACTTCTTTTTAAAAAATTCTCTTCTCCAATTTTCTGTTCCTTGGCACTTAAATACTATGTGTTCAATGTCTTCATTACCACCACATATCGGACATTGATTTTGAGGAATACCCTGTCATAACCCTCTTAGCCTCCATGCTCCAGTTCTTACCCATGCAATAGATTCTTTCTCTTCGTCATTTACGACGTGTATATATTTTTCCCTACCCCATGTATTTTTCATTGGCCTATAACAAACCAATGATCTCTTTTCGGCAATCTCATTGAACATGATTTGTATTTCTATACCTTCCAGTCTTTTTCTCGCCTTTTTCCAAAAATTTTTCACATTATTTTCTCTCCTTCTCCACATGTCTCCTAACCCATTTATCTCCAAAATGTTCTGTAAATTACTTACCCATCCGTCATTCATTAAACTATTCTCTTGATTTTCTATACATTGTCTTAATACATTACTTTTTCCTAGATTTAAAGTTCTGAACCAAAATTTCAAAGTTCTTTCCATTATCTTCCCCTTAGTTGCCACCCTGCCCATCTCTAATTGTGCTACCTGGCTTACAATTGCCTTCGGTAACTCTAGTGTTTATCTACAAAACATCATGTGCACCTCATCTACACTTTCCCATCCTCTATCTAATCCCCATATTTCTATATTATACATCACTTTTGCCTCCACAATCATCTCATAAACTTTTCCCAGCCATTTAACATTTATGTTAGGTACTCTATATTTGCAGCTTCTAGTTGCTGCCATCGCCCCTTTACCTTTTGCCAATGCAAACTTCTTTTGTTTCTCCCATTTATTACCTCCATCTATTTTTACTCCTGAATAAATACAGCACCACCCTGCAATCTTTATTCTCTCCCTTCCACTTTTCATATTTGCTTAATTTTCCCCCTTTTTTGAATACCACAATCTACTTGCTGTAATAGATCCTATCACTAGGTCATCTGCATTGAAGAATATAAAGTGGTAAAAATTAATAGTGGTTGACACAGAAGTTTTTGATTAAACTGTTATGTATAGAACCTGTTATGCTGCAGAGGAATGTAAAATAGCAAATTTAAATAGTGGTTGAGATTGGAGTAATTGTAGAATTACACGTACAGATAGTATTACTTAAAACTAAGTGTTTTGATTGCAACTTATATAGTTTATTCTCATATGATGAAGCCTTGTAAAATTTATTACAAATGGTAAATAAATCTGAATCTGAGTAACTTCCCCATTTATGAACTCCACAATGCTGAGGTAAAACTTTATGCATGGCATGAGGCTAATGGTGAAGTTTCTGCAAATGAATTCATAACTTTCATCACTGATTACTTAGGGAGCATTCTAGAAATCTGTGGGAAAGTTACATTTATCTCAGATGGATGCAGTTACCAGAATAGGAATAAAGTATTAGCTAGTACACTAAGTGAGATGGCCAGGTTAAAGGGTATCAAAATTTTTCATAATTTCTAGAAAAAGGGCATACAGTGGTGGATGTGACAGTTTCCAAGTACACTTGAATTGCCTTTTCTCACCACCTATTAATTCTCCAATGGACTATATAGCAAGAATATACCAAGCTAAGCCCTAAGGAGCCATATGATATCAAAAACATTGATTTTTCATTCTTTATAAACTTTGAAAATCAGGACACAAACTTAGGATCTCTCAGACCTGGAAGGAGACCCTGTGGCCACTAGTATATGTCAACTACAGCACCTTCCTAATGGGACAATACATTACATGCTGCAGCATAATGAAGACTGGAATGCACTTCAACAAAGAAGAAAGTTGGACTCTTCTTTTGAAGGCTTGAGGAACTTATATATGGGCCCTCTAGCAATAACTCTAACCAAATTTACTCATCTTCAAGAGTTAAAGTGAGTAACTGAGCATGGTCATCATGCCTTTTATGACAATTTGAATGCTGCGAAGCCTGGAAAACAGAAAAGCTAAGAAGAGTCGTATATAAATGATAATAGATTTATTGATCCAGTTATTGACATTATTTCGAGAAACTGAAGATAGATATAAGTGATGATTAAATAAATATAGAATAAAAAGTGTATTCCAGTGTAAAGATTTTAATGTTTAATTAAATTGTTATTTGTGCATTAAACATGACATTTTAGAATCTGAATTCCAGTAATTTCAATGAACAGAATCTCCTATGTGTCATGTTCATGGATGGAAAATTCTCCTATGTGTATGAACAATAATAAAATAATAATGCACTGCTGCATCACAAAAGTTTCCAAAATGCTTGTGTAATTATATAATAGAGTAAATTGTTTAAAAATAACTTAAAAAGTCTAACTCTGCTAAATACAGTTTTTTATTCCTCCTATAAAATTAAATTTTTTACACATAGGGTTTTTTTCACTGGCAATGATGGTATGCTGTGTATTTATATGCCCTTATTCTCAGTGTAGACCAGTGTGGATTTTATGAATGCTTTACTATTGTAAGTAATTACTTAAATTGTCTGCCCTACCCAGTTAATGCTCAATAAATCTAATAGAATGCTATAATACAAGAAAATTAAAACCATTATCTAGGTGAAATTACTTATTGCTGTAAAAGGTGCTGAAGTCATCTATGATAGCCTTAACATTTATAGTTTTAGTTGTTGACCTTTCTAATGCAATAACAACAAGATTACTGGGATAATCATTGCCTTCCTTATTTCTCAGATACATTTTTACCTGCCTCATAATCGAAAATGAGCTTTCACATCCATTGCTTGATGCTACCATTTTGAACAATCTGAAAAATAAAAGCTGAACTCATCAAGAAACCTGGATTAGAGTAGATTACAAAAGATTAGAATAGCATAGAATGCTTTTCAGGTAGCACTTTCATTCTTCCTCACTGTTTTTTAAACCAAGCAAACTGGATAATAATCACAATGTTCTTATTATAAAATTGAAGACTTAATAGAGGCTTACTCTTGGAAAAGTCATTACATTGTCATTATTACTATATATTTGGTACTAAGTCATATAGTTATTTTTAAATAATACTAATATTGATACTGATATTCGTTTTCATTGTGGGAAGTGGCTTAAGGGTAGGCACCAGCCCAACAAAGACATGCCTCCCTCTTTCTCCATGATAATGGTGTTATCGCAGTGGAGAGGTGAACTAAAACCATAGATGCTGAGACTATCATAGACAACTTAATTCCTCTCACAACATTCAGCAGGTGAAATTTCACTGAGATAATATTTTTAGTTTTCTTGTATTGTATAATTCTAGTACCATTTGATCAAATCTTAATTACAAAAGACATTATTATTTTTACAATAGTAAAGCATTCATAAAATGTACACTGGAATACAACACAAATTTATTGAAAGCCTTCCGGCTCAAAAATAGATGTTAAAATCTACAATACTATGATGTGATCGTTTTGCTGTGCAGTATACCAAATAATTAAAGAGTAGCATGTGTGTGCCAAAAATAATATTAAAGGTAAGCACTGCCTCCACTAACATTACCTCCCGCGACCAGTTGGAAGTTCTGGTGTCATCACTGATCCCAGTAAATCTGATGTTATCAGTAGCTGGAATAATGATATTAGTTCAGAATCTGAAACTTGATATATTTTTATGCTTAGTTGCGGTAAGCTCTGCTTGGCAAGTTGGTGAAAATGCCAATTCAGTACTGGATTGTAGGTTCAGGAGTGAATTCAGTACATCTGCAGTTGAGGAACTTTTCTTTAAGAAACCTTGTCACTTATGTCCAGAATTAATTATAAAAGATGTTTAGAAATTGCAGTTGACTCCATGATGTAAGGGAATGATTGAAGAAGGTGATAGCAGATGGTCATGTATGTATAAAGACCATTGTTACTGCATCTTGCTGTCACTTGCTGCACCTCAGTCTATTTGCCACTTCACCCCTGTCTCAGTTAGTTCACACTTACCATTTTTGTATTGCTAGCTAGAGAGAGCAATGAACATTGAAACAAACTTAGGGAGTGGACTCTCTGGTGTTTGAAAAATAACTGTTTAACTGAAAGTAGCTTTATTTATCTGGCATTCTAACAGTGGTATACTCCCTTCACAGAACCTGAATCAACCACATGTTTTTGGTCTTACATTTAGTTCATTCTTCAAACCCTGTGGATCACAACAAACCCTGTGGATCACAACATTTTCATGGTCATTAACTAAGACAGAATTTTTCTCAGCCCCTTCTTCTTACCAGAAGCTAATGTGCTGTCCCCTAGTATCACCTGATTTCTGCACTCCTCTTAAGAAAACAATCCACAAATCCCTCTGGCACCATACTACATATTGGAGGACCAGCTTGCTGTTGCAACATTCAGATCCATGCTTTCCCTAGTTTATTTCCCTTGTAGGATTTATTTACTGTGTTATTATTAATGTTTACCAAGCTTATACAATTAATTATAACAGGGCACCTTATTCTGCTTTATGAGATCCATGTATGATTAAATTATAGAGAATGATATAAAATATCATTCAAGTGTAGAAGTATCAGAAGCTCTTTAGCATACCATGAGAGCTTATCTCAATTTGCACTTCTCTATCTGTCTCCAGATATGAACCAATACTTACCAAATCCAGAAACAATCTAAGGATGGCTGAAATTTCATTGCAATGGAAACCAGAAAAGCATTAGCCAATAAGATAATTAAAGAAAGTCACATTGGTGAGCTCAAGCTCCAAAAACATCCAATATGAATTTATATGCATAAATAAGCATACCTAATGTGATGCTTATCCCACTCCTACTATGTAAGAAACAGTACAAAAACTGGTTCAATATAATGTTTTCAGTAATATTGATATTCATGGTGCTTATCACCAAATCCTCTTTCTTTTGAGCATCCGTACATTGTTTCCAAAGCCTGTGAAATAAATTGGGACAAACCTGAAATAGGCTTTATTTCATATTTTCAACTAACCATGCATTGCAATACATATCAACACATACAAACAAAACTCTGAGTGTAAGTTCATGTGTAAACGATCGTAAGTTCATCACTTCTCTGTTCAGATCATAAGCCTGCATACAATTAATTTTGGATTAATAACCATTTCCATTTTTGCATGTAAGATGCCATAATACTAAAAAAGCATCAAGATACAATAAAATTTACTGTTTTTGTCAACTTTTTAAATTTCCATTCTTTTTCTCTCAGCACTCGAAGAGTTTAACAGAAGGTATGTGTCCCAGAGTATAGCAACAGAAAATCAGCACTGGGTATTATAATTAATGTATAAACATACTTTGCATTATTTACATCATAAATCAATACACTGTGTTTCGAAATTGTTTACACTATACAATTTTGTTATACACATAATACTATGCATGTCCTTTAGTTTTATTACATGCAAATTTCATCTAATTTGGTTTTTAAACCATTCTTGTTATACTGAAAGCATCCATTTCAACTTAGCAGATTGGAAGAGTCTTCAAACATTTTTCTAAAGCTATTCGGGAGTGAAACCTGATAGCTTATCTTCCTCATTTGGATTTCTGATGGCTACTGCATTATAGTATATTATGCAACAAGACTATAATGGTAGTAATTAAAACGCGAATATTATTATTATCATACAAGCATTTTAATCACCATTATAGCCAAGTTTCATATGACTATGCTTGACCATGTATCTAAATTAAAGGTTTCATAAGTATTCATTTCTGGTTTGAGTGATATGTTGCAATTGTTATTCCTTTATCTATAGTTACAACACAATGGCCTTGTAGCACCTGTGTCAAACAAAGTTGCTAGCATGGTGAGATGTACTATGCAGAATAATCGATACTTGCACTTCCAAAATGTTACGTGGCCACTTCTGATTGTCGAATACCAGTCTGCTACCAGTTGTATAAATACTACCTTTTGACATGGTCGAGCATAAACTTATTTTTCATATGGGTACCCTTAACTTTATTTAATACTGAGCCCTTCATTTATGTGTGATACAACTTGCTTTACTTTGAGTTTCTATGCTTTAAAAATGAAGCTTATTTTGAAAATTAATTATTATGAGTATTTGGAAAAAGAGTATAACTTCATTCTTTTCTGGGATTATTTATAGAGATTGTATAACTATTTTGTGCACTATTATAAAATTAACATTGAACATAACATTTAGCTCACCAAAAGCTATTGCAAAGCTAATACAGTAAATGCATATGTGATTCTCTTTGAATTCTATTTTTAAAACAAAATGCCTTTTCTGCTCATTCCATCAGTTTATTTACTTCTGTGAATTTGAACTTGTAAAAGAAAACAATTTTAAAAAGATTTCATTATCTCTTAATATATGTATTATTTGTAGAGCTTGATTTATATACTGGATGTTAAATCGTCAGCAGTTCTGCTTTGAAGCATTTGAATTACAAAGTCACTTGTTTGTGAAAAAAAATTCTTATTTGTCGATAAGTCAATTCACTTTTTATATTTTTATAAACATAATTTTATCTATCTTGCCATTGTCATACATTTGACATGAATACTTTCTGATAGACACAAAATCTCTGTATGAGCAGATGCTCTTGAAGTGTAAAAGACTCAATGCTGATGTATCTCAAGAAACTACTTGTATACTTTCTACATTTCAGCATGAGCATTCAGCCTAATTGACTGCTACAAATGTCTGAGAAATTTGACATCAAACAAATAAATATAGAGTGTTATATTATAATTAGGCTTATAATCTTGTGAATAAAAAACCAAAGTTAATTGCTGTATATATTATATAAACTGAGGCACCTGACTATGAAAAACCTAAAGATCCACAAGCTTTGTTTGAGTAACTTGAAATTTTTAGAACAGTTTGATAGTAAATTATAAAGACCACATACAAAACTTCAATCAGATTTGCAGATTTGTTTCACAGATATTTATGTTTTTGTTCTATATTTTATTAAAACTGTTAATTAAAAATGCTTCAATTTGTTATATCCTATTCAGAATTTTATTTTGTCTTTAACAGAGCATTATAAGGAACCCCAAATTGAAGATTTCTAAAATTCAAATGAAGCTATTTGGAAAAAAAGAAAAATGTTTTACACTTCTACATTTTTATCAATTTTATAAGTATCAAACTATGAAAACATTTAAAGTAATGTAATTATAACATTTCAAAACAGCAAGTGAGTCTCTTAAGTAATCATTCATGAAGTTTTGCTGAAAATTAGAAGTTAATCAGTCAAAAAATTTTGAAACTTGGAGCATTTTAAGTAATGAAAAAGATGAGTAAAATGTTTTGAGAACAAGATTTAAAATTGGGATGTGCATTTGAGGCAGTATTTTATACCACAACACTGTAAATGCCAGTGTGATTGTAGTGTAAATTAGCATTATTGTATGACAATGGTTTGAGATGTTTGTTAATTATAAGCATTGTTAGGAAATAAGTTTACAGGACCTCACTGAAACTGACAATAGGAGCGAGTAACAATGAGCGAGGGGGTGAGTTGTTTATCAATTAAAAGAGACAAGCAAATGACGTCAGAGTAGCGCGCGTTTCTTTAGAAATGGAGAGAATTTCTTCCCTAGAGCATATGTGTTTGTAATTTTGATTGGATATAAATATAGACGCTAATGTTGGCGCGTTTTATTAACCAATAGCAGCTCGGTTATAATGTTTAGGTATATTGGGGTGAGGGAGTATAAATTCCGTGTCAGAGACGGGTAACGCGCAGTTTGACAGAATAATTCACAAGGCAAACGTCGTTCAGTCCAATAGAATCATACAAAGGTTATATGTCCACAGTTTAAGAGAATCGTTCACGCGTTATACGTCGCGCAATTCTACAAAATCTCTCGCGTTGTAAAGTTAGTTATAAATGTGAAATACGCGAATTAATAATGTGCAGCAAATAAGTGATTATAGTGATATTAGAAAATATAACAGTATCAGTCGGGCGTGTATCAAGAGTCAATATGTGAAATGAATAAACATATGACGGCAATATAAGTGTAAAACAAATTCTTTTATAAGTGTTATCTTTCAGTAACAAATCCTTTCCGTTTACACACCCTGTTCAAGAGATATGCTCGACTGAGTAGTAATAATAGCTAGCCGGAGCACAATGAACCCAAAATGCAAAATAGTAAAACAATAACAGGCGCCCAGAATAAGATAACACGAGTTACCGCGACAAATTGGATCCCATACGTTGTGCAGATAAACATGAAGCATCTTCCAACTACCAACAAATTATCTACTTCAAATTGGCGCCCAGAACGTGGAGGGAAATAACCAGGAAGGGGCGAAATAACCAGGAAGGGACGAAGGAACCAGGACGTGGAGCGAATGGAGCAGTGAAATTAATTACAAGACGCAGATTCCAGAAACAACCACAAGAACGACCTACGACGCGGATGAGTGGACATCGTAATTACGAAAATAGAAGGCAACAGGGGAATTCAACTACGACACAAAGACAGCGAGACGACGCAGATCCATCGTAGTACGACGCAGAGACGACATATACATCTAGGAGAGAGGGGCAGGAATCTGGACATCAAAGCAACATCAACAGACAGCATCATAAAGGTTAGAAAATTTGTAAAAAAGTTTTGTATCCTAAAAGAAAAAAAAATCGTGAGAAATTAAATGTTGTTGAGAAGTGGTAGGATTAAGAAAACAATGTCTACTAATAATACTGAAGAAACAATTATGGAAGGGGATAATGTAACAGTTAGCTGTAATTCAATATAGATTACAGAAAATAGCTCAAACAATGTAGGATTTGAGGGAGGAAATATTAGTGAAGAAAGTGAGATTAGAATGGCAGGAAATGTTAATTTTGATGCTGGTATGATGATGGAAATGCTGAGAAATTTTACAGATCAAATCAGGAAAGATATGGAAAAGAGTCATAGGGAATTAAGGGACGATATTGGTAAGAGTAATGAGAAATTAGAAAAGAAAATAGATCAAAACAGGGAAGATATGGAAAAGAAATTTATGGAGCTAGATAATAGTATGATAAGAATGAGAAATGAAAATCAGGAAATAATAGCAAATGAGATAGGGAAAGTTTCAAAGAAAATGTCAGACATGAGCAGGGAAATATCTAACAAAAAAAGTGAGGTTAATAATAAAATTGAACATGTTGATGTAAAATGTACAGAGTTAGGAAGTCGAATGAGTAGCATTTCAAGTGAGCTAAGAGAGATGAATGCAGATTTAATGCAGGTGCAAGTTAATTTCAGAGGTGAGATATCTGAAATTCAGAAGGAGTCGGAAACACAAAGAAATAAATTGTCCGAAGAAGTTAAAGTTTTGTCTATAAATAATCAAAAACTAACTTCTGAAATTAACAAACACCAAGCTGTTCAGAATGAAAACTCCAATCCAGTACAGTTTATTGCAGACTTGTCAGAGTATTTTCAAATTAAAAAGATACCGGAAGCATTGAAAATGATAGTTGTCAAAAGATGTGTGGTTCAGAAAACTTTAGATTGGTTTCAAATGGTATCAGGGGGCGAAATTTCATATGAATCCTTTAAGAGGCTATTCATGAACACATTTTGGAAGGTTACGATACAGCTACGAGTAATGCTTAGCCATATACAATTTGATCCAGGAAAGGGAATGGCAATGACCGCTAAAAAAAAAAAAAAAGAAAAGCAAGCAAATCCAGGATAGTAAAGCTGAACTGCAGAATAAAGTATTGGAATGTAAGAGGGTTAACTATATATATATATATATATATGTCATAAGAAAGGAGAAATAAATCAGGACAAAAATAAATGTTTAAAGGGGAAAAAGAACATTTTCTTAGTAAACAGTAAGCACATTTGAAATGAAGCATGTAATAATGAAAATTTAATTTCATATGAAAGTAAAAGTACGTAGATATAATTCAAATAGTATTTTGAATATAAAGTACAAAACAAAACAAAAAAGGGGTAAACATAATTAAAACAAAACACTTATATAGCACACAGATAATTTGAAATTATGTCTAGATTTAAGAGATGTAAACATATTTGTGTAGAGGATGAATATTTTGGTAAACATGTTCAAAAATTACAAGATGAACCAGGTTAAAAATCTTAAGTGTATAAATTTCTATGTCAATAATCTAAGAAAGTATAAACATTTTGTAACTAAATAGTTCAGGGTACAGTATTTGCTATAAAACATTGTAATGTCAGATGTATGTATAAACACATTAGACCCGAGCCAGTGAATAGTGGCGAGAAAAAGGCAAGATGTATAACGTGTGTAAAATGCGTGTGCGGTGTTAAGTGCAAGTGATAAATACCGTGTGTTACAACATTCAGGAGACTAAAAACCCAATTATAAAATTTCCAAAAAAAGTTGTAAATATTTATAATTATGTTTCTAGTGGGGCATATGAGGCAGTATTTTATACCACAACACTGTAAATGCCAGTGTGATTGTAGTGTAAATTAGCATTATTGTATGGCAATGATTTGAGATGTTTGTTAATTATAAGCATTGTTAGGAAATAAGTTTACACGACCTCACTGAAACTGACAATAGGAGCGGGTAACAATGAGCGAGGGGGTGAGTTGTTTATCAATTAAAAGAGACAAGCAAATGACGTCAGAGTTGCGCGCGTTTCTTTAGAAATGGAGGGAATTTCTTCCCTAGAGCATATGTGTTTGTAATTTTGATTGGATATTTTGATAAATATAGACGCTAATGTTGGCGCGTTTTATTAACCAATAGCAGCTCGGTTATAATGTTTAGGTATATTGGGGTGAGGGAGTATAAATTCCGTGTCAGAGACGGGTAACGCGCAGTTTAACAGAATAATTCACAAGGCAAACGTCGTTCAGTCCAATAGAATCATACAAAGGTTATACGTCCCACAGTTTAAGAGAATCGTTCACGCGTTATACGTCGCGCAATTCTACAAAATCTCTCGCGTTGTAAAGTTAGTTATAAATGTGAAATACGCGAATTAATAATGTGCAGCAAATAAGTGATTATAGTGATATTAGAAAATATAACAGTTTCAGTCGGGCGTGTATCAAGAGTCAATATGTGAAATGAATAAAAATGTGACGGCAATAAACGTGTAAAAACAAATTCTTTTATAAGTGTTATCTTTCACTAACAAATCCTTTCCGTTTACACACCCTGTTCAAGAGATATGCTCGACTGAGTAGTAATAATAGCTAGCCGGAGCACAATGAACCCAAAATGCAAAATAGTAAAACAATAACAGGCGCCAGAATAAGATAACACGATTTACCGCGACAAATTGGATCCCATACGTAGTGCAGATAAACATGAAGCATCTTCCAACTATCTACAAAAATATTCTGCTTCACATTAAAGTACCACATTCAGGAGTATTTAAATCGTCACACAAAGCATTAAATATTGTGCGTAATACTAAATCAAAGGCATCAAATAAAAGTATGCAGTGGAAACATAATAAAAAGCAAAGAATGTGATTTTTGCATTTTCTCCAGATTTTGACACAATTTCATAGGTGCATTGCCTAATTATGAAATTTAGATGAAAATTTATATATATCCAAATTTTTGCTTTTGAGTTATGCTATTAATAGAGAGACGAACAGAGACAAGCAGACCAAATGAATGACACACACGCGCGCGCACATGCGCACGGACGCAGACATACACACAGTTACCTTTCCTAAACTCCTTTCTTTAATGAGGGGACCACTAAACTTGCATTCCTGGTGGTATATCAATATAAAAGTTTGGGATAAATGCAATAACTCCTCTAACACATGTAAGCAGTAGTGTAATTAAAAAACAAACTTTTACATAATACTCCATAACTTTAGGCCTATTGCCAATGACAAGATATTCATTATACATTGTACTTTTCATATAAACTGTGATTCTCCCATTCACCTTGCATTAATCACAATAAATGTTTGTCTAGAAATGTCAATATAGGTTTGTATGTTTGTTTGCTTGCTGCACAAAATTCAAAACAAAACTCAGATGTTTATGTCACAAGCCAATTTTTTCTACTAATGAGCTCCTGTGGAGAAAAAGAAGAATTGAGCATTCCCAAACACGTTGCATTAGATGACATGCCTCAGCTTGGAAAAATGCAAATATACAACAAATAAGAAAAAAAAATCAAATGTATTACGTTCATATGACTTTCTCTACCCTGTATCGTTTATTAGTGGATATACAAATTATTCTTACAAAAGTTTATCTGACTTTTCGTTTTTGAATTATGCTGTTCACAGACAGACGGACATAGACACACACATGGACATGTTTCCGAAAGTGTTTATTTGGGTTCAAGGCGCCTCAAAACATGTATGTCCGGTGAAATCTCGACATCGAATTCTTGGGTGGAATGCAATGCTTCCCCTACTTATATATGTAGTAGAGAAAGTAAAACGTTATTAGACATAAACGGTATACTTTAATGAGCTTTGTGTATTCTCTTTAGAAGTTTTTATGTAACTCTTACAATTTCCGAATTATATAACATTCTAGGATAAAGTGGATTACATAGACAGTTCACAAAAAATTTAAGACATACAGTAACCATTTTTGAAAAATTAAAAACATAATGTTTTGTTTTCTAAGAATTGTTTGTTTCTATTCTTCTTTTGTTTTTGAGTTATGCTTTCTGACTGCCTCAGTTCACTGGCCTGGCTTGACTGATTCCCTTGCACACACTCACAAAAATGCTGTTTATTTTTGGAATCAGACAACCTTGAAACGTGTATCAGTTAAATCTTGAAATTGAATTTGGGAACTGAATGTAAATACTTTATCTTATGTACTTAAATGGCAGAGAAAGTATTAATCTTTGTATAAATAATCTGTAGAATAGCCATGAAATAAATCATAATGTATGGAGACTTTACACATTGGTTTTATTTATTGGTTTGATGCTTTATTTGCTCCTGGTAATAGAATGTATGTTTTGCAAAAAAAAAATGGTGTTTAGATAAACTAATGGCTACATTAACACTTAATGTAATGCAGTATCACTTTATCTGCTACTTATTTATAGTAGGTAGAGGAAATATTGCACTCCACCCAAAATATGATATAGAGATTTCATTGCAAATACACGTTTGAGGTCCATTGGAAAAAGCATTTTTAGAAAAATGTGGCTGTTTGCCTACCTAGCTGTCTGTCTGTGAACAGTATAACTCAGAAATGAAGTCTGATAAATACCAAATGTTATATTTGAGACAGATGCTGTATAAACAAGTCACACAAACAGTTTTAAGAAAATTCCCCCACCATGGTCTAAAATCTACATCGAAAATTCTTCGAATTTTTCGTTTTCTCAAAAATTTCTGTAATTGTTTGATTAAAATACAATATGTTTGGTATATCAGTGCGACTAAATGTAATCTTAAAGTTCTGTGAATACCCTGTGAAGATCTCTTCAGGCTGATTCAATCTCTAATAACCGTGAAATTATATGATGTATACAAGAACTTACTGCAGGAAAAATATAGAGCTCATTAAAATACACAATTTGTGTCAAGTACCTTTCTTCATAGCGTTAGCAGTTTTCGAAATATTCCATGTTGCATAGTAAAACCTTCCGAAGCATGTTATCTGGCGGACATAGTTTATGATTCTTCTTTTCTCTTTCCATCGCAAGAGCTTGTTGCTATAGCTAAATATTTGAGATTGCTTCCATATTTATTGCTTACTCTGAAACCATCCCTAGGTAAAAGTACAGTTACTCCCATTAATATTCAATTGTTTAGTGCCTTTCCAAGACCGGACGAATTTGAAACTGTGTGATACGAAGCGTGTTTTTAAAGTAAGTGCCCTCTTAATATTTTGCACTGCAGCGCTGCAGTCGCAGTTTTGAGCATGCGCGATTCTTCCGCTATTCATTAGGAAGCCAGACGCAGCTTGAGGGATCGTCATTTTGTGCTTTCCTGTTATTAGAGCGTTTCCAAATCTTCAAAACAATCGAACGACCCGCCGACTGTGAAGTCAGATCAGTGATTCGTTTTTTGAATGCGAAAAATGTTACGCCAGCAAACATTCATCGTCAATTGTGTGAGGTTTATGGATACAATAATAAGTGACAATGCCCGGCTATACACGTCCAAACAAATTTAAGATCTGATCCCATCATTTGATTGGGAACAATTCGATCACCTTCCCTTCAGTCCGGATTTGACACCAAGCGATTTTCAACTGTTTCTTCATCTGAAGAAACCCTTGGTGGAAAACATTTCAACGACGATGATGTTGTGAAGCAAGAAGTACAGACTTGGCTTTCATCACAGGCGGCATCATTCTTTGACGAAGGTATATAAAACCTAGTTTCCCGTTACGATAAGTGGCTGAATAACGGCGGTGAGTATGTGGAGAAGTAGTGCAAGGTACAATAATAAAGTATTTAGAAAATAATGTTCTGTTATCTTTAAAAAAATTATCGGTACTTGCTTTAAAACACGCCTCGTACAAATATACATTATTTTCTGTTCGAACGCCCAGTGTGACCAGATATAAGGAGAAGGCTTAGTCTGTTTGCCACGCTGGCGTTGTTGCCGCGCGGTGCTTTATGCGCAGCCGAAGTTCAAGTGGTATTCCGGCATGGAATTAAATTAAATGGACTTTATCAGTTAGAGCATAAAACCGGAAGAAACGGAGCGCTTCGGAATTATTATCGAGAAAACAACAACAACATAACAATAATAACAATAATAATAATAATAATAATAATAATAATAATAATAATAATAATAATAATAATAATAAGCTACTAAACAATTCAATAAGACGACTGAAGGACCAACCAATCTACGAGATAAAAACTAAAAAAACAAAACATGGAAATGATTTAGACTAAGACTCCAGACCAAAAGCCATCAGCAAAATGTACTACTCAAATTAATGTTATTATCACAATTATAAAAGAAAATGAAGAATATGTAATACTATGCAAGTGGAGCATGTAGAGAATATACATAATAAATAAATAATAAGTGTTGAAGTGTTCTTAGATTTACTTTTAGAAAACTCTATTTGGTAGGTACCACAAACTATATTTTTCAGTAGTCGACCTAATTGTTTATAGTATTAATGTAAAGCAACAACCTTTGAGTTAACTTATTTTAATTTGCATTAAAGGCTAGCAGTAACATAATTTACTTTAATACCAGTTGTACAGTTTCTTGAGTTTAAAGAATAATCACGATTTAATTTATTTATTATATATAATTTGTTATGTTTATTTAACCAAATGTTTATACACATGATCTCACAGAAATATTATTATTCTGAATGAAATGTATAAAACTTTTATGATACTTATTTTGGAACATATTTTAATGTATGTTTTGCTTAGAGGTAATGACAGAAGAAAAGAGACAAAATGGAACTTTGTATATAATATAATAAAAGAAATGTTGATCGTAACGGGAGGTAGAAGCAGAGTCGAACACGCAGTAACATGGCATGCAAGAGCGACACTGAAGTGTTTAGAAAATCAAACAAGGGTAAATTTTAAAAAACCTTAAATGATTTTATTGTTTTTCAAAATATTCTCCTTTAACATCAATACATTTTTACATTCGATAAAACCAGTCCTTTAAGCAATGATGCCACTTTTCCTGAGGCACTTCGGAAACCAGGTTTTTACGAGTATAATGTTCCACTGCTTCATCTGATGACGAAAAAGTGATTCTATTCATTTTATCTTTAATTTTTGGAAACAAAAAAAAATCACAAGTGCTAGGTCCGGGCTGTATGGTGGAGGTTTGATGATGCTGATCCTAAGGGCATCCATACTCACTTGTTAGTTTTGCTGTAGGCGACGATGCGTTGTCATGATGTGACATTATTTTTCCTTTTGGGCGTCTTTTACGAACTTTTTAAACAAATTGTTGTAAACAGACATTTGTGTACCAATCGGCAGTAACGGCACGTCTTTCTTCTAATGCTACAGTAGCAATATGGTTCGTTTTAGAAAAAAAAACTAGCAACCATCTTCTTACCAGCACAACGAATTCGTCAGACTTTTGTAGGTTTAGGTCCTGTTCGAAAGACCCATTGAGTCGAATGACTTTTCTTTTCAGGATCATAACAATAAATCAAAGATTCATCACCAGTAAGGATATTCCAAACCAAATTTAAAGTGCCACCTTGGAATTTTTCCAGAGTTTTTCTGCACCAATCAATGCATTGTTGTTTTTGATCGGGAGTCAGTTTATATGGAGTCATCGACAATAAAGCTTTCTCGTTTAACTGTTGATTTAAAATGTTTTGGATTTGACCCATACCAATGTCCAATTTCGCCCAAATAAATTCATAAGATGACCGTCGATCGTCTTCAAGCTTTGCTCGAATAGCGACAATATTTTCATCAGCAGCACCAGTTCTTGGACGTCCTTCACGAAATTCATCACTAAGAAAAAAAACGATATCTTTTGAATTCGCTGTACCAATTATAAATTGTTGTCTTAGATGCATTCGCCAAATGCATTTCTAAGGCGATATTCACATTGTTTAGGTGTTAATAACGATTTAAAGTCGTAAAAAATCATTGCCCGGAAAGGTTCTTTAGTCAAATTCATTTTTGGGTGAACATAATCTTTAAATGATTATAATTAACAAACTATTAAAGCAAATCGAACAAACTACACAGCAATCAACTCGCAAAACATTATAAAGTAGCTAACAAAAATAAACCAATTTCATTTGTTTTTAGAAACATGGCATTCTAAAAAAATTCAGTATCACTCTCAGACGCTGTTTGTCTTATAGCACTGAAGCAATGCAATGCCTGATAACAACGCCATGATTTGAACTGTCTATCGAGCGAATACTCGAACGAGTAAATGCCCATTTCCCACGAGAGCGCATATGAAGCACAAGTTCAACCATATTTCGGTATATTCGTTGCTGCTTTTCGAACGAGTTGAGCTCGAAAAAACGAGCGAGTTTCATTATTTACCGTATGAAACGAACGAGTAGAATGTATGTCCTTGACAGCTCTAATAAACGTTAGGTTTTGCTATGATTACTTCGTATGTGTTTATCACTTCGAGGCCAGGATAGCGCTGTACACTCGCTAAGTTTACGTTTTGAACTCCAGCCAGGCTTGTTTCGAGTGTAGTTTTTACGATGGGTTTTAAAGGAAAAGTATCTGCTGTTCACATGATTTTCTCTACCCTCTATCTTTTATTAGTGGGTATACAAGCTATGTTTACTAAAGCATATTTTTCTGTGTACTACGTTTTAATCCAAATAAACCTTTGCAAAAATAGCTGCATTACACATTTCGTTGTAGATACAAAGAGAAAAGCGATAATCAAATATTTAGTTACTGGACGGTATATCCTGGCCTTAAAATTCCATACTGTTTCCATGAAATCGCGAGAAACAACTGAATTTTGACGGATTTCAAGAGCAGTTAGGAAAATTTAATGAATTTAATAGTGCAACTATAATTCTAAAAGCCGCTACAATAGGCCACAGTATTCAACAATTCGAACCATTGATAAAGGATATCTCATAAATAGCTTATGGCATAAAAAACATATTTGTAATAAATTGTTTGTTTTAAAGAGATCTACATTTTTTGTGTAGTACATTTTCGTCTACGTTTAAGGTTTACCAGTTATATAAGATTATACAAAATTCCTTCCGAATAAAGAGGACTTCACAGGCTATTCCTAGAAAACTCAAGGTACACATTTTATTTGTCGTGTAAATACCTTTGACATATGGTATCTTAATCAAAACTGTTAGAGCCATTTTTTAGAAAATCAAAATGTTCTAAAAATGCTCCATGTAAAGTGTAGTTTGGGGTGGGGCATTTTCTTGAAAATCTTGTGTCGCATCTTTGACAGATACTGTACTTAAATACCAAGTTTGGTATTTATCCTACTTTTCGTTTTTGAGTTATGCTGGTCACAGTTACATATACACACACATTAAAGCGCGTGCGCGCGGGCATTTTTCTAAAAATGCTTTTTTTTATTCAGGGAGCCTCAAAACATGTATTTCCGGTGAAATCTCGATATCGAATTTTTGGGCGGAATGCAATACCTTCTCTTTTCAATACCTACTTATTGTGTGTGTGTGGAGAGAAAGTAAAAATACCGCATTTGAACAAAGACAGTTGGTGATCTTCCACTATGGAAAAAGTCTGAAATATGCTGAACTTGGCAAATTTGTAATATTATTAGCAAGTGCATGATTGGTGACATGGTCTGGAGATACAAAAATGAAGACAATGAGGAATTTGGAAAGCAAGTGGGTGTAGAAACTATAAGGCGTGTTATGAGAACACAGTTAAATGACCGAAGAGCAACGAATATTCATACACAAGTGTTGTTAATAGTAAAAAGAGGCTTCTCTTCGAAAAAACCGTATGTAGTAAAGATGAAAGCTTGATTTTCTATTTGCGGACGAAAAAAAAATTGATATTTATTGTTCCTTTGGAAAAAATACATATCTCAAAAAGTGAACGCTGAACTTAATAATAAGAATCTACTTTTTCTTATAATAAGGGGCGGTTCTACACCCGCCGTCCCCGGTAATACGATCACCCGCAAAGGCTATATCGTTTCTCCATTCACAGGTGTTCAGTAAGCTAAACAAGCAAGGGAAAGGGGAGTGCTTGTTAGTAGGGATTTATGCAAGGCTGGATCGGGTTCCGTATGAGCACCCCGGTTAGTAAGTCACAGATTAGTGTTGGCGTGCAACGAATGCGAGCCCGTCAAAATGATAGCCTGGGCGATACCCATGACACTTCCAGAGTGGCGCCTGGGGGTTAGTGCATACAATTGAGTGGTTCGTGAGTAGGTTAGAGATTAGTAAAGTTGCGCAAAGGGTTTCACGAGATAATACAGAATGTTGTGATGAAAGTAAATGAAATGTAATGGTGGGCTTCTGCCAACAGTAAAGTATCGTGGAGGTAGTGTGCTTGTTTGGCGTTGTGCCGCTGAATGTGGGGTTGGTGAGCTTGAGTTCATCAAAAACGTATGGATCATCTATATATTTGGACATTTTGAAGCCCAAATTATTTGAAAATAAGTACTAGCTACTAGGATTAACAGATAATTCAATATTAGCAGAACAACGATCCAAAACACATAGCTTAAATGTGCTTCTGTGGCTTCTTTACAAGTAGGCATTCGAAAGTGTTGGAAACACCTTCGCAGTCGCCGGACCTAAATCCAATTGAGAATCTGAGGAAAAACATTACTCAAACAGTGAGACAAACCTTCGATTTCACCCAGAGCAGAACTCAAGAAAATGTTGATTGAAGAAAAAAAAAACAACTGATCCGCAAACATTAGGAATGTTGTAAGAAGTACACCTAGACGTTTGAGAGCAGTAATAAGGCAGAGAGGATCTCCCACAAAGCAGTAAATATGAAAATCGAACACTTATGCGCCACAGCTTTATGAAGCAGAATCGGCTTTTTAGCTTTTTACTACCTCATATACTGTAACAAACAGGTATAATCCCCTATCCCCAACTATACTTTCCAAGGAACATTTTTGGAAATTTTTTATTTTCTCAAAAATGGCTCTAATTATTTTGATTAAAATAACATACATTGAAAATATTGACATGAGATATAAAATGCATATCTTGAATTTTCTGAGAATAGCCTGTGAAATCCTCTTCATTCGGAAGGAATTTTGTATAATCTTGTATAACTGATAAAGTTAAGCAATAGACGAAAACGTACTACACACAAAAAAATGTAGATCTCTTTAAAACACACAATTTATTTCAAATAACCTTTTTGTGGCATCAGCTATTTCCGAGGTATGCGTTATTAATGGTTTGAATTGTGCAATTCTTTGTCATTCTATTAAAAGCCCTGTCCACATTCAGTTGTTTCACGCGGTTGCACTGAAAGAGTATGGAATTTTAAGCGCAGCATATAGCATCCAGTTCTTCAACATTTGAATATCGCTATTCTTTTGTATTTATAACGAAATGTGTAATGTGGCTACTTCTGCGAAGATTTGTCTCGATTAAAATGAAGTAGATAGAAAAAGAAGCCTTTGTAAGAATAATTGTTATACCCATTAATAAATGATAGAGGGTAGAGAAAGTCATGTGAATGTAGCACATAAGAATTTTTATTTGAATCGTATACATGGAAAATTCCTATAAACTTAGCACAGTACCGCAATAGCCAATATTAATGAGAACAACTGTATATCGTGGGTGACGTTACGTGGACACGCGAATCCCTTTTTTGTAGGAATACCGGATATGTGTGAATTTGTCACGGATAGAGAATGTCGTGTGAGTCTTCACATAATTTTTGTTTGTTTGTTTGTATCTGTGTGCAATCTCTGGATACACGAATACTGGTTACGCGGGTATGCAGCTGAAAAGATGTAATGCTCGCAGCAGCAACCTTCATTTGTCTTTGTCAGTGCAGTGAGCAGTAGTTTGGAAGGGTAAGTATATGTTAAATAACGCAACACTTCGCTAAAATATAAAACCTTGAACTCTATCATCGGAAAGTGCAAGGTATGGCACAAACGTTTTATTGAATTTCTAACCTGTCAAATATGTTAGGTGGATGTATTAAACTAGATGCGTTTTATTCTTTGGTAAATTAATGTTTAAGATTAAAAACCAAGAATTCCCTCGTTGGAGGCAAACGTTTGTTTTTATTTAGTCTTTCATTAATATATTTTATATTGGAACCTCCATCATGGCTGAAATCATAATTCTGAGACTTATAGGTTTATTTTGGAAGTCTCTATAAAGCAAAATTATAAGTTACATTCACATAAGTTTTTTGCGCACTCTTCTTTAAACTATTTCTTCAAAAGCTTATTACTTTCACTACCCGTATATAGTAGGTAGGGAAGATAATGCATTCCACCCAAAAATTCGATACCGAGATTTCACCGGAAATACATATTTTGAGGCCCCCTGAATCCAAAAAAGCATTTTTAGAAAAATGTCAACGTGTGTGCGTGTGTGTGTGTGTGTGTGTGAACACATAACTCTTCAAAAAATAAAGTCGGATAAACACCATATTTGGTATTTATGTCCAGTATCTTCCAAGGATGCGAAACGAAGATTTTCAAGAAAACTTCCCACCATAAACTACCCTTTACCTGGAACCTTTTAGAAATGTTTTACTTTCTAAAAACCAGCGCTAACGATTTTTTTATTAAAATACAGTATATGAAGATTATTTACATAACAAATAAAATGTACATCTTGAATTTTCTGGGAATAGCCTATGAAGTCCTCTTCTTTCGGAATGAATTTTATATAATCTTGTATAACTGGTGAACGTTAAGCGATAGACGAAAATATACTACACAAAAAAATGTAGAACTCTTTAAAACATATAATTTATTTTAAATAAGCTTTTTCTGTGGCATAAGCAATTTCTGAGATATTCGTTATTAAAGGTCCGAATTGTTCAATACTTCGTCATTCCTTTAAAGTCCTGTCAACATTCAGTTGTTTCTCGCGATGTCATGGAAACAGTATGGAATTTAAGGTCCGTATATAACATCCACTTCTTAAACATTTGATTATCGCTGTTCCCTTTGTATTTATAACGAAATGTGTAATGTAGCTATTTTTCCGAAGGTTTATTTCGATTAAATGTAGATAGAAAAATAAGTTTTAGTAAGAATAGTTTGTATATACACTAATAAAGATATTAGGGGGAGAAAGTTATGTGAATGCATCACATCATATTTTTTTCTATCCACTTCATGCTGATTGAGATAAACCGTTTGCAGAAATGGTTTCATCGCACACTTCGTTGAAGGTACAAGGGGGATAGCAACAGTCAACTCTTTTTAATATAGGTCGCTATATACTCACTTTGAAATTTCCACTCTTTGCATGACCACCAGAAACAAACGAATGACGACCTAGATCTCAAAAAAGTATCCAATTAAAACGCACATCCCGGAAATCGCTAACGTCACAAAAATGTTTTTGATGTAAATTGCGTGTTTTAACCTGTAAATGAATGAAGAGGGCTTCACAGACTATTCAGAAAACTCAAGATATGCATTCGTCATGCATATAACCCAACAATTTTAAAGGATACCTTGGAATGGGAGTATTTTCTTGAAAATCTTCGGGTGGTTATCTTTGGAGGAAGTTGAACTTAAATGCCACGTTTGGTATTTCTCCGATATTTCGCTTTTCACTTATTTGTTCACACACATATACATCTACGGATCATTTTATATAAGGGTCCTCAAATCATGTATTTCCGGCGAAATCTGGACAGAATTTTGATTGGAAAAAAATACTTCCTCTACTACTATAGGTATGACGTACAAAAAGTAAAATCGGGGGATAAGTTATTGTAGCAGTAGAAGGTTGTCAGACTTGCAGTAGTATTCAGTGTAAAACGTTTTCTTATCACACACTTACACATGCATAACAGCTTATTCCTATTAATTTCTTCAATTTATTAAATATACGAGAGGTTAACAGACCCGAACAAAAGCAACAATAGTTTCCGCTTTAGTTACGACAAACGTTCTTGTATCTGAAGCTGTGGGCATAAGTCGAAAGCTCTAAAACCCGCGAAATAATTTTGAACATTAATTTCCTTTTTGGGCAATCGTGTTGTGACCACGCGCGCGAGGCTCCCTGCAGGCCGCCGCAAATACCTCATCGGCTCGGCACCTGGGTGTGGCTTTCGACCTGCCTCCGGAACAATAGTGCGGAACAGTAGTCATTGTGTGTCGCTTACGTGGTCCGGAACATTCCTTTCGGCAAGTTCCAGTAGCCTCTCTTTCTAGAACATTTCGCTTTGTATGCGAGGCTTATATAAGGGGCTGCTCTTGCCCGGAGTGGAGTTCAGTCAGTTAAGAAGTGATGAAGTGAAAAGTGGTAGGAGAAAGTGGGCAGTGCTAGAGCAGTTCAGTTGTGACACAGTAGTTCAGTTATGAGTTGTGATTCGAACCGATTAGTTGTGTTGTGTTTCGAGTGTGTGCCAAAAGTGACTTAAGTGTAACGGTTGTGCTACACTGGTACCTAAAGTGGTAAAGTGTGTTTTACAGTGACTGGCATTCTCGTTTATTACAGAATTTGTTCATAAACTACTATTCATCATGCCTGGGAAGTCGGTTTTCCCGCATTCGTTGCAGTTAACATAACCTACCCACCTCTTTTGCTATTTTTGCAGCCTATAGGCGCTACTTATATCACAGAGACAAGACTTTAAGTTATTATTTCATTATTATTTAGGATGTAATATAACGTATTTAGATAATCAAGGTTTAAATAATAAAGCAAATAAATTCCAAAATAATTGCAGAATATTAGTAAGAACATTAAGAAGAAGAACAAGAAAAGAAACTAACTTAAAATGCTATGGCAGTGGCGATTCTAACCCTAATGTATGGTTATGAGACATGCACTGAAGCAAGGATCTTTGTGATGTCGCGATGGTGCGACAATTTGAAGCAGTAACTCGGTCGGTACTTTGATGTCGTTTACTTTACTTGCTTCGTTGTTGATTCTGCTACCGTGATCTCGTGGCTCGTTCTGCTATCCTGTGTGCCGGCTGCCCCAATGGTAAGCTACGAGATCTTTCTCTCAGGGTATGCGTGGGCGTATTGTTAAAGGGATAACACCAATTTAAATTGACTGAGTACTTTATTGTGAACAAATAATATTTGAGTTATTGAAGTGAGTTGCCGACCGTTTTATGATAAAGAATGAAACTGAATATGAATCGGTAGCACTCGAAATTGTAACAACTGAACTATTATACCTGCTAACTTCTGTAGTATCAAAGTTACGGTTGGAAATAACTGTTTCCACAATAAAAGAAACTAGAAGCGTAATTTGCCGTAAGTCGCTAAAATACTTATCGGCGAGACCACTCGCAATAGCCGCGAAATCTTACTCATGCAAGTGCGTCACTAAGCGCTTAAAATATCACATGAGCAGTGCGTACCGGTGACGGTCAGAGAATGTATGCACAACTGTATGCACGAAGGAGTGGTCGAACGAATGTAGGTACCGGTGTCGGTATCAGAGAGATCTGATATAGAACTACACGCCTTTATTACTTTTAGCTCAGCCTACATATTATCCCCCTTCCAACTTTACATCTTGATTGGGGCAATATCAAACTCTCTTCGTGTGCGTCTCTGTTACTAACTCAGCCTTTCACGTTTCTCAGAATTGATTTTGCCTCTCTAATTTATAGAATTTGCATACGTGATTGCAAGTGTACTGAACTTAACTGTAACTGAATTCCCAGAATCTTTAATCTAATGCGTTCGCTACTTCAGCTGATACTAATAACTTTCGCTAACCTGATTTCCTAATTACTTTCACCTTTCCGACAAACATTTCAACTCAAACTTATTACATTATACATTGATTTATTGTGCAGAAATTATTTATTGTGATTATTTCTTTATCTTATTGTTATTTCTTTACTTAATTATTTGTATCTGCCCGTCAATAATTACGGTATCCGTGCTTTAAAGAAAAAAATGGGATAAAATTAATGCGGCAGAAATGAGATACCTCAGAGCTATTACAGGATGTTCAGTAATGGATAAAATAAATAATGAAGAAATCAGAGCGGAATTAGGCATTGGTCATATAAATGACAAAATAAAGCAATATGGAGAAAACATTTGCAGAGGATGGGCAAAACCCCATATCCCAAATTGACATACGAATATCAACCATATAGGAAAAGAGATATTGGAAGACCGATGAGAAGATAGGAAGAGTCATGAGGCCGAAACAGGGGATATCTCCTAATACATGAAGAGATTATTATTATTATTGTTGTTGTTGTTATAGACACATTGAATGTAGTTACACTTTTAGTTAAATGTCATCTATTTGTTAATTAAATGTCTAACATGTATTTCCTCTGTCTGCACTTAGGTTTTTATTTTTGATATGCGTTTAATTCTCGCATCATGTTGATTTTCACATTAGCATACCAGGAAAAACTATTATTAACCTTCTTTTTCTTCTTGTGGCTTAAGCTCAAAGAATGCAGACAAGTATTCCCAATTTTGTTTGAGGCATATACTGTATTTTATAATCAGAGATATCACATTATAAAATATGGCCGAACAGCTTGAATTTCTAAATCAAGATTTGTTCAAACTAACTCTGAACTTTTCTGCAGAATCGCAAAAATATGCAATTGTTAATGTCTGTCCACAAAAAGCTGAACTATATTCCTTGAGGAATATTAAAACAGTAGCAACACTTTTGTTGTGAATCACTTGATCATTTTGTTTCCCAAATTTGCTGTCACAACATCAGTGATCCATGTGCATATAAAGCGATTAAGGAAACTGTTTGATTACAGTAAACATTCTGCTGTTTATTTCAGAATCAAATTGCACTAAACAAGTTTTAAGAAATGCACCATTACTTTCTTAAATGCTTCCAAGTTATGATTTAACAGAACAAATAGTTGACATCAGCAAACATTTCGGGCTTTCCATATCTTACACCCTTATAATGATTACAGGTGATGCGTCTTGACACATCATTAATAGAATGTTATTATAAGACACATTTTTTCAACTCCTTACAGACATATTTACCAACATCACGAGTATTATGTGTTAAACGTGTAAAGGTGTCTAACATGTATACGGTGCTTAGCTAACACAAAGTGCTTTAAGCAATCCTAAAGTGAAATAACTCCATAGATGTAATTAATACCCTTATAGCTTAAAAGGGAGGCAAAACCCTTCTTAGTTCCTTCCTGGCGTCGCTTATGGATCTATCTGATGGGCCCGCCATCCATTTGTTATGCAAGTTTAACCTCTATTTCTATGTTATTGGAATAAAATACTTCCATCAATCATCGGGTTCCTTTGGAGGTTCATAAGGATTACGTCTCTCATTTGTGTTTCCCAGTCCGTATTTTCCAATTGTTGTTCCATCCTGTCCCTAACCGCGGTCGCGTTTTAGGATTACACAAACTCCTTTCCTCTGCTTCTGGATTATCTCTTCTGTTTCATAATGTAGACATCCTCCACTTCGACATCAGTTAGTCACTAAGTGGTATGTAAATTTGCTCTAATGTTAACTCCACTGTCTTCTGTTGTAGTCACACCATTATCACAGTCATTCACACGCCGCATTGGTGAGAGTAATTCTCCCACTCACGGTACTTCAAGTAAGTAATACGCCAACACCTCGAATTATTTTATTTCCACCATTAGAATAACATATTCGAAATTAATCCCTCATTGCATATCAATATTTCCCCATCTTACTTCCAGTATTTCCATAACATACTTTTTTGTTTCTTCTCATGTCTTATGCTAGCCTCTAGATCTCGATGTCGTGGGTTCAAACCCGGCGAAGGGCGGTCGATTTTTTTCGGGCGTAAACGTCCTTAGCGTGGCTTCCTTCGGAAGAGAAGTAAAGCCGTTGGTAGATTTACGGCACGTAAAAGAACCTCAAGCCTGATAATGAGGCCTCTGAGCAAAAGTTTCGGTCTTTCACGCCCAGTATACTAGAATAGACGCTAAGGACCACAGCAGTTAAAGAGTGTCCATAAATAAAACTCAATTTAACTTTTTCCCATTTCTTTTCTACGTTAGAAGACGTGTCCTCACGTTTCATAATCCGGTCATTCTTCTTTGTTTCTCCGGGTATGTTACTCTACAAGATTTCGCTTCTCAGTATACCCCTAACGGACATCCCAATGGGGAGGGGGCAGTTTACGTTCGCAATCTTTTACATTTTAGATTTTGCTACATATCTTGGAAAAATTTCTGATGTGATACATCCACATGGCTTTCTCTACCCTCTATCGTTTATTAGTGGGTACACAAATTATTCTTATTCGAGCTTATTTTTCTGTCTACGATATTTTAATCCAAATAAACCTTTGCAGAAATAGCTACATTACACACTTCGTTACAGATACAAAGAGAACAGCGACAGTCAAATGTTTAAGAACTGGACGTTATGTGGTGACCCTAAAATTCCATATTGTTTCCATGCAATCGCGAGAAACAGCAGAATGTTGAAAGGGCTTAAAGAGAATGACCAAGGAATGAATAATTCGAAACTTTAAGAACGATATCTCAGAAACGGCTTTTGCCACAAAAAGCTTATTTTAAAAAAATTGTGTGTTTTAAAGAGATCTATATTTTTTGTGTAGTAGAGGACTTCATAGGCTATTCCCCGAAAATTCAATGTATACATTTTATTTGGAATGTAAATGCCTTTAATATATGGTATTTTAATCAAAGTCGTTAGAGCCATTTTTTAGAAAATAAAAAAAAATCGAAAAATGTTCCATGTAAAGGGTAGCTTGGGGTGGGGGATTTTGCTGAAAATCCTCTTGCTACATCTTTGAAAGACATTGAACTTAAATATCAAGTTTGGTATTTATCCGACTTTTCGTTTTTGAGTTATGCTGTTCACATATATCGACCTTTTTCTAAATGTGTTGTTTTGGATTCAGGGGGTCTCAAAACATGTATTTTTGGACAAATCTCGGAGTCGAATTTGTGGGTGGAATGCAATACTCCCCCTACTTACCGTACGTAGTAGAGGGAGTAAAAACTAATGGGGTAACTTCTCAATGTTTTCTACACGCCGTTCTCTTTTTCGCAACATACTCACCCCTGAAGTTCCAGGTTGGAAGTAAGAAAATGGATTTGAATAATTATGTCGTCTGAATTTCAATTAAATCCATCCCGGGTGTTAAATATTGGCTTCATAACGAATATGAGATAATCAGTATTAGGCCAGATAGAACTATGTCCGAATTAGTTCTCGAGGTCGTGGGTTCAAATCCAGAAGAGGAAGATTGATTTTTTTCGGGCGCAAAAATCATTAGCATGGCTTCCATCGGAAGGGAAGTAAAGCCGGTGGTCCTGTGTCGTAGATTAACGGCGTGTAAAAGAACCTCAAGCCTGGTAAAGAGGCCTCTGAGCAAAATTTCCCGTCTTTCACGCCAAATATAGAAGGGACCCTAAGTAACATTTTTGGTGTCCCAACATTGAATATTTGTGTTGTTTTTTTTTTTCTTCTAAGAACTGACTTTAGTAAGCTTTGAGTGTAAATGTCTATTGTAAATTTCAACCCTGTGCTACGATTGAAACATATATAACATATATTTTCATATTTCTGTTTCGTATTTTTATGCTATTGTGAAAATAGCCTTATTAAACCATCTGGACAACCTCCGAGATACGTTCTTACAAGTGGCGTTTCGTGAATCGCCCTGGAGCAAAGTGGAAATGTTACTGGGCATAGTTGTGGAGGCTTTTCCATAACGATACCCACATGGATAAGGCTACACATGTTCCAGAAGCAATTCCTAAAGCCTGACTGGCAGACACGTTTTGCTTTCTTTGTACCACTTAATGCTGCTTCTTTTGGATTGAAGGATGAAAACACACAACAATATTTACTAACATGTAATGGATGATTGGTTGAATTAGTGATTTTTTGTTCGTTTCTTATGCAGGAGCTGATTACAGATCAGACGCCCATCTTGATCACACATTCACGAAACAAAGGCGTTCATAATTATATTTACCTGCTCTTTGTTAATCTTACTCTATTGCCTATCTATACGTAGATGAAGTCTTCGATATACAATATAAATACATATTTTGAGGTGCTCTAAACCTCAAAAGGAGTCTTTATAGAAAAAAGAAGTCCGTGCGCGCGTACACACATGAGAGAAAGAAAGAGAGAGAGAGAGAGAGAGAGAGAGAGAGAGAGAGAGAAAGCAGCGTAACTCAAAATTAATAAATAAATACCAAACTTCGTAATTAAGTCACAATCTTTAAAAAATGAACACAAAGATTTTCAAAATTGCCCTCAGCCTAAAGTATCCTTTGTACTAAGCATTTTTTTTGTTATGTTCTCAAAATCGACACTAAAGATTAGGATTACAATATTGTATTAATGAGAAGTTGATATGAAATATAAAGCGCTTATCTTGAATTTTCTATAAATAAATAACCTTTGAGATCCTCTTCACTGATTGAATTTTGTTTAATAGGTAAACCACAAGAGACACACAAATTTTACTACAGAAAACATGAGCTCATTAAAATATACAATATGTCAATATTTTTTCCTCGGGGTTAGCCGTTTTCGAAAAAGTCCATGATGTGCCTATGCCATACATTTTCCCAAGTGTAAATACCCCATTTAAAGTAAAGGGTTCTTCTTCTTTGTTTTCCTTCATAAGAGCTCTTTGCTATGATTGTATGCCACAAACATTTAAATGTTCTAGACCATATTGTATGAAACTAAGCCCATAATGCTTAATTGAAATAATTTTAAGCAAACATTTATTGTAAAATATTTACTTTGAAGAATAATTTTATATGGATAACACACACACACACACACACACACACACACACACACACACACACACACGTGTGCGTAATAATTAAAGTCGTGTGAGTGTTGCGTATTAGATTTTCTTAAAGTGTTAACCTTCCTTTTAAATATTCCGGTCTGCAGAGGCGGTGAATGAACCGGGTGGAATGATGCTCATATGAGCCTCAATGAACTGAAAATTACTTGACATTTGCTTAATAAGGATTAGCAGAAAGCCCTGAAAGAACCTCGACAGAGATTCGAACCTAGGCCTGATGCTCATATGGGTTCAATGAGCTGATAATTACTTAGCATTTGTTTAGTAAGGATTAGCAGAAACCCCTGAAAGAACCTCGACAGAGATTCGAACCTAGACCCTCTAGGTTGGAAGACGGATACTTACTCCTACATCACGAAAATGGGCTCGTCCCATAAATAATTGCCTCAACTCTGTCAATACTGACTGACATCTGTCTTCCGCCATGACACGCTCTGTTTCTCTTGGTTTTCAAGGATGATTTATTTTGCTTGACCATGAGGTGAACGTGACAATGTGATTCATTTATCACTGACTTCCGTCCTTCACGAAAATGCTGACACATTCATACACTCTAGCCCGTGACAAAATTTATTCACCATATTGTACTCATGGCGTATGTAGGCATGATATGAAGACGAACAGGGTTTCAGGATGCCTTGGATATCAACCAATGGCGGCTTAATTATAGTATAATTATGCCTCCTCCGTCATTTGTTTGCGATTGCGGGAGATTGAAATAAAATGGCAGGTTTAAGGTCTGGTGAAGTATCATGCATTTAATCAGTCTTAAAAATAAATTTTGCTCTTCCAGAGGATTTGCATTTCCATTATGTTAAATGTTAACATTTTACCTTTGCTTTTGTTTATGCCTGTTGTTAGGCATTGCTTCATAATTCAGCAGTTGGTACTAATGATATAATACGTGGCGATATGGAGACTTGTTTTTAAACAAGTGAAAGTACTTTTATTTGTTGTTATTATCATTATTATTATTATTATTATTATTATATTTACATCGTTTTATCCATGATATAGTCATAATGAATATCGCTCTATGTTTTGAATTTAATCAGATTAAGTTATACCTACGCACTCGAGAACTTATTTGATAATCACAAAACCTCTTGTGTTAATCACAAACGATCACCTTTCAGCCAATATACGGTCTCATTGATGCCTTATTCACCAATCAGAAACGAATGTAATCGATAGTTGTAAAGTTCTGACAGTTTTTTCTCCTACATACATTTTTTATTCCTATTCTCTCTGCTTCGATTCGACTAGGGATGTTTTCATGCAGTTTATAATTAAAAACAAATGAACACTTGAGATTATAACAACATTTGATAGTAAATTTATTTATTTTAACACGTAGACCTTCTTGGAATAAAAGTTAATAAAATTAATATATCTATTTTCAGAAACAACAGGTGATTATAATAAAAACAAAACAAAAAAAATAAGGTATCGTTCTCGCATTCTAAATATCTTACTGAATCCCCCTATTGCTTACAATTTGCCATAAGTAATTTAATCGGGCTTTAAAAACATGCTTGTAGTCATTCTGAAAGTCTCGAAATAATCATTACAACAGCAAGCATTCGTTAACCTCAACTAAATCACCGAAAAACCATCACCACTTGTGGTATAACCGAAAAAAATCTGATGTGTTACACTCACATGACTTTCTCTACTCTTGTACAATCTATTTTTATAAACGCTTATTCTCCATATGCTTCATATTAATCGAGATATCGAGATGTCAATCTTCTTTGTAATTTTCTTGTAGATGCAAGGGGAATATGGTAGCTTTTAAGCGATAGTCAAATATTTTATCGCTGGTTGCTATGTGGCGCATTCCATTCTCTTTGCATGTCCAGGACATAAAAAAATCTGATGTGTTACACTCACATGACTTTCTCTACTCTTGTACAAACTATTTTTACAAACGCTTATTCTCCATATGCTTCATGTTAATCGAGATGTTAATCTTATTGCTAAATTTCTTGTAGGTGCAAGGGGAATGTGGTAGGCTTTAAGCGATAGTCAAAACTTTTAAGAGCTGGTTGCTATGTGACGCATTCCATTCTCTTTGCATGTCCAGTACATAAAAAAAAAAAAAAAGAATCTGATGTGTTACACTCACATGACTTTCTCTACTCTTGTACAAACTATTTTTACAAACGCTTATTCTCCATATGCTTCATGTTAATCGAGATAAACATTTGCAGAGTCTTATTGCTAATTTTCTTGTAGATGTAAGGGGAATATATATTTACAAGGGCAATATAGAAAAACAGTAGCCTTTAAGCACATACATATCTCTTGATAACTGGTTGCTAGGTGCAGCACCATTCCCTTTCCCACAGATTAACACTCTTTGTATATCCAAGACAAAAAAATGAATAACGAATTCCCATTTGAGAAAATTATTGAAAAATTTAAGGGAATAACAAGTAATATCTCCAAAATGGTTCACTCAACAAAAAAAATGTATATGACATAAATTGTGTATTTTAACGCGGTCTACATTTTTTGTGTAGTAAAATTTTGTCTATCTCTTATGGTTTACCAGTTATGCAAAAGTCGTTCACAATAAAGAATACTTTTGGAGACATTCCCAGGAAATTCAAGATATACATTTTATTTGTCATAAAAATATCTTAAACATATGATATTTTAATCAAAATCGTTACAGCCATTTTTGAAAAAATTAAAATTTTCGAAAAATTTTCCATGTAAAGGGTACTCTGGGGTTGGGAGATTTTCTTGAAAACCTTCGTGTCGCATCCTTGGAAGATACTGAACCCAAATACCAAGTTTGGTGTTTATCCGAATGTTCGTTTGTGTTATGCTGTTCACAGACACACACACACGGACATGTTTCCAAAAATGCTTTTTTTGGATTCAGGGGGTCTCAAAACATGTATTTCCGGTGAAATCTCGGTATCGAAATTTTGGGTGGAATACAATACTTCCCCTACTTACTATACGTAGTAGAGAAAGTAAAAATGAATGACGAATTTCCATTTGAAAAAATCTGATGTGTTACACTCACATGACTTTCTCTACTCTTGTACAAACTATTTTTACAAACGCTTATTCTCCATATGCTTCATGTTAATGGAGATATCGAGATGTCAATCTTATTGATAATTTTCTTGTAGATGCAAGGGGAATATGGTAGGTTTTAAGGGATAGTCAAATATTTTAACGCTGGTTGCTATGTGGCGCATTCCATTCTCTTTGCATGTCCAGGACATAAAAAAAAATCTGATGTGTTACACTCACATGACTTTCTCTACTCTTGTACAATCTATTTTTACAAACGCCTATTCTCCATATGCTTCATATTAATCGAGATATCGAGATGTCAATCTTATTTGTAATTTTCTTGTAGATGCAAGGGAAATATGGTAGCTTTTAAGCGATAGTCAAATATTTTATCGCTGGTTGCTATGTGGCGCATTCCATTCTCTTTGCATGTCCAGGACATAAAAAAATGAATAACGAATTTGAGAAAAAGTATAAGTATTGGAAAATTTAAGGAAATAACAAGCAATATCTCGAAAACGGTTCACTCAACAAAACAAATGTATATGATATAAGTTGTGTATTTTAACGCGATCTACATTTTTTGTGTAGTAAAATTTTGTCTATCTCTTATGGTTTACCAGTTATGCAAAAGTCGTTCATAATGAAGAATACTTTTGGAGACATTCCCAGAAATTTCGAGATATACATTTCATTTCTCATAACATTATCTTAAACATATGATATTTTCATCAAAATCGTTAGAGCCATTTTTGAGAAAATTAAAATTTTCGAAAAATGTTCCATGTAAAGGGTAGTCTGGGGTGGGGGGATTTTCTTGAAAATCTTCGTGTCGCACGTAAATACCAAGTTTGGTGTTTATCCGACTGTTAGTTTTTGAGTTATGCTGTTCACAGACACACACACAGACACACACACAGACACACACACAGACACACACACAGACACACACACGGACATGTTTCCAAAAATGCTTTTTTTGGATTCAGGAGGTTTCAAAACATGTATTTCCGGCGAAATCTCGGTATCGAATTTTTGGGTGGAATGCAATACTTCCCCTACTTACTATACGTAGTAGAGAAAGTAAAAATGAATAACGAATTTGAGAAAAAGTATAAGTATTGGAAAATTTAAGGGAATAACAAGCAATATCTCCCAAACGGTTCACTCAACAAAAGAAATGTATATGACATAAATTGTGTATTTTAACGCGATCTACATTTTTCGTGTAGTAAACTTTTGTCTATCTCTTATGGTTTGCCAGTTATGAAAAAGTCGTTCATAACGAAGAATACTTTTGGAGACATTCCCAGAAAATTCGAGATATACATTTTATTTGTCATGACAATATCTTAAACATATGATATTTTAATCAAAATCGTTAGAGCCGTTTTTGAGAAAATTAAAATTTTCGAAAAATGTTCCACGTAAAGGGTAGTCTGGGGTGGGGGGATTTTCTTGAAAATCTTCATGTCGCATCTCTGGAAGATACTGAACGTAAATACCAAGTTTGGTGTTTATCCGACTGTTAGTTTTTGAGTTATGCTGTTCACAACACACACAGACACACACACACACACACACACACACACGGACATGTTTCCAAAAATGCTTTTTTTGGATTCAGGAGGTCTCAAAACATGTATTTCCGGTGAAATCTCGGTATCGAATTTTTGGGTGGAATGCAATACTTCCCCTACTTACTATACGTAGTAGAGAAAGTAAAAAATCTTCTCAAAATTCCAGTAATTTCTAACATAGATCGTAATGTGTTATTAAGAACTCATTATTATCTTAGAAAAATGGAATTAGGTTTTAGATAGAAGATAGGCTGCTGTGTTACATTCACGTTGGATTTCTCTACCCACTGTCGTTTATTACTTTCTCTACTACGTATAGTAAGTAGGGGAAGTATTGCATTCCACCCAAAAATTCGATACCGAGATTTCGCCGGAAATACATGTTTTGAGACCTCCTGAATCCAAAAAAAGCATTTTTGGAAACATGTCCGTGTGTGTGTCTGTGTGTGTGTGTGTGTGTGTGTGTGTGTGTGTGTGTGTGTTTGGGTGTGTGTGTGTGTGTCTGTGAACAGCATAACTCAAAAACGAACAGTCGGATAAGCACCAAACTTGGTATTTAGGTTCCGTATCTTCCAGAGATGCGACACGAAGGTTTTCAAGAAAATGCCCCCACCCCAGACTACCCTTTACATGGAACATTTTTCGAAAATTTTAATTTTCTCAAAAATGGCTCTAACGATTTTGATGAAAATATCATATGTTTAAGATAATGTCATGAGAAATGAAATGTATATCTCGAATTTTCTGGGAATGTCTCCAAAAGTATTCTTCATTGTGAACGACTTTTGCATAACTGGCAAACCATAAGAGATAGACAAAATTTTACTACACAAAAAATGTAGATCGCGTTAAAATACACAACTTATGTCATATACATTTATTTTGTTGAGTGAACCGTTTTCGAGATATTGCTTGTTATTTCCTTAAATTTTCCAATACTTATACTTTTTCTCAAATTCGTTATTCATTTTTACTTTCTCTACTACGTATAGTAAGTAGGGGAAGTATTGCATTCCACCCAAAAATTCGATACCGAGATTTCACCGGAAATACATGTTTTGAGACCTCCTGAATCCAAAAAAAGAATTTTTGGAAACATGTCCGTGTGTGTGTCTGTGTGTGTGTGTCTGTGTGTGTGTGTGTCTGTGTGTGTGTCTGTGTGTGTGTCTGTGAACAGCATAACTCAAAAACGAACAGTCGGATAAACACCAAACTTGGTATTTAGGTTCAGTATCTTCCAGAGATGCGACACGAAGGTTTTCAAGAAAATCCCCCCACCCCAGACTACCCTTTACATGGAACATTTTTCGAAAATTTTAATTTTCTCAAAAATGGCTCTAACGATTTTGATTAAAATATCATATGTTTAAGATAATGTCATGAGAAATGAAATGTATATCTCGAAATTTCTGGGAATGTCTCCAAAAGTATTCTTCATTGTGAACGACTTTTGCATAACTGGTAAACCATAAGAGATAGACAAAATTTTACTACACAAAAAATGTAGATCTCGTTAAAATACACAACTTTTGTCATATACATTTCTTTTGTTGAGTGAACCGTTTTCGAGATATTGCTTGTTATTCCCTTAAATTTTCCAATACTTATACTTTTTCTCAAATTAGTTATTCATTTTTACTTTCTCTACTACGTATAGTAAGTAGGGGAAGTATTGCATTCCACCCAAAAATTCGATACTGAGCTTTCACCGGAAATATATGTTTTGAGACCCACTGAATCCAAAAAAAGCATTTTTGGAAACATGTCCGTGTGTGTGTCTGTGTGTGTGTGTCTGTGTGTGTGTGTGTGTCTGTGTGTGTGTCTGTGTGTGTGTCTGTGAACAGCATAACTCAAAAACGAACAGTCGGATAAACACCAAACTTGGTATTTAGGTTCAGTATCTTCCAGAGATGCGACACGAAGGTTTTCAAGAAAATCCCCCCACCCAAGACTACCCTTTACATGGAACATTTTTCGAAAATTTTAATTTTCTCAAAAATGGCTCTAACGATTTTGATGAAAATATCATATGTTTAAGATAATGTCATGAGAAATGAAATGTATATCTCGAATTTTCTGGGAATGTCTCCAAAAGTATTCTTCATTGTGAACGACTTTTGCATAACTGGTAAACCATAAGAGATAGACAAAATTTTACTACACAAAAAATGTAGATCGCGTTTAAATACACAACTTATGTCATATACATTTCTTTTGTTGAGTGAACCGTTTTCGAGATATTGCTTGTTATTTCCTTAAATGTTCCAATACTTATACTTTTTCTCAAATGCGTTATTCATTTTTTTTATGTCCTGGACATGCAAAGAGAATGGAATGCGCCACATAGCAACCAACGTTAAAATATTTGACTATCGCTTAAAATCTAGCATATTCCCCTTGCATCTACATGTACATTACCAATAACATTGACATCTCGATATCTCGATTAACATGAAGCATATGGAGAATAGGCGTTTGTAAAAATAGATTGTACAAGAGTAGAGAAAGTCATGTGAGTGTAACACATCAGATTTTTTTATGTCCTGGACTTGCAAAGAGAATGGAATGCGCCGCATAGCAACCAGCGTTAAAATATTTGACCATCGCTTAAAAGCTACCATATTCCCCTTGCATCTACAAGCAAATTAGCAATAAGATTGACATCTCGATATCTCGATTAACATAAAGCATATGGAGAATAGGCGTTGTAAAAATAGATTGTACAAGAGTAGAGAAAGTCATGTGAGTGTAACACATCAGATTTTTTTATGTCCTGGACATGCAAAGAGATTGGAATGCGCCACATAGCAACCAGCGTTAAAATATTTGACTATCGCTTAAAAGCTACCATATTTCCCTTGCATCTACAAGAAAATTATCAATAAGATTGACATCTCGATATCTCGATTAACATGAAGCATATGGAGAATAGGCGTTTGTAAAATTAGATTGTACAAGAGTAGAGAAAGTCATGTGAGTGTAACACATCAGAGTTTTTTTGTAATAGCTTCTACAAACTATATTACAAAAGTTAGTTTTCTTTATATAGGTATTTGATGTTGATCGGTGTAAACGTTTCCAGAAATAGTTCCATTGCACATTACTTTGTAGGTACAAAGTGAATACAGGAGACCGAAGCGATAGGCAAAAGTTTAAAAGCGGGTTTAATATGTTGGCATTGAAATTCCACATTCTTTTCATGACATCGCGAGAAGCAACTGAATTTAACATCACTTCAAAAAATGACAAAAGAATCGTTAAGCAACAATAAAGGAAAGATGACGCCACAAAAAGGTTATTTGAAATAGATTGTGTGCTTTAAATAAATCTACATTTCTCTTTTACAAAATTATACACAATTCCTTCCGAATGAAGAGGATTTCACATACTATTCCCAAAACATTCAAGATATACCTATATTTTCTTTGTCATGTAAATTATAGATATTGTAATAAAAATCGTTAGAACCATTCTTGAGAAAATAAAAAATTAATAATTCTCCCATGTAAAGATAGTTTGGGTGGGGACGGAGGTCCTGCGTAGCCGCGGTCGCTGGAGCTTTGCCTTCGGCAGTATCTGGCGCAAAGGGTCAAGAGGTCGATTCCCACCATAGACATGAGTATTTGTGACCGTGAGTTTCCATTCTGGGTATGAAGGACAGCATAAAAGACCTCTAATGGTCGAGGTGCGAGGGGGTCTGAATCCTCCCATGTCCCTCAAACTATACTGCACTACACTACTAGTGTGAGGGATTTTCCTGAAAACGTTGTGTCGCATCTTTGGAAAGTATTTCACTAGTATGCCAAGTTTGTGCTTAACCATTTGGTTTTTCAGTTATGCTGTTCACACACACACACACACACACACACACACACACACACACACAGAGAGAGAGAGAGAGAGAGAGAGAGAGAGAGAGAGATACGTACGCGCGCATGGACTTATCTCTAAAAATTGTTTTTTATTTATTCAGTGGGCTTCAACGTGTAGTTGCGATGAAATCTGGATATTGAATTTTTGGTGGAATCCATTACTTCCTCTACCTAGCTACGTTGTCAAGAAAATAAAAATAGAGTTTTGAGAAAAATAAATACTGTATTTTAATAATGTTAAGTTGAAAGTTGCAGACGTATATAGTAAACCAAGTTGTGTCGTCCTCCGTGGTATAGTGATTACCATGCTACCCTCTAGTTCCCGAGGTCGTGGGTTCAAACCCGTCGAAGGGCGATGGAATTTTTTCGGACGTAGAAATCCTTAGCATGGCTTCCTTCGGAAGGGAAGTAAAGCCGGTGGTCCCGTGATTTACGGCACGTAAAAGAACTTAAAGCCTGATAAAGAGACCTCTGAGCAAAATTTCCCATCTTTCACGCCCAAAATAGAATGTGACGCCAAGGACCATAGTAGTCCGTAGAGCGTCCATAAATAAATAAAAAAAATTAACCAAGTTGCATAAACAATGCACTTTATTGCTGAAATTTTAATTCTCCATCTCTTCTATATGTTTATGCGAATATACTTTCTGCATTGCACATTTTGAACGATATTAATGGTCCGTTTCTAATTAATTTTTCTTAAAGATTTCCATTTAACTTTGAGCTATATAGGTATGCATTTTATGTATACATATGGTTTCCAGCTATCCAGTTTTTTCCAAGATTTATTTGATTAACTGCCGTATAATCTTCCTCTTTTGAAGGCGCCTCTGTTTCACCCACCACATTAGCGAGCTCATGTGTATTTACTTCTATTACAGTGGCTCTCTAGTTTACAACTTGGTGTCTCCCTTTGGAAGGTCCACTCATCCCTTAAAATTGTTAATTTTTTCTTGGAAACACTTATATTTAGGAATAATGCAGAATAAGTCAGTTAGTTTCAAAATCTGCAATAGTGTAGTCACCAACATTAGCAAAAGAACTACAGACACGTTATTTAAACAAGAACGTAAATTGAAATATAATTATAAGTCAATAAATAGGCATTAAAATATCTTGCTTTCAATATTCAGTACTGGTATGAGGGAAATTCAAATGTGTATATTAATTAATACTTATTTTGTCACAAAGCAATAAATTAACCAAAACTGATGGTGACAACAAGATTAACATGAAGCTTTGACATAAAGCTGCTAATAAGAATCCTTATATAATGGGGCACATCTGTTAAATAAACTGCCCACATAAAAACAAAACAAGAAGCATTTTAAGAACCAATTTTTAATCGCATATATGCATTTTTAATTATTAAAATTAATATTCTAATTCAATTTGTAGTGAATTACACACTGGCGAGTCAGAAAACTTGTATATATACTATTTCGATAAAATTGGATTGTTACTGTTATGGTTATTACCATGACCCGGATTCTGATGATATATCATTGTTTAACTGTTGCATTACAGACCTTGTTAAAGGTGAAAGTGAAGGTACAAACGATCGGAGAAGCCCCCGAAACCGGGGTAGACAACGCACGCAGGCAACCGGCCCCTTGTGCTTCTACCGTGACCTCTGTAGGGAGCAATGAGGGGAGAGATCCGAAGGACGACAATATCCGGATGACGACCAGTGCAACCACAGACGGGGTCCCTAATGTTTCCACATTGAACGCCTCCAACGCCGCCCGAGCCCACTCTATTGGGCCCTGAGCCTCCGGGTACCCCGGAGGAGCTTCCGTCCTAAAGCACACAAGACGGGTTCCGGTCGAGCAGTCCCTGGACGATGTCAGGATGGAACTTCCACAGAGCGCACAGCTACCGTCCAGCCGCAACTCTGGAAACACCGTTGCCTGGTTCTACAACCTTGAAACAGATGACAAGGAGGATGATGGGTACAAGCAATGGGGCAGGAGAGTCGTGGTAGAAAATGAACCACTCCAGCATTCGCCTGCCGACACGAGGAAACCACGTAAACCCCATGAGCCAGAGTGGGCGGCCGCCGGAGATCGAACCCGGGACCTCTCAAATGCGAGTCGCAAACGTTACCGTGGCGCCACATCGCTTAGTATAGGCACGCTAACATGTGTATAAATCCTTAACATGGGCCCTAGATTATAAGATTTTTATAATTTTATGCCGTTTTCTATTTTAGGGCTTTTTTTCACTTTTAAGTGATTATTTTGTCATTTTCTTACCCTTTGTTCTTTATTTAATGATTTTCTTGTATTTGCACTGAGTATATATTACTGAATTTTACATAAGGATAACTTTTCAAGCATCAGAAATTTAACTATTCAGCTGAGAAATAAGAGTAACTTTGAACACCCTTTACGTGTATTCTTGGAAAAAAATCACATTCCTATTTAATGGTTTGTCTGGAAAGGGTTAATTGTGGGTGGAGGAATGGCCATTGTCAGAGGAGCAATTCTTTTATGAATCATGTACCACTAAGGATGAGATACGTCAATTTTCTCTTTTTGATGTTAATAAGTGAGTACCGTCAGGTCACTATTGTCCTTCTCCTTATGTCGTGTCAAAGGCTGTGAAGTCCTCTTCATTCACTCTGAATTGTGTATAATACGAGAACTCAAAAAAGTTAATGCTACAGTTTTGTAAGACCTGTTTCATAAACAGATTCCTTAACCATCTTTTCAGATTCTTCAAACAAGAACATGTAACAAATACATGTTTTTAATTCATTTCTAAGTTACAATATTATTGTCCTTATATCTACTTTCTCTGCTTGTATAGCACTTATACCCATGTATAAATTAATTTAGAAAGTTCTGTGCATTAATTTTAAAAAACAAAATGAGTCTTAATTTTTAAGTATGCTTTTTAATTCTTATGCAATGTTTTTAAAAAAAAATAGAGCCTAGTCTTGTCTCATAGCTTTTCATCATTGCTCCGGACGCACTTCAGCACTGGGCTTATTGTGTTACCTGTATCGTTTTAAAGCCAATTCATTATGGCTGTACTCTTTATCAAGCAAAATGGTCTCAAAACAGATATGGATTCAAATTCTTCTGGTTCTAAAAACTTCCTCAAAAAGCAATATATTCCCTGTGAACCAAGGCCTCACAGGAGCATATGTTATGCTGGACTGTTTCAGTTTCTTTTTTGCACAACCTGCAATCTAAGTTACCCTGAAAAACGCCCATCATGTTAAGGTGCTTTTTCACTGGAGCATGTCCTGTGAAAAATGCAATAATTTTCTCAGGTAAAGTCTGTTACATTTAAGAAAACTTTCAGCTCTTTTCTTACCGGGTTTTCTAATAGACAGTTTACCATGTTTGTTTCCTGGGGTTTTAAGCCAGGTTTTATATTGTTCTACTTTGGACCAGTTCTTAATAGCCTCTCTGACTAAACATCGGGATGTTCCTACAGCCGGCTCTGGCCCAATAAATTGTGAATTGCTCCTTGTCTTGCAAGCTCATCAGCTTTTTAATTTTCCTCTATGCCACGGCACCCAGATGAGTTGAACTTCATTCTGTCCTGCCAAGCCTCTGAGCATGTTTAGGCAGTTTAAAACCAGTCCTGATGTTCCCTTATGACTAATTAGAGCTTTAAGTGCAGCCTGGCTATCTGAGTAGATAAGGATCTGTAGTGTAAACTCTCCTTGTGTTTTCACGTCTGCATTGAATAGTAGTATAAATTTCTATTTAAAAAATAGCATATTCGTCCAATAGGAAAAAAAAAAACTTTTTGCACCTTGGTATTATGCATATACTCCGGGTCCTGTTCCTGGGCCATCCTTTGAGCCGTCTGTGAACACATCAAAGCTTTTTCAGGAGTTTTCAGAGTTGTATTCGTCCAACGTTCAGGAGCAATAATCCCTGAAGTTCTTTGTAAAGTGTGTAATTGGAATTATATAGTCTGAAGGCATTTCTACAGATGCATCTCCTATATATTTCCTAATTCTTAACAAACTTGAGTCTGTTTCAAGAATTCTCAGTTGCTTATCGTGTCGCAGTCTATAGAATGCCATTCTTGCCTCCATAACAGCTAAATGCAATGGAGTCAGGTTTAAGAGCGTCTCCATTGCTGCAGTAAGAGTTGCTTTCATAACTCCTGTAACAACCATCAATGCTGTTCTTTGAACTTTATTTAGTTGATATGTAGACCTGTTTGAAGGACCTTAGGCTACCAGTTCAATGCTCCATAGGTTATCGATGATGTGATTATCCTAATACATGATCAATGGATCATAGCAGGTCTTAATCCCCATATTTTACAATGTGTGCGTCTAACTACTTAAAGGGTTGTTTTCGCACGTTTTATTGTTTTCTTGAAATGCTGATTCCAGTCCATCTTGGATTCAAAAGTAATTCCCAAGCATTAGACTTCTTCAGACATCTTAATTTCTTTACTTTGAAGATATAGAGGCCCTAATCACTTATGGCTGTTCTTCTGGTAAATGACACTATGACTGTTTTATAAGGACTAATAATTCAGCCCTTATTCACAGCCCATTTTGTCACAGTATTCAGAGTCCATTGCATGAGTTCCCGGGCTGTTCCTGTATGTTTACCTCGAACTATGGTGATGATATCATCAGCATAGCCCGTGATATCAAAGCCTAGGTTACTTGTTTGAACAAGTAGCCCATCAACCATCAGGTTCCACAATAGAGTGATATTATCCCACCCTGCGGACATTCACTCATAACCTTTGCAGCTAGGCTACTATCCATGAGACTCGTATGAACTATTCTGCCTCTCAGCTGAATTGAATCTACCGACAACAGTTTTTTTCAATTCCATGTTTCCTTGCAGAAGTAGTTATTGCATTAAAGGAGGTGTTATCAAAGGCACCCTCAATGTCAATAAAGGCACCAAGTGCCACCATCTTTTGCTGAATTGTCTTTTCCAGTTTATAGGCCACCTGAAAAGTTTTCCAGTTTATAGGCCAGTTGATCTACTTGTACGATAAGCATGCTGATTCTGGTGCAGGGGATATACCTCCAAAGCACCTCCTCTTATGTGCCTGTCTATTAATTTCTCAAGAGTTTTGAGAATTATTGACATTAAACTGATGGATCTTAGTGACTTAGCCAGGGTCAAAGGTTTCCTTAGCTTTGGTATAAGTACCACCCTAAGATGCCTCCAGTTCATTGGTATTTACCCTAAGGTCAAACTTGCTCTTAGGATGTTGATTATTTATCAAATCCTCGCTTAAGCACAATAAGCATTATTCCGTTGCTTCCTGGAGATTTATAGGGCTGAAATGAGAACACTGCCCATTTTAATTTTTCATACTTGATGACTTCCTTGGCGATTTATCAGTCTTTCCTGGAAGCTCTCTTCCCAGAGAGTCTCAGTCCCAGATGCTCCATCCTCCCTCAGGTTCATCAAATATAACTGATCCAGGGAAGTTAACTCGAAGTTCTTCCATTATCTCCTTATCCTTTTTATCGTATTCTTTCATTTTTCAATTCGAGATTGCTAATAAAGCTTTGTGGATCTTTTCTAATAGCCTTCTGAAGTCTACATATTCTGCGGCTGTTTCTGTCTCCTCACAGTGTTTCCCTCAGAAGTCCTTCTTAGCCTTCCTCAAGGCTTCGTTGTATTCGTTCAATGAGCTGCTATAAACAGTCTATTGTTTGATTCTTTTCGAAAAGTTAAACAATCTGTGAAATTTCCTCCTTTTGCTTGAAAAGTCTTGATTCCACAAAGGCACATTCCTGTTGTCTTGCCTTGATTTCAGAGGACAGTTATCATCAAATGCTGGGAGTATTGTATCCTGCAAATGCTCGCAGCAATTTCTAAATCTTCACAATCATGAATCTTATCGTCCGTCTTATCCAGATCCCCCCAGGGGCCTACTATGGTTGGTATGGAATTGGCGTTCCCGGGGTCCCGAGTCACACTTACGATTAGGTTCATCTAAGAAGTGAGAGGGCTTATGCCTAACGCCCAATAAACCTTGCTCCACAAGCGAGTTTGACCGACTATCAATTAGCTCCCTGAACACGTCTGACGGATACCGCTGCGCAGAACGGAGGAGGGGAATCGCAAGGGGTGACTGGGTAACGCGTAACTCCCAGCCCCTGAGTATCATTTAGGATGTGTTCGTATCCATTGATAAAGCTCAGTCCCCGGGAGGGGCCATTATATGAGCTGTTACACTCCTGAAGACAATTGAGTCCCTCTATTTATAAATTGGGAGGTGAGACCCTAAGGTGAGCAAGGTATTGGCAAGGACTCCCACCTAAGCTGGGGTGGCGCCCGGGATGTTAGCATGCCAACGGAGAAAACATTTGTAATGGTGGAAGATTTAACTGCTATGGATATAAAAATGCAGAAAAAACATTAAAAATTACTGGAAAAGAAGTACTCGAGTCTTCTGGTCCTTAGTACTTGGTCGTAAATAGAACAGAGAGAGGGAAGAAGTTTTCATCGGTAAACCCTTTTACGGTTCAAAAGGTTCTCGATAAAATTGCTGTCCGATTGAGTCATACATTAGAATTCGTAATGGCACGCTCCTGCTTGAAGCATATTCAGCATCCTAGGCAGCGACAATACTCAAGATAACATGTTATCCAGCTATCCTGTTAAGGGTGAGATGCACAGGACCTTGAACTACTCGCGCGTTGTGGTAAATACACGTGTATTTGGACGGTGTGCCCTACGAGAAAATTCAAGAAAATATTGAAGAGCAAGATGTTACATCCACATATCGGGTTCAGGGAAGGAAAGAAGTGAATTCGTGTCAACTCGTATCCTGTTCCTTAGCTTTGATCGGGCAGATCTCCCTCAAAGAATTAAGGCGGGGTATGAAGTCATTGAATTTTAGGCCAAATTTGCCGAACCCACTGAGATCAGCGCTTTGGACACGCAAGCGAATTTTCTAACGGCGAATCCACGTGGATTAACTGTGGAGTCATCTCTCACAATGGAGCATGTACATCAGTTCCAACGTGCGTTAAACGCTGCGGTGAACACCCATCAAGTTTCCGAGAATGCCCCGTTTTGCAGAGGAAAGAGCGATCCAGGAGGTTCGGGTTAGGGAGAAGGTGCCGTTCTCGGAAGCCCGGAAACTTCTGTGTATCCGCCAAGTCCCTTTCCATAAGTCCGGTACCTATAGCTCAGTTGCAGCTAAACCGGTACCGAGTCGGGAAATCACAACCCGACCAGCGATATAAACGTGGCCGCTATTTCAGAAAACATTCCCTTAGCCAGAGTACTCCCAAATCCCACAAAATCAACACTGACATCGCATCAACATCTGCCGAGTTGATTATTGGAAAGATAATATCAGTACAATCACCAGTAAAACCGTCGACCTCAACCGATAAGACTGGCAAGCTGGTAATATATAATCTATCGCCGAAAAAGTTCAGGACCAGCTACGACAGAACCGACTTCCTGAAGGAAAATGAAAAGTCTGTCCCGGAACATACAACGGGAACAAAAGTCTACAAACATCTCCTCTGAGGTCCCATTCTGAGGAATCTTGTAGGGAGGACTCAAATCGGCATTCTACACCTTCGCTGATCTCCACTTCCAATCGGTTGGAGGTTCTCGAACCGAAATTTTCTATTGGAAAAGGGTCGTCCCCCGCGGAGGAGATGGAGCAAGAGGATTCTGCCCAAACTGCAGCTACGGTAAAAGAGTGGCATGTGTTAGCTCAACACCAACGAAAAAGGGTAAATTTATTCGACATCGCTACCCTCAACGTAGTAGACTCGAACGATTGAGAACTTATCCCATTATAATTACTATGGCTATCCTACAACGGAACATACATGGAATTAGAACACATCAACCAGAGCTTGAACCTTTGTTTAACAAGTATGAGCCTTTGGTGGTATGTTTGTAAGAGACTAAACTCCGTCCGCAAGACAGCTATTAGAGGTATACACCAGCACGGTGTGATCTTAAGAGGGCATTCCTGCGCGCGGGGCACTATGATGCTCATCAGAGATGATATATTCGTGGAATCTGTATCCATACAGTCTGACATCCAGTCAGTCGCTGTAAGGATAAACTGCCATCCATCCGATTTACCATTTGTAATATTTATCTGCCTCCAACTGACGATCTCTTGCCCAGTGATTTAGAAGATCTAGTTTCCCAACACCTTTTCTCCTTGGTGGGAGACGTCAATACCCAGCACCCTCTTTGGGGCTCACCTCGGGCTTGTACGAGAGGCAAATTAATCGCCGATTTCTTAGACATTTATAACCTAGTTCTTCTGAACACCGAAGAGCCTACCACCGGAAAGCCATGTCTTTCAGGCTCCTTCAACACTTTTTTCGCATTTTGATGTTGCGGTTTGTTCACTAAAGTTAGCAGTTTCCTTACAACGGAATATCATTTCATTTACACTCTAATAACCCTTTCCATGTCTTATTAGTTTCTTAACACAAGGTATATATTACTTACGTTTGCTTAGATGGCTTGGATCAAGCCAACTGGAACCTAAACTCCCAGTTGGCTGTGTTTAAGTACAATGAGCACAACTCTGTGAATGTTTTAGCCGAACATTTCATACAAACGGTTTTTAAGCTTTTATCAAAGACTAACTTTCAAATGAGGATTTAGTCACATTGATATCTAGTTTTTCCTACCTCTCGGCTTAGTTTTATATATTCATCTTTAATTCTGGCTTTTGCTATGCTTTTATATTAATCTCTATCTCTGGTCTTTACCATCATTTTATATTGGCCTTTGCCATGATCTGCTTTAAGGACGCTAATGACCTTGAAATTGAGCGCCCTTAAACACAAGTCATCATCATCTTACTCAGATTACTGACTACGTTTTTCCTTTGGGAATCCCAGTAGGTTCTTTCTGTATCTCGATAGGTTCTAAATTGTTTAGAAATACATCTTACTTCAAATTGAATGTGTCTGTGGTTGAACAACTTTCATCCTCAAACACATGCCAATTTTAATCAAGTTTCCCACATAATTGATTGCTAAAGTTACGTAGATAACTTCCTGCCTTCTTGTAGTAACAAAGGTATGTCTGTTACCCCTCATTCAGTATCTCAAGATTACTCGATATAATGAAATTATAAAGAGATTCACCTCTTTCATTTGTATCCGTACTCCCCACGTAATGTGATAGGAGTTAGCATCACAGCCAATTACCAATTGTAGTCCCTTAGAACAACAGGTTGCTACCAGCTGCTCTAACTCCTTCGTAGGAGGTAAGATAACATCATATCCTGGGAGGTAGACCGATGCAAATATAAACTCCCTCGATTCGCCTTCCCTCATTGATTTTACTCTGACTGTCGTAAGGTCCCTGGAACAAATATTCATTAACGGTAGTATATGTAAGTTATTTTAAGTAAGGTACAGATTCTCGGAGTCTTATCGGTTGTATTATAAATTAATTTTCCCCCAACCTCCTTAAGCCACTTAATTTCCCCTTTGTAACAACCAGGGTTCTTAGATGAGTGCCACATCATAGGTCTTCCTCCTCACATAGAGTACTGCAGATGCTGCCTTACTACGTTGAAGATTTACCTGCAGCATTCTCATCACTCCGTGAGCCTCTAAGAGTCTCTTGGTTTGTAGTCTCGTTTTTGCAATGCCTGTAGCCAGATCCTCTACAGATGGTTCAGAGATGTCTTTTACTGTTAAGTCTTCTTCTAGAAGTCCTTGAACAGTTTCAGGGGCTTTAATGTATCCATTTAAATCCCAGGAATATGGAGGAAAGACAATCGACCCCGGCAGAGCCCCCTATACCGGAACAAACCTGAATAATCTGGGAAAGCGCCTGATATCCCAGAGTTTCCGCTAGCGACACATGTCCCATGTGCCATTAACCCCTTCGGCACGGAAACGCTACGCATAATACCTTGGAGTTGGGGAGTTGGTTCACGGTCTCTTATTGGTTATTTGGAGACAGATCTGTCCAGCGTATCGTAGTCAGCCGACAACGCCGGTCAGGTCCCGGCTATTCACCACCTGCCGACGCGTCCGTTACCCGCGCAAGGTTCAGCTTTATGGGCTTAGGACCCCTCTTTTTATTTATTTGTGGACGCTGTTTAACTGCTGTGGTCCTTAGCGTCCCATTCTGTATTGGGCGTGAAAGCCTGGTAATTTTGTTCAGAGGCCTCCTTATCAGGCTTGAGGTTCTTTTACGTGCCGTAAACCTACGACATGGGACCATCAGCTTTACTTCGTTCCGAAGGAAGCCATGCTAAGGATTTTTACGCCCAAAGAAAATCCATCGCCCTCCGCCGGGTTTGGAATCGCGACCTCGGGATCTAGAGGCTAGCATGGTAACCGCTACACCACGGAAGACGTCGGCTTACGGCCCGTTAGGCTGCTTCTATCCGTCTACGAGTACTTTTATAGGTAGTTTTGAAAACATTTTAGGTCATCAATATCCGGACCCTGGTAATTACCAAAATGTTGTAACTTTATCTAGGTAATTCAAACGATACCAAGAGTGCTGGAAGTTAAAACTCGAACTATAAAGCTGAAGAAAAGTAAGAAGATTATTTAATTTCATGGGTTCCAGCTTATATGGAATGCCAGGAAACAAAGAGGATGATCTTAAGTCAAAAAGAAAGAAAAAAAATCTGATGTGTTACACTCACATGACTTTCTCTACTCTTGTACAAACTATTTTTACAAACGCTTATTCTCCATATGCTTCATGTTCATGGAGATATCGAGATGTCAATCTTATTGATAATTTTCTTGTAGATGCAAGGGGAATATGGTAGCTTTTAAGCGATAGTCAAATATTTTAACGCTGGTTGCTATGTGGCGCATTCCATTCTCTTTGCATGTCCAGGACATAAAAAAAATGAATAACGAATTTGAGAAAAAGTACAAGTATTGGAAAATTTAAGGGAATAACAAGCAATATCTCGCAAACGGTTCACTCAACAAAAGAAATGTATATGACATAAATTGTGTATTTTAACGCGATCTACATTTTTCATGTAGTAAAATTTTGTCTATCTCTTATGGTTTACCAGTTATGCAAAAGTCGTTCTTAATGAAGAATACTTTTGGAGACATTCCCAGAAAATTCGAGATATACATTTTATTTGTCATGACAATATCTTAAACATATGATATTTTAATCAAAATCGTTAGAGCCGTTTTTGAGAAAATTAAAATTTTCGAAAAATGTTCCATGTAAAGGGTAGTCTGGGGTGGGGGGAGTTTCTTGAAAACCTTCGTGTCGCATCTCTGAAAGATACTGAACCTAAAAACCAAGTTTGGTGTTTATCCGACTCTTCGTTTTTGAGTTATGCTGTTCACAGACACACAGACACACAGACAGACACACGGACATGTTTCCAAAAATGCTTTTTTTGGATTCAGTGAGTCTCAAAACATGTATTTCCGGTGAAATCTCGGTATCGAAATTTTGGGTGGAATACAATACTTCCCCTACTTACTATACGTAGTAGAGAAAGTAAAAAGAAGCACACTATTAAGCCTCGAAAACATCATTATCATTCCGCTCAACAAAATTACTTCTTCAGATGGAGACAACTGCAACTTAAAACAAACTAATAACACCGTGAAAAAGATAGCGAAGCTACAAAGCGAACAAATACCAGCAACTTCGGAGTGAAACAGTTGCAACATTCCGCATTATAATATAACGCGGCTTGCTAGAGAATGTCTGCATAGAATGAAGATCACTTATTCGCTTCGGGACCGGTGGTCAGTCACACAACTTTATTAGAAGTACACACAACGTGTCCAAAGCAGTGGTGGCGAGAATGTCTCCGTTCAATTCAATTTAATCACGAATTCCCGCAACATGCATGATACTATCCAGCAGCACTCAGATAGCCAACCAGAGAGGAAGAGACACTGGGAATCCAAACCACTAGCGATTCCCGTTTTTGCCATCCCTGATCTAAAGCATTAGATTAAGAGGTGATATACGTTTGCTTTTATGCTATTAGTATGGTGCACATCATTGGGGAATGCAAGAAAACTTAACAAGAAACTGATATTGTGGTCTTATAGTCGGAGAACGTGGAAGTACCCGGGCTTTTATTAAAACTTGGCGTAATTTTGATTTACGTAATGAAGCAATAAAACAAATTGCAATCGTCACTACTAAGGCTCGGTATACATTACTGCGGCATCATCAATGAAGCCAGAAATTAAAACTGAATATCCATTTGTCATCTTAAAAAGTGCATTCAGCTATTAATTTATTTTCTCTTTTTGGATTCTCTCAAAAATTCCTTTGAATCAGCGACTGAAAAATGCAATGCTAGCGCCGGGATTTGAGCCAGATCTCCCAGTTTCCGTCCGGTTGCTCTAACAATTGAGCAAACAAGATAATATGCGTTATGACTTAAATTCCCTAGCTGATTCGCATTTCTCCCGGTAAACCTCAAGGAGATCTCAAATTGTATTGAGATGACATATCCCAATGGCGACTTACAATGCTGTAAATGCTTTAATTCCATTAACGGTTATTTTATCACTAATTGTTTTTTCATAAATGAATACACACTGTGTATTAAGTATACACTTCTGCTGTATTAAGTAATCGTTTTGCTATCCTCTGTCCTCAGTAAATTGTAAACACATGGTTACTGTTGTTATTTTGAGAGTAAATAAAGAAATAAATATACAGAACGAATGGGATTAGGTAATGGTTTTTAAACGGATAATTCTTCACAGTAAAATGTACAATGCTCTTTCACTTTAAGAAAGGTGAGTGTCTGTTGTGCTATCTATTAAACCTGGATTGCTGCAACAAATTCATCGTCGTCGTCGAAGTCTAGTCAGGGATTAGGTACCCATGCCTGTTCCGATCTCAAAAGATTGCTGCCATTTTGATTTGGGACGCCCTATACTTCTTTTGCTGTATAATATATGACTTGTCTGGCTATGTTGCTTTCGGGTCGTTTCTCTAAGTGATTTTTCCATTTTATCCTATATTCAGCTATCCTTTCATTTATTGAGAAAATACCCAGCTCCGTTCTGATGTCTTCACTTCTCTCCTTATCATTTAATTTATAACCTGCCACTAATCTAAGAAATTTCATTTCTCTTGCCTGGATACACTTGCAGTCACTTTTTGTTAGGGTCCAGGTTTCGGATCTAGAGTAGAACAGAAACCGCCATAATTTGTAAAACTTTAGAAGTGTATCCTTCCTTACTTTCCCCTTTAATGTTCTTATAATAGTGCCATATATTATTTAAAAGTTATTTATTTTTCTCTCTATATCATAATTAAAATTATAACTTATTATACATTCTAAATAACTAAAAGTATTAAATTGTTCAATATGCTATTGTTCATTACTACTTTTAACAAATACATTATAATCCATTTTCCTTTATTGTTTCTCTTAAAATTTAAGGATAAGTGATGTTTTGGCGTGATTCATAGGAATGATCTTGGTAATCGTGTGCGCATGACGGTGTGGAATCCAGTCCTTGCAGCGTAAAGATATGCTAAACTTTCAAACACACCACTTGCGTTGCGCGACGCTGCAACTTTGTATTATAAAATACAGATAATATCCTCAAAATTAGAAAGACTTAGCAACATTGATAACATAAGGTTTATTGTATACCTGGTTTCTGTTAGCTCTTAAAAGGAGGGTGCTCCACCTTCTTCCACCCCGTGTACTAAGACTCTCTTCGCTTGCTTATTCCTAGTTTCTGGTGCCAAAACGTTATACAATAGGCTAGTAATTTTCCAAGGATGTCTGACATTAATTTATTACATACTAACTGTCATTAAAGCAATCGGTCACATGCGAAGCACTTTCAGTTCTGGATGTACAACACTAAATGAGTCCCACTCACTCGTTAAAAGTAATTGGCCTATCACTTAAAGAACTGCCTGAATCGCACACACAATGGGGGTTAGGGAGATGGTGGGGACAAAGTGGGATAAGTTAAAAGTGATGCATGATTGCCCCCCACCCACTTAAACTTCAGTTCCTGCTTTTGCTACTCTTTCACAAAAGTGCAGTTAGCCAATTGGAAGCTTAACCCTCTAGAGGTGAAAGTGCTCTCCAGCCTCATTCATGGGCAACTTTTCAGTGCAAGTGCAGATACCAGTTTGCCGGATGACTTTCGACAGCCGTTCGAAGGACTGACATTGCAAACTGCATCTGAATTAATAGGTGATTGATTTTATTCACGGGAGGACAAAATAGCAAAATCGAGGTAAGAAGAGAAATAAATATTCACCCATAAATCGCTGTTTAATATATTTGGTCCTAAAACTGCAAATATATTCGTGTAACTTAAGAGCGAACAGATATTTATGCACTTCTAAAATGCAGGCGCCTTTATTGTTGATTTTACGAGAAATATGTTACGGTATTATCAATTTACTTATTTCTAAATGTCTAAACGGGAATAAAGCAGAGTTTGCACTCGTCCAGATTTGACCCGGACATTCCGGAATTCATAGACATTATTAGATATTCAGAGAAAGACCGTCCTAACACTTAAATGTTCGGAAACTCTTATATGCTGTTTCAGTTATATTATGCTTATATTGGATGTATTTTTATTAAGGAATGCTGCTTCTGCGTAACAAATCTATTGCGTTTGGCTAAGCATAAAGTCTTTATGCTTATCTGTTTTATTTGCAGGTTTTATTTAATACTCTAACAATAAACTTCTATAAACTTTGGAGCAAGCACTAGTTGTAGTACTACGATATATTCCAATAATTCAAGTCTTATTCCGTTTTGTATAAGACGTTGAGTTTATGCACGTATTTATATAATGAATGCAATATAAATTTATTGATTGTTCTCTGCTGTGACATCAGTAATCATAAGAGAACAGCAACCTTGGCACTATGAACGCATCTGACAAATGTTGGGGGTTAACGCTAATGTTATAATGAAAGAAGGCTAGATGAAGAAGGTAACTTTGTCACACCATGCGTAATTTCTACTAAACATTTATTTCTTTAAATTAAAATATTCTTGTTTGCTTGTTACTAATATTAATATTAAAAGTGAAATTAGATATAATACATGCAGTTAGTTTTTAAAAATCTGCGCGAAGCTACACCGTTAGACAAAACATGAGCAGGTACACGGAGTGTAAATTTGTTTTAGATCCGCTCGGCTCCACGGTCGATTCACACTGGCATCTCTGCGTTTCATGGTCATAATGGAGTACTCATTGACAAACGTATGCTCATAACGAGTCGTTATAAGCAGATATCTAATAGTGAAAACTACCGACGTTCCTATGAGCGATGTGTTTATTTATTTAATATTTACTTATTTCGTTTATTATATATTCGTTTATTTTTCCGTGTAACCGCAGTGTTTATCATATACGTGATAATATAACTTCCAATAATGGAAAGACTTGTTTGATTTGAATATGCTCACGCACAAAAACCAACGTATTCTTCTTTGTCTTCAATAAAATATAAAGTTAATGAACACTCTTGAATGAAAAACCAAATAATAGTGTAAATTAACGTAATATCGTGTAAATCAAGGTGATTAAGTTAAGTGTTTTTTATTGTTGTTTGTTTAAGTTTTAACATGGTTTAACCTGGTAAACTACATCAGACGATCAATGAATGGAATCAGTGAAATATGCTCAAACAAGCCAGGGTTCCTTAATTATCCAAAATTCGTCTATTCAGGATAAGGTAAAACCTCGGAAAAAGCTTATCCATGTAGCTCACCCTAACCGAGATTCGAACTTGCGACCTGTTGAATGCAAGGCACGCACGCTACTCCAACACCACGGAGGTTGACAATTTAAGTTTTTATATTATGTATACATGCCTTATAATTCATGTATATCTTGAGCGTTAAAAAACGTAGTCTTCTTCTTCTTCACTGTACAATTTAGGCAGAACTGTTTCCTATTCATAGTATGTCTTTCCATCTTTCCTCGGGACTTCCTATGTCTCGATGTCCGATGTTTCATATTGGTGTGCTGATTTTGGAAATCTTGTTTAGTCCATACGATATAAGTGCTGTTTCCAGTTATTTCGATATTGTTGAATTTTGTCATGTATGGAATGTGTAATTCATTTCTGATATCTTCATTTCGTATGTGATCTAGTCTTGTACAACCATTAGTCCTTATCAAGAAAATTAATTTTTGCACTCTGAAAATATGTAGTAACGACCTATGTTAAGCATCAGACGTAGACACGTGCGTTTGACTGCTCACGACACACGCCCAGAATTATACCATTTTCCTTTTTATCGCATATCTTCAAAACGAATGTAGGTTGGGAACATGGAGAGACAGCGCTTAACGGATGCTTCTGGTATTTTCCGAGAAGCATTCCACTTTCTGGCTATTGCACTTCTTATTTTTGTTTGTTTGTTTCTTTCTTTCTTAGGATCCACATAAAAACATAAATATAGACATATAATTAAACTACTAGAAAATGTTCGAACGATTTTCTATTGTGAGTGAATAATTTAACTGCATAATGAACTAGTCTGAAGCAAAAAACCGAATTTCTGAGCTTTTGTTTATATATATTTATATTACTTCTGCACGCAGAATAACTAAACCGGCTGTTATGAAAATTGGTTAATAACATAGTAATGTCTCATATAAGGTATATTATTATATAGAAAATAGACTACAACTATGGCATCTTACTTATTTTTCCAAAGAAAAAAGACGAAAAATTATAAAATCGAAATATCTCGCTTATTGTTACTCTTTTTTTTTAATGTTACGCAACTAAAGTTTATAAGCACAATGTTTGGGACGAATTTTTTATTTAATATATTTTGATACGATGAATATTTAATAAGTTATGTCATGTGTGTGTCTGTGTGTGTGTGAGAGAGAGAGAGAGAGAGAGAGAGAGAGAGAGAGAATTCAAAGCGCGCTGAATATCAAACTTCGTATTTAAGTTTAGCAACTTCAAAGGATACGATATGAATTTTTTCAAGTAAATCTTCCCACCTCAAACTACCCTTTACACATAAAAATGCTCTTTATTTTTTATTTTCTCAAAAAGGGCCCTAAAGATTTTGATTACAATACTGTATGCTGAAGATATGAGGATAACAACTAAAATGTTTATCTTGAACTTTCCACGAACAATCTATAAAGTCCTCTTTCTTCTGAATGAATTCTCTACATTTTTGTATAACTGGTAAATCACAAGATAAAGCATAAATATAGTAGATAAAGCATTACAAAAGAGAAAGTGTAGATCTCGTTAAAACACACAATTTATATCCATATTTTTGTGTCATTATTAATTTCTGAAATATTCGTTGTTATTGGTCCAAATTTTCAAGTGTTTTATAGCTTTCTGACGTGCTAAGTCGCCATCGTTTGTTTTTCGTGGCCATGCAAAGTGGGGAATTTCACGCTAGCATATAGGGATCTACTTTTTAAACATTTGAAAGGATGCTGACATTGGCACCAAGATACTACAACCTGTTCAGGGAACAGATTTTGGGAAACAAGTAAAGCATCCTTTCAAATGGGGTTGTACAATAAGCCTGTTAGGCTGTGGTACGGCACGTTGATAAAACTCCAACAAAAACCCCCGTCATCTAATCTAATCGCTTTAGCACCCTGTATCTCCCTTTTTCCGTACAACGAAATGTGTAATGAAACCATTTCTACAAATGCTTTCTGGGCTAATATGAAGCAAATAGAAGAATAGTTTTGTAAAAGTATGGGTGGCGAAAGTCATGTGAATGTAACGCTCGCATTTTTTGTTACTATTTTTGCGTAGAATCGATTACCATTAGAACAGTGTATTTCCGGTTACACTGCAAGCGTAAGAACAAGACAGGCGCTTGTTGGGGTTGAAACCCCTCTGCTAAGACAATGTAAAAAGTAATAGCAAAAATAGCTGCGTTAAAATAATAATAACACATTTCTAGGTTGGGGGAACGAGATACTTCCTAATCGTATCTGGTAGCGCTATATTTACGCCACATGTCTTGGACAATATGACCAAAGGTGACAGCAACAGAAATTGTACTTTAGATGGCGTTGGAACAACCATGTTAAGATATCAGGGGCATGTTTCCGTTCCGGTGCTACATTTGAGTGGTTTCCAAATGACTGTAATATCTCCCAGTTTAGAACATAACCAGGAACCCTATTTTGTAGTGAAATGAGATGGCCTGCAAGGCAACGTAAAATACTTCATAGTGGTCATTAATTCTCATGTCACAAAACGTTTTCCACTTAAAATACGCAAAACATCTTATCCTAATTTTAATTTCAATTGCTGCATCTTAATCTGTGAATATAAAATCGATTTATTTAAATATTTCAACTCAGAATTCATTCATATTTATCATTTGAATTGACACAAATTGTTTAAAGAATAGATCCCTATACATACCCCCCCCCCGCTTCAATAATTTTCTGGTTACACTACTGCTGTGCACTGCTAAACCTCTTACTTACATTTCACTTATTAAAACTCGCAACAAAAGTTTTTATTATCTGTTTTCAAAATATCACATGGCATGCGAGTAATACAGAGGAAAGAGAGGGGGTAAGGGAGAGGAAGACGTTGATAGAGAGCAGAAAGGGAGTTAAAGAGGAGGAAGTGACGGAAAGGAATAACTGCATTTAATGTAATAACGTGGCAAAGCTGGTGTTCTGCCGTTATGCTTCCATTCTCTACGTTGATCGGACCAAATACTTTTAGAAAATAAGAACTTCGAACCTAGCATGGAAATCTAATAAACTAAATTATATAATGCAGAAATAATCTATTAAATAAAATTAAGTAACACAACTGTAAAAATCTTGCGGGACGCGTCCCCGCCGCCTCCCCTACCGCCTCCCCATACAAAGTGTTCAGTTATCTTATTTTTTATCATAACACGTAAGTATGCCAAATAGCATAATTACAATCATGATTAAATATGTGTGACTACTGGCGAATATTTTCATCATTTGTTGATGGTCAACAAAATGCAAAACTGACATAAATTATTAAAACCTTGTGACAGCACTGAAATACTAATAAGCTCGAGGCCTTTTCAAATAAAATGGAATGCGCCGAACATGGTTAAAATGTCTGTTGATTCCAAAAATCATAAAGTGAAGGTTTGAAGAGTAAATTTTCCAAATTAAATAACTGTTTCATACAACATTTCGAGTAAAATTAAGCTATACATATAAATGGCGAGGTTATCATTGTTTTCCAATATTTTCGGCACCATCACCATTACTGATTGCTTGAAACTCGTACTAAGGTGATTTCCTAACTAAAACCACTCCTAATAATTGGAAAAAGTAAAATAATATTCAAACTGAGCCTGCCTCCTTACCTCGTTCAGGAATTCTGAACTACAAAGGAATAAATCCCATTTTTAGTATAACGAAAACAAATCTGTGATACTTTTGCAAGAGTACAATTATAATTATTGCTATTTCTATATTAAGAAAATATGTTCATAATTGTTGACATTAATTATTATTTACTTTCCTAATGTTTTTATGATTTGGAAATATCCCCTTGATAAACAAATCATTACAAAAAGCGTTTCTAAACATTATACCTGCTTTTTAAAGCAGTTTATCACAGTATCATTAGCAAATGTTAAATTGTGCAACGCACTTATTGGCTAGGCAACTGCTAGTGAGTTCTCAATCACGGTCATTCTCGTGTGTAGCACACCACACCCTGAGCACAATGGAATGTGCTGCCAATTTTTAACACTGCACAAAGCTTGTGTTGTTACTATTAAATATTATTATTATCATCATTATTGCTGTTTAAAAATTCACATGGTGAGTGCGAAGGATTCCGAAATTGTCCTATTGTTTACATCATTTATGTTCCATAAGGCACTTCCACTCTAAAGTGACAGGGCAGGCGGAAATTTTTATTTTATTTTAGACACACACAGAGCTAAGATGATCTGAATACCAAGAGGTATTATTATAGGAATATGTATATCATCCATAATTAATTCATAGAAATGACGTCACGTGCCTTTATTTAGGTCTCTAGGCCAAGTGGTGTTTTAGGATTTCAAAGCTATTTTTCTCGTTTCCTATTTTGCTACGTTTTTGGAGCTTCAGAATGTTCCACACCATATAGTTTTTACTCAATTTCTTTCAGACTTTTAAAAGGGATACTAAAAGCTATAAAGAAAAGCATTGGATGTGATTTTTTCTTTTATTATGCTATCTACTACTGTACTAATTACCACCTGCCTTCTTAACATTACTAAATAAACTTTTGCAAAGTTAATACTTTTTTTTCTCAAAATTAAAATAGCAGCAAAAAGGTATGTTTTAAAGATTTTCTTTGTAATGTTCATCTGCATCAGAACATATATAAAGTTAAGGTAGTGAAATAATTAATAACTTTCAAATTACTGGTGATACTGCAATGCAAATTTTTGTGTATGTTGTTCTTTGTATTCTTGGGGGAAATGCATGGTTATAATAATTGTAGAATTTAGAACTGTTTTCTTACGGATGCCCTTAAAATGCCTGTTGAACCACTACAAGGCTTTATAAGATCGGTAACTGGGAGGGAAGTTGTCACTCATTACCATGTATTATTATTATTATTATTATTATTATTATTATTATTATTATTATTATTATTATTATTGATACAGTAAAACCCCACTTACCCTAACTACGCTTAATCGAAACCTGGCTTAACCGAAACGGCGGAAGAGGGAACAAAGTAACTAAGTAAGAAAGAAGGAAAGAATGAATGAACGAAAAGATACGAGACACTCAAATTGGCGGCGACAACGTTGCTGTGGAAATTGGCATTGTTATTTTGTCTCAAGCCTAGCTTCCAACACAGGTACTTGGTGCAGTTAATTCTCACCCCCTAACCCACGTTACAATAAATATTGTATAGTTACGAGTGTAACAAGTGTTAATTGCTTGCATACGCATTCAGTTTTATTTTACTCTTGGTGTTGGTCAGTGAGGTTTATTTGCATTTAAGATGTCAGCGAAAAGAAAGCGTGTTGTAATGCGTATTAAACAGAAACTCGAAGCTGTTAGCGACAGATTGGCAACGGACGAAGGATTCAAAACATTAGAGGTAGAAAGGACTACAAATTCGTACTCATATCTTACGGAAAATATTGAATTACAGTACTATCAATAATACAAATCTTTTTGTTTTTAGGTTGCCTTACTTTAATGCTACAAAGTAGTGAATCAACACAAACAAATGTAATACTTAGCAGACGATGGCGTGATACTCGTAGCTGCTCGCAAGCGTTGCGAGAAACAATTTCAGAAAAAGTGATGTACCGATTTTATGAAATAGTCTTTATAAATACTGTAATGCAGATTGTAATACTGTATAAAATAGTAGGTTTTGCATTAGTTTGTTTTAATTTAACATTATTACATGTATTTGGAATACAAGCATGTTCTTCGTTTTGCTGCTTAAAATCGTTACCATCGATTACCCGGAAGGCCCTGCCAAATTTGGTTCGATTAAGCGGAGTTCTATTGAATTATTATTATTATTATTATTATTATTATTATTATTGTTGTTGTTGTTGTTGTTGTTTGCAAATTACGTGAAACGAAAAATTATTTCAAAATAAGTTCAACATTACAACGCACTCATTTAGGTACTTGGAATTGAACGCCGCTATTCTCACGCTAAACTATTCCCACGTCATATAAAAACAGGCGAGATAACTGCACAGAATGCAAGGAGAGCACGTTGTTTCCAGTAGCTGTTAGACATCCGAGACGTCTGTAATATGAAACCTACCTCCGTAGTAAGATCCGAGCTCGGATCTCGTTAGGGTGTTTTGTCTGGATAAGGAATTTCCAGGTACTGCTTCTTTTTCTCTTAGAGAAAACGTCGAGTAACTCTCAGCTTACCGAGCGAATTGGCTCCGTGGTAACGTCTGAGGTTAGCATTCGGAGAGCCTCGGTTTCGATTCCCGTCGATCGTCACTCTAACCTGATTTTGGGTTTTCGTGGTTTTCCCTGGTCGGTGGTTTCTCATATACCATAATTTCGTTTCCCTAATTTCCTTTCATTGCGTTTCCTTTTGATTTTTCAGGTGAGCTTCTACGTTTCATGGCATAGAGCGGTGCCCTAGGACAAATGGCGCGGATGCTTGCTTCAAGGAAAGAGTATTGCTCGTGCACACTAGAGAGCTATCTGGTTGGGCATTCATCTCTCTCTCTCTCTCTCTCTCTCTCTCTCTCTCTCTCTCTCTCTCTCTCTCTCTCTCTCTCTGGGCAAATCCAGTAGTGAGACGGCTCCTACTGTTAGGGACTCCGCACGTCTCTGTGGCCTGTAGCCTCATATGGTTCCTTCACTTCAGCCCTTCCTCCTGGGAGTGGTAGCCACAATACATCTCACGTAGCCTGCAATGCGGGAGGTGTCCCCCTTCGTTGTATAACTTATACCCTAACTCTCAACTCAGTAGACTTTGGGTTCATTTGAGCACCATTCATCCGTTTCATTCACCATCTTAGCAGATCTGAGTCGTTAAAAGTAACATTAAACATTGACGCAGTATTTTATATCACAACACTGTAAATGCCAGAGTGATTGTAGTGTAAATTAGCATTATTGTATGACAATGATTTGAGATGTTTGTTAATTATAAGCATTGTTAGGAAATAAGTTTACACGGCCTCACTAAAACTGACAATAGGAGCGGATAACAATGAGCGAGGGGGTGAGTTGTTTATTAATTAGAAGAGACAAGCAAATGACGTCAGATTAGCGCGCTTTTCTTTAGAAATGGAGGGAATATCTTCCCTAGAGCATATGTGTTCGTAATTTTGATTGGATATAAAAATAGACGCTAATGTTGGCGCGTTGTATTAACCAATAGCAGCTCTGTTATAATGTTTAGGCATATCGGGGTGAGGGAGTATAAATTCCGTGATAAAGGCGGGTAACACACAGTCCAACAGAATCATTCGCGGGTTGCACGTCGCGCAGTTCCACAGAATCATTCACAAGGCAAACGTCGCGCAGTTCTACAGAATCTCTCGCGTCGTAAAGTTAGTTAAAAGATGTGAAATACGCGAATTAATAATGTGCGGCAAATAAGTGATTATAGTTACATTCGAAAATATAACAGTTTCAGTCGGGCGTGTATCAAGAGTAATTATGTGAAATTAATTAATTGTGACGGCAATAAAAGTGTAAAAACAAATTCTTTTATCAGTGTTATCTTTTAGTAACAACTCCTTTCCGTTTACACACCCTGTTTAAGAGATTTGCTCGACTTGTAATAATAGCTAGCCGGAGGACAAAGAACCCAAAATTCAAACTAGTAATACAATAACAGACGCTCAGTAAATAAGATAACACGACGTTACCGCGACAACATTAAAAAGAAGGACAGAAAGAAAAGAAAAGCGCACAAACATTGTATTAAACGTGTAGCATCATTTTTATTATCGCACACTAACTTTCTTTGAAAATACAACCGATATTCCTCTGAACTCATTAACATGTGATATCCTATGTACTGATTAGTTGATGAGAAGTAGTGTACGTTTGTAGCACAGTTCTGTGAGAATATTTAGTTTATTGTTAACAGTCGAAAAAGTTATACGTGTTTTCGAGTGCTCGGCGAATTTTTACTTTCGAAAAAGATGGATCAAAGAATTTGCATTAAATTTTGCTTGAATTGCAGCACTGCATTGGAAATGTTGACTGTGGCTTTTGGCGAACCTATATGAGCGAGACAAGAGTGGTTTACAAGTGGTATAAACGTTTCAGAGGGTCGAGAAGACGTTGAAGGTGACGATCGCCCTGGACGCCATAGCACATCAATTACTGACGACAATGTGGAAGAAGTAAAGAAGATTGTTCTGGAAAATCGCCGAATCACCATCAGAGAGGTTGCTGATGATGTCGGCATATCCCTCGGCTCATGCCAAGCAATTTTTCGGATGTTTTGGACATGAAACGTGTAGCAGCAAAGTTTGTTCCGAAATTGTTGAATTTCGAGCAAAAACACGTTGCGTAGACATCGCTCAGGCGTTGCTGAATGAAGTCGAAAATGATCCAGAACTTCTAAAGAAGGTTATAACAAGTGAAGAAGCATGAGTGTATGGGTATGACATCGAAACTAATCGTCCCAATGGAAACTGCCTGAAAAGCCAAGACCGAAAAAATTCGACAAGTTCGATCACATGTGAAGGTTCTTCTCACTGTTTTCTTCGATTGCAATGGGATGGTGCATCAGGAGTTCCTGCCTTATGGTCCTACGGTCAATAAGGAATATTACTTGGAAGTTATGCCCGTTTGCGTGAAGCAATCCGAAGAAAAAGCAGAATTGTGGCAAAACCACTCGTGGAAATTGCATCACGATAATGCACCCGCTCACACCTCAATGCTTGTTCGTGGCTTTTTGGTAAAAAACAAAACCGTTATGCTGCCTCAGCCACCGTATTCGCCGGACATGGCCGGCTTCTTTTTATTCCCGAAACTGAAGAGAACCAAGAAAGGACGAAGTTTTGCCACCATTGATGAGATAAATACAGAATCGCTGAAGGAGCTGAACGCCATAACGAAAAGTGACTTCCAGAAGTGCTTCCAAGATTGGAAAAAGCGCTGGCACAAGTGTATTATATCTGAGGCGGATTGCTTTGAAGGAGTCACAGTTGATGTTGATGATTAAGTAAAAATTCTTTAAGAAAAACAAAAATGTCCGTTACTTTTTGAGCTCACCTGTATACAACATACTATCCCATTAGGATGCGAACCATACATTGTGGCTTGTATCGTTCATTATTAGATGCAGTTAGTCCATCCACCTTATGATAATGCGAACCATGCATTGTGGCTTGTATCGTTCGTTATTAGATGCAGTTAGTCCATCCACCTTATGATAATACAATCCATGCATTGTGGCTTGTATCGTTCGTTATTAGATGCAGTTAGTCCATCCACCTTATGATAATGCGAACCATGCATTGTGGCTTGTATCGTTCGTTATTAGATGCAGTTAGTCCATCCACCTTATGATAATGCGAACCATGCATTGTGGCTTGTATCGTTCATTATTAGATGCAGTTAGTCCATCCACCTTATGATAATGCGAACCATGCATTGTGGCTTGTATCGTTCGTTATTAGATGCATTTAGTCCATCCACCTTATGATAATCTAATGGGTTACATATCTATTAGGATACCATAAGAATCTGAACAAACGTTAGGTCCAAACCTGCGTTTGTGAGAACGGGTTCCCCTTAAATAAATTATTGGTTTGCCGTCCCATACAAGATATTCCCGGTATCATTTTGAATCATCCGGTATGTATAATGAAGTGGATTTTACAGAAGCTCTTAACGGTGTGTCAGACTTTCATATCCTTGGGGTGTCACCACAGATAATTGATGCACACCAGGCCGAAAAAATAAATCTATAGTACGTCAATGACGGATATGCAGAAACTGCGTCGGAGGATCATAGCTGATTCTGCAACGGGCATTTCGGAGATACTAGAAAACACGGATAAAAATTAAACACAGCTAGACGTCTTTTGCGCCACAAGAGGTACACACATAGAAATGTATTAATAGCCACATCAATCTTTGGAAGTCCCGGTGTCATTTATTGCAAGCAGCACTGCAGTATGTACTACTATATTGTCCAGTGAGTTAATACATTTCGTTTCGTCCCGAATGTGTTTAACCGAAACAAAAACCATTAGCACTTTCAGGCCTAATTGCTTCTGGGACTCTGTTATTGAGCCCTGTTAGACATTACTGACGGGAGTGACTAAACCTTGCATCTATTCTGTTGCCATGGTACCATTGAAAATGAAACTGAAACATTCATGAGCACAGAATCTTAGTTTGTTTTAATGATAAGCTTTAAAGTTTGAAGATTACCTGCAGTAAATTTTAAGACAAGTTAGTTAGGTATTGGAAAATAAAAACGAAATTTTATTGAGCCACCCTCTATAGCTGCCAAAGGTGAAGACTTTACATTTAAATGTAAAGATCATGCAAAAATAGAAAAAAACATCTGAAGTGTTGTACTAACATGACTTTCTCTACTCTTGTACAAACTATTTTTACAAACGGTTATTCTCCATATGCTTCTGTTAATCGAGATGTTAATCTTATTGCTAATTTGCTTGTAGGTGCAAGGGGAATATGGTAGGCTTTAAGCGATAGTCAAATCTTTTAACAGCTGGTTGCTATGTGGAGCATTCCATTCTCTTGCATGTCCAGGACAACAAAAAAAAAAGAACGAATAACGAATACCCGCTTGAGAAAAAGTATAAGTATTGGAAAATTCAAACAAATAACAAGGAATATCTCGGAAATGGTTCACTACAGAAAAAAAATTGTATATGACATAAATTGTATGTTTTAACGGATCTACATTTTTGTGCAGTAAAATTTTGTCTATCTCTTACGGTTTACCAGTTATGTGAAAGTCATTCAGAATGAAGAGGGCTTTTGGAGAAATTGCCGCAAAATTCAAGATATAAATTTCATTTTCCATAAAAATATCCTAAACATATAATATTTTAATCAAAATCGTTAGTCTTTTTGAGAACATAAAATGTTCGAAAACACCAAGTTTGGTATTTATCCGACTTTTCGTTTTTGAGTTATGCTGTTCACAGACTGACAGGCAGACACACACGCGGACATGTTTCCAAAAATGCTTTATTTGGATTCAGGACACCTCAAAACACGTATTTCCGATGAAATCTCGATATAGAATTTTTGGGTGGAATACCTACAATACTTCCCTACTTACTATACGTAGTAAAGAAAGTAATGTATCTACTCTTTGTTGATTACAACAATTTAACACTTTCAGTCTAATTCTAATGATTGAATTACAAGCACAAGTTACTTTCACTAAAATATAATTTTTACAAGTAAAATTAATCCTTAGAGGTAATCTGCTTACTTTTACTCAATTATCTACATTTCGTGCCTAACATTCATCATTGGTTGTAATATTCAGTAACTTTCCAAACTGCCTAATCGTTGTCCATGCCTCTTTTTACAACATTCGTTACTAGAGCATGACTCGAAAGCAATGGCTGAACGGTGTTCGTGCAGAAATTTCACTGTTTTTACCGACAGTGCAGGCATGCATTTAGTAGTGTCAGTTAAGTTTATTTTTATAAGGCGGTGTTGAATGGCAACTTTTCTTATTACATATTTCCGTAATTTGATACTTGCTGACCTGCTTTAGCATTCAAAGCTGTTTCTCTTTACGCTCAGCACCGCTTAGCTAGAAGAAGAGGAACTATTATACTCAAAACAAAATTGCACTAGAAATACGTCCTTGAAGTCCTCTGAATCCAAAAGCGTTTATAATTCTTCTATCACTTCTCTATGGTAGGCGTAGAAGGTATTGTATTGCATTCCGCTCAAAAATTCTGTATCAACATTTCAACAGAAATATACTTTTCGAGGTCCCCTGAAGAAAAAAGGTATTTTTAGAAAACGTAGGGGTACCTGTGTCTTCTTGCCCACCTACCTACTTATCTGATTGTCTCTGAACAGTATCACTCCAAAACGAAAAGTCTGATAAACACCATATCTTATACTTGAATTTGAAGTTTAAGGCAATAAGACAAACAGTTTCATCAAATTATCCTTTATATGGACAAATTTTCGTCTATTTTATTTTGCAAAAGTGGTTCAAAATTTTGATTAAAATCTATTATGATAATTATTATTATTATTATTATTATTATTATTATTATTATTATTATTATTATTATTGAGATACTTATATGACATATGAAACGTGTATTTTGAATTGAATATCTTAGCTTGTGAAGTGCTCTTCGTTTTTATTTATTTATTTATTTATTTATTTATTTGTTTATTTATTACTTTCTCTACTACGTAAAGTAAGTAGGAGAAGTATTGTATTCCACCCAAAATTTTGATGTCGAAATTTCACCGAGAATATATGGTTTGAGGCCCCCTGAGCAAGTTTAGAAAAAGTCTCTGCGTGTGTGTCTGTGAACAATACCACTCAAAATCGAAAAATCGGATAAATATCAAACTTAGTATTTAAGTTCAATATCTTCCGAAGATGTGACACGATGTTCAAGAAAATCTCCCAACCCATACACCCATGGAATATTTTTCCAATTTTTTTATTTTGTAGAAATTAGCTCTAACCATTTTGATTAAAATAACATATTACAGATATTTACATAACAAATAAGATGTATACTTGAATTTTCTGAGAATAACCTGTGAAGTCCTCTTCAGTCGGAATGAATTTTGTGTAATCTTGTAAAACCGGTAAACGTTAAGCGATAGACGAAAACGTATACACAAAAAAATGTAGCGCTCTTTAAAACACACAATTCATTCAAATAAAAATTGTTATTGCATCAGCCATTTCCGAAATATCCGTTATTAATGGTTCGAGTTGTTCAATGCTTAGACGTTCTTTTAAGGGGACTGGGCACTGATTGTTATACGATTTCAGCATTTCAATACATAACTTTAGTTGAATATTTCCAAACTTCTACTGCTTAGATTAAAATGAAATTTGGCATGAATGTGCAGTGATTCATTGAAATTCCAGTGCCATAAACAATAACTACATCATTATTTAAAATGGCCATGAAAAGGTCATAACTAATACATTGTCTTTGAAACACAAAATACAATGTATCTAATACTTACGGTACACTTTACTTCATCAATACTCAAAAATATTTCTTGCGTATATTTTAGGACAAGTAACCTAAATTTACTTAAATATTTCTGATTGTATTGAAGAGAAAAATGTCTGAACTCTAGTAATTTTAAAATTTTGTTTACACAAATAATATTTTTAAATTTATGTTTTCAATTTTTCTAATAATAATAATAATTGCATTTGTAGAATACATGCTTCAGCAACTGCAGTAAAAGTTTCATTAAAATAGGTTCTGTAGTTGTGAAGAAAAGTGCACTTGTGTTTGAAAATTTTCAAGTTGCGGAGAACTCATTTAAAGAGAAGTATGTCATAGATTGGCTCCACCAGCTAAGTGGGCATAACCCAGCACGCCGCCATATTTAAATGGACTATTTAAAGTCTTAAATGTGCAGATACCCTTACAATATATATATATATATATATATAGGGTGGACCATTTAAGTTGAGACTGTACAATATTTCCAAAACTAAGCGTTGTAGGGAAAAATGTCTTGAATAAAAGTTGCTTGATATTATGGGGAAAAGTAAATGCCACTACTCGCGTTTTATTTGGAGGATGTTATGATGGTCATTTTAAGGTTAATTTAAGTTGACCCTAATTGTAGGTTCCCCTTTATATATACATACATATGTAATTTTAAAGAGGAATATTCCGACTTTTTTTAAGATGCAAAACAAAAAAAATCAATGTTTGAGCACAAATCACTGTCCAGTCCCCTTAAAGTCCTGTCGATTTTCAACTGTTTCTCGCGATGTGATGCAAAGAGTATGGAGTTTTAAGGCCAGCGTATAGCGTCCAGTTTTTAAACATTTGACCATCGCTGTTCCCTTTGTATCCATAACGAAATCTGTAATGCAGCTATTTTCGGAAAGGTTTATCTCGATTAAAATTAAGTAGATATGAAAATATACTTTCGTAAGAATAATTCGTATACCCACTAATAAACCAAAGAGGGTGAAGAAATACATGCGAATATAACACATGTTTTTAATGTTCCATTTGTATACCGCCTTTAATATCTAAGGTCATATCAACGGCTTTGCCTTTGGAATAATTGCTTATCGGTAATGATGTTCACTCATTTACTATTCCGTTAATATTTGGGTTTGTTTACGTTGGATTTTCTTTATAAAAATTAAATTCACACACACACACACACACACACACACATTTACACTCTCACTCATACCTCCACACTCTATGGAGGACAGGAAATAAACTTGGTTAAAGAAATACACACGCACACACACACACACATATATATATAAAAGGTTACAGTATACTATATAACTTGGAACTTGGAATTGAATGTGTGTGTGTGTGTGTGTGTGTGTGTGTGTGTGTATGCGCGCTTGCGCTTGCGCGTGTGAATGCATAACTAAAAACACGAAAATCGGAATAAATGTAAATATTCATACTTGAAAAACCACATTTTAAGGATATTAAGCGAAAACTTTAAAGAAAATTAACTCTTTATATGAATTGCCCGTCATTTTTAAGTGTTTAAAATTGAGGGATTCTCCTTTTTTTTTGACATTAGCTCGAGACAAATAAAAGCCAGCTTGTGATATAAACAGTTGTATACTATTGTTTGCAATCCAATCCGTATTGCCTAATTTGAATTAATGTTTAGGCAAACATTTTTATCGCGATTTAAGTAAAGCGAATGGCATATTCACGTTTTATGTAAGTAGTATAACATCACGTATTACAGCATTACTGTGAAATGACAAAGTTATGTGAGTGTAACACATGGATTTTTCATTTGTGTATGTACAAGCGTTGTTTAGCATCCCAGTGAATCAGTAGGTGCGTAAAACATGCGCAGATCTAACGGAACTGCTCAATTCGTTCCTCCCATTAGAGAACGCTTTATTAAATCTAAGTTAATTTGCATGAAATCGGTCGCTTAAGCGGGGTTGTGTTGAGATAGCACTTAAAATCCGCTCACTGCCAACGTATGGCCTTGTTATGTCAAGCTAAAGGTCGCATGTTTCTTTTTCGGTGACAAAGGACAGGATGCTCATTTACAGTCGAAATGTACAGTTACGTGCAACAAATCCCGCCGATGAAGGAGCGCAGCAATGTTTCCCTCTTATAACTTCTTCCAAGTTATTGAAGTGTGCTTTAACCAGACAAACGATGAACCTGCAATATCTCTCTACCCCTACAAGGTCGTGACACTATACTTTCAAAACTGGCTAGTCCATTCAAACTCTGCAAACTCCTTTTTATTCCCGAGATGTTTGTTCGCTTATTAACTTTTATTTGCAGACTTTTACCTAGAATCAATCAGATAAAGAAGCATGAATGTTGGTTAAAATCAAACTGTTGCTTAGGCAGTTTTGTCAACTTTAGGGATGAAAATCCTAGGCTGGTATCTGATTGGAGTGCACTAACTGCATGAAAGAGGCTCTTAGGAGCGTGATCCTTCTGTTTTCCAGTAAGGACGTTATTACTCCAACTCTGCTCTTTAAAACTGCCATCCCCTGAAATATGTGTAATAGATTTAATTGAAGGTCTTTTGCTAGACGGTCCCTGCATAGTTTCATCTCGCCATTGCATTCGTATTTCTTCTTCTTCTTCTTCTTCTTCTTCTTCTTCTCCTCCTCCTCCTCCTTCACTACACGGTTTAGGCATCACTTCTGTCCACTATCCATTGTATCTCTTTCCATCTTTTCTTGAGTCTGAAATGCTCTCAGCTACTGGATTGATAGTCTTAAGACTGAGTTTGTTAAGGAATGTCGTTGGTAAGGAGTCGAACTAGGTCGTACTCAAGGAGAGCAGGAGGTGCTCGGGTGACTTTAGAGATTAAGTCCAGTGAAGAAGAAAAGAAGATTTATTAAACAACGGACATAGTGTCCGGTAGACCACTCTTGGTGTCATTTCCCCGCACTTGCTGTTTTGATGACTATTTATACAAACTGAGGATATTGGTTGTTGACAACATACATTTGAAAATGTTCTAGAACTACGTTACATAATATTTCCTAATAACACATGTACAGCTATAAGCTCTTCAACCTCTTGACCTAGGGGCTTGATAATGTGACTCTGTGATATGATGGTACCTTGCACAAGAGATCACATTTTTTTAACACAGGGCATTTTATACAGAACTACGAAAATGTCTTCTCATTATAAATTTGTGACATACACCTTGTTATTACACTGTGTTCCTAGATGCACTCAGATATACATTATAGAGCCTCCTATGTCTCGATGTCCTGATGGTATGTATTACTGTCCTAATTTAGGAAAACTTGTTTGGTCCATACGGTATGTGTTGTTTCCAGTCGTATCGATATTGTTGAATTGTATCATGTATAGAATACATCTGTAATTTATTTCTGATGTCTTCATTCTAGGTGATCTAGTCTTGCACAGTCATTGGTCCTCAAGAAAATTATTTCTGCACCTTGAATTCCAAGATTAATTTTTCTATTACCTAATCCCAAGTTTCACTTTCATAGAGAAGTATAGGAACAGCCATTGTTTTATAGAACTTTACTCCTGTTTCTTTTCTTGCTTTTCATCTTAATGTCATATGAATGTACCACATGCCTTGAATTGTTGACAACGTAGTAACTTCACAACCTAGATATGCAAAGTTGCAGACTTGTTCTTTGTTTTATCTTCTAGAATTATTTTTACTCTTTCAACTCCGTATTGTAAGTAGGGAAAATATTGTATTCCACCCAAAAATTCGATATTGAGATTTCACTGGAAATACAAGTTTTGAGACCACCCTGAATAAAAGAAAGCATTTTTACATAAAGGTGTTTAGGTTCAGTATCTTCCAAAGATGCAACACGAAGATTTTCAAGAAAATTCCCCACCCCAAACTACCCTTTATGTGGAACATTTTTTAAATTTTTTATGTTATAAAAATGGCCCTCACGGTTTTATTAAAATGCCATATATGAAGGCTATTTGCATGACAAATAAAATTTATATCTTGAATTCTCTGGGAATAGCCAATGAAGTCCTCTTCATTCGGAATTTTGTATAGTCTTGTATAACTGGTAAACGTTAAGCAATAGACGAAAACTTACTACACAAAAATGTAGATCTCTTTAAAAACACACAATTTTTTCAATGAAACAATTTCTGAAATATCCGTTATTAAAGATTCAAATTGTTCATTACTTGGTCATTCTTTTAAAGTCCTTTCAACATTCAGTTGTTTCTCGCGATTGCATGGAAACAGTATGGAATTTTAGGGCCAGCATATAGCGTCCAGCACTAAAACATTTGACTATCGCTGTTCTCTGTAGCTATAACGAAATGTAATGTAGCTATTTCTGCAAAAGTTTATTTAGATTAAAATGCAATAGATGAAAAATAAACTTTAGTAAGAATAGTTTGTATACCCACTAGTAAACGACAGAGAACAGAGAAAATCATATGAATGTATCGCATCAGATTTTCTTATTGGTTATTTACTTATCACTTTATTTGTATCGCATCAGATTTTCTTATTGGTTATTTACCTATCACTTTATTTGTCTCGTTTGAGACTTTAATATTCTAGTATTTCCATACCGTTTAGGTAATGTAAAGAATATTGTAAGTGTTCTTCTTTTGTTTGTATTATGACATATTGGTACAATGGTTACTTAATTAAATATTTGTAACGATGATTATTCTCAACAAATCATAAAGATATTGGAACATTATATTTTATTTTTGGTGCATGGGCAAGAATATTAGGAACATCTTTAAGAATCTTAATTCGAACAGAACTAATGTTCACTGTTGTATAATTTAATCTGTTCATCTAAACTTCGTCTCTAATTTTAGATGGTGTCGTTTATACAAATGTTAAAAATAGAGGATGAAATATTACACGCTTGCCTTACGCCTTTATTTATGGATACTTCTTCTGTTCTTTCATTTCCTGTGTTTATTACAATTTTAGTGTTTTCATATATATATATACCCATATATATATATATATATATATATATATATATATATATATATATATATATATTATTAAATACCTACTGTGGATAGGTTTGATTTTCCATTATGGCCGATAATTTAATTATTTAACTTGTAAAAGATTTTCTCGAAACCGATAATAAAAACGACGTGCGTCTCTAAATTAAAATATGTTCTTGTCCTGGTAAGCCAAAGCAGGCCTTCCTACCTTTAGATTGAGATTCAGACAGTGCCAGCCTTGGTGTGCTCCAACAATGTGCAACGTCAGCATCTCTGTGTACTGATAGACCACGCGAAGAAGGCAAGCGAGAGGAATGTGTAACATCAACACTTTCCTGCGTCCGTAACATACGCCCTGTGGATACGATAAGCATGTTAAGGAGGTTATAAACTACTATACAGTGTTGTTAAGTACTCACCCAATGAGTTAACACCTATTACGGCGGTTGCTGTTCTACTAGTATCAGATCTGGCAGCATGGGTGGTTCATTTGCACACATAAACACATTTCGTAGAAAACGTAGTAAACAATCGACAGTACGTGAGCAGATAAACCGTTACAGAACCCCGCTCGCCTTCTTCTCGTTGTCCAGCAGTATGTATGCATGTTGCAGAGTTGCTATATGTTGCTATGCCATATGGTAGGATGTATCTTAAGTGAGAGCATTTTCTGCGATGATTTTCTTTGAGTTTAAAATCGGTTTAGGGAGAAGGAACGTCTTGAAAGATTGCATCGGGCATTTGGGGATCTCTGCCTTTGGCATCCACGATTTATCGATGGTTTGCAGAGTTAAGAAGAGGAAGAGATTCCCTAGAACAAGGGTGGCGAAAACGACTTCCTTCCGCGAGTCACCAAATATGCAACACGCACTGCATCACTCAGTAGCATGTGAAAATCAAACGGACGGTTGCAGAGAGGGAACTGCGCCTGCGAGTCAAAATAACTCGCGAGTCACGTTTTCGGCACCTCTGGCCTAGAAGATGAAGACCGCGCAGCACGGCGGGCTACAGCAACAACGGATGAAAATGAGACGAAAGCAGAGCCATGTTACGGAAAGATCACTGTTGTATTTCTCAGATTCAAGAAGCCCTGAATGTTGGATCGGCAGCAGTGATTACCATCCTTAAAGAAAAACTTCACGTCAGGAAGCTCTGCAATTGTTGGATCCCCCACCACCTCACAAATGAGCAGAAACAGGCATATGTGCGATGGTGCTAGGAAATGATAGAAAAATTTGACGAGGGAAGATTCAAAAGCGTATTTAACATCGTAACAGATGATGAAAGTTCGATATACCAGTATGATCCAGAAACTAAGAAACAGTTATCGTCTAGGTCTCCCCAGGAGAGGGTCTCCAAGAAAAGTGAAGCGAGCAAGAAGTGTTGGCAAGAATATGATCTGTTTGTTTTTCTTAGCTAGTGGCAATATTGAGACAATTCGGCTTGAAGGATAAAGACTGTCACTGCCAGATGGTGTGACATAAAATGTCTGCCACAAGTCCTCAGTGATTTGAGAACAAAGCGTCCTAAAATTGATCTGCGTGGAATTTTGTTGCACCACTACAACGCTTCTGGCCACACTGCGCTAAAAGCAATTACTGCAGGAATCAGGAGTCAAATATTTGTCTCATCCTCCCTACAGTCCAGATCTGGGCCCGTGCGACTTTTATCTATTCCCCAATATAAAAGAAGAAATCCGAGGTGAACGATTTGAACCACATGAAACTGCAATGGGTGCTTACAAAGAGTTTATTCGCACTCTCTACAAAGAAAAATGGCTATCGGCATTTGAAACGTGGTTTGAAAGGATGAGACGTTGCATAAGGTGCAATGGAGAATACTTCGGAAAGATGCAATGACCATAAAATGTCTATTCAAGATATGAGGCTAAGTTTTACAACATTTACTAAACATTAATACACAGGAATTAGTATGTAATTTTAAACAGTCTTAATATTTTAATAAATGTGTGTGTGTGTGTGTGTGTGTGTGTGTGTGTGTGTGTGTGTGTGTGTGTGTTCGTTATTTCTTATCTTCTCCAACAAATTATTTTTGTCAAAATATCACACATTTGATATAATGACATAAGTAATAAAATGAACATCTCTAATTTTCTGTGCACAGCCCATAAAATCTCCTACTGATTGAATTCTATATAATTTTGATAACTAGGAAGTGTAGTGGGTGTACACGTGTCCTCGTGTACAGTCTGGATCTCCGTAGCTCTAGATTTTCTGCGCCGGCTGCTGGTCGGAGAACTGAGAAGAATTCTTATCCTAGCTAGTTTGATAATGTGACCCCAAGGATTTTGTAGGTGAATATAAATAATAAATTGATTTCCCTTAAACTTTGATTTATTAATAGTATGATGCCTACTCAGGAGGCTAGCAATTTTCCCTTTGAATGTTATAAATCTTTACATCTTAAATATTCCCGCTACTATTGAAATCATTCCGTAGACCTATTTAATGCGTCACACGATATTCCCACCCACACACACACACACGCGCGCGCGCACGCAGAATCTTCCGCCTGACTGCATAACTTCATCACATCACTGGTGAATACGACAACTGCTACGTTGGTAGCAAGTGTATCTGAGCAGATCAGAGAAAGAATGAAGAGTGACGAAACTCGGGGTCTCCCTCCCCTTTTATCTGTTTTCTTATGACGCCAGAATTCGAGCCTTTATTTGTTACAATTATTTCCATTGGTTCTTACGTAGCGTTACCTAGTATACTATGAGAATAAAATGTGCCAAGGTTTGGAAGTCACGCGTCCTGATGACTTGTTTGGTAAAACCCACATCTTCATCTTACTCTAAAACACATGTTTCTCCTTCGATTTTGGCAACTCCCTCGAGTTTTCAGGAATTGGACCACTATTTCTATCTCTTTATATTCTTAGCCCTCCCTTTCTATTTTCTGAGGTCTAGCCTGAACCCTGTGCGCATTAGTGTGTATGCGCCTGTAGACTTTCATCCCTATTTGCTAGCTCGCCTGTTCACTAATTACAGCTGTGTTACCAGCTGATATTACATTCAAGTTATTGTCAATATTTTAACATTGGTTCTTAATCCTATTATTTCCAATATGTATACATCATCATTTTCCCGTACTATTTGCTATCGGGTATGTCCCCTTACAGAAGTCATAAAAAAGGGGACAAGAGTCTACTACAGAAAAAACACAGAATTAATTAAGTGTGCATTTTTTTTAATAAATAACCTCTTTTTGTGGCATTAATCATTTTCTAAATATTCGATGCTGAATGTTTACATTTTTCCAAATGTAAGTGCATATAACGGAAGTGCTTGAAAGCTTGCCATGCTTCTTTTTTCTTTTCCTTACAAGAGTTCGTTACCACAACTTCTGAATTTATTCCTTCATGCTTCTGATAATAAATATTTGGAGATTGCTCAACATATTGCAGATGACGAAGCACTTATTGCTTACTTGCAGTAATTGCTGAACAAAAATATATCGTGAATAACGTAACAATCACTTTTTAATGGATAATGTATCGTATATGTGATTTTGTAATAGAAAGAAAAAGTTGTGTGAGTTATCAACCTTTTTATAGCGTTACGGTTATGTACCTACACATTTCCGTTACTTAAGAACTTCAAATGGATGAAATCTGGTGGCATAGATTTGATTAAGTTAAATCCTTATTTGGCACAGAGATTATGTGTGGATATTTCCTCTTTGTTGAATGGAGATATGGTTCTGAAAGGCTAATAATTTTACGTAATACACTTAACTCACACAAACTGTCTTGTTAGTGAATTAACAAGAAAATACAAACCTGCCCTTATTTTTCTATTCGAGGCAAAAGTTGGCGCTCCTTGTACTGTCAGCCAGTTAAATCTGCAAGATTAGTTGCAATCAATGGTCCTGTTACCACCCACACCAATTATATACTCGCTTAATAGCTATTTTAATAAGTATTATGTTTTTACACTAGTTCTTGAGATAAATCACGACGAACTATATCATATAAGGGTATAAATAGTTTTGAGTTCTCCTGGGCAGAATTTTTGTTTATGGTTGTCATTTTTCCACCAAATTGTTTAATTTAAAATGTGAAGTGCCATAAGGGTTCTTCCTTTCCTGTATATCTTTATTCATTAAGAAAAGTTAGCATTTTTAATATTATGAATTCTTCTTTTCAGGCAATGGGTATCAAAGAAGAAGGTGATACTGCAGAACAGGACGTGATAAAATACTTCTCTTGGATTGATTATTCTGTATTTGCAGTGATGTTATGCTTATCTGCTATTATTGGAGTCTACTTTGCATTTTTTGCAAAGCAAAAGCAAAATACTACAGCGGAATATCTAATGGGAGGCAAAACCATGGGCATCTTTCCAATATCCATGTCACTAATAGCAAGGTAAAGCAACAGAAGACTGTATTTTACGATCATCCACAATAGTGCCATGCAGTTGTCAATATTCGCCGGCGATGTCGAAAGTATCAGTTTCATTACGTTCCTAAACAATACGCAATAGGTCGCCGAGCCTGGCTACTTGTTAATTTAAGTGCTCTGTATACGTCAACAGGGGCGCTTAAGCTCGTTGATGCACTTTTGTCTTTCATTTTTCAATTAGCGGGAGGAAATTGTCGCGTAGTGTTACTCGTATAGTCTGTTTTGCACTTTTTGTGTTTCTTTAGCATGGCACGTGGTTATTTATGTATCAAATATGCAAAATAAGCTTTAGCGGGCGAATTAAGTATTTCGGACGAGGTATAAACCGAGTAAGTTTTTACATATGTGGTACATACAATAGTTTTTAGTAAAAGCTCCATTAATTATGTTAAATAAAATAAATAAATGTAATATAAGTACTGTTTAAATATAAACGGCAGTGTCAGTCATTTGTTAATATATTCTCACAACTGCAAGAGCAAGTGCCGCCCCCCTCAGGCTTTCAGACATAACCTAATTTTTATCCGCAATATCGGTACTCCATGACTACTTATTCTGACACAACGTATGTAAATGATCAAAAACACAGGCAAAATGAAAACACACTTGACGCTGGACTGCACTGGTTAATAATCATCTTTACTGTATTCCATTTTTCGTATCACTTCATTTACTACTTCACTTGTAAGATGTTCCACTTCTGCCAAAGTAAATGTTTTGACGCGTCTTGCGATACAGCCCTTTACTTCTGCACAGATAGTTCTAAGAGGTTGAAGTGGCAATCTGATAGTGTGATCCACTGTTTAGATATTCATCCCCAACATATTTGGGCCTGAGCTTCTTTTCATTTATGAGTAGCAGAAGTTAAAAAAGTTCCCCTTTTTTCATCGTAATGTTACACACCACATTATGGCGAGTGTACGAAGGTGAAGGTAAAGGAAAAGGTAAAAGGTATGTATCATGAAAAGGCCCCCGGAACCGGGGCAGAGCATCGTAAGTAGGCTGTAATGGCCCTTTTAGTTTCCAATGTCACTCCTGGGATGGAGGGATGAGGAGAGAGACCGAAGAGTGACCAGATCCGGATGCCGATGGGCGCAAGCATGGAAGGAGTCCCTAACGTTTCCAGATAGAACGCATCCTATCCTGCCACCAACCTCCAGGCCCCCGGGGCAAAGCCCACTCGGAGGAGAGACCAAAATGAACGGTACCGAGGCGACGCCAGGGAAGAAACTTTTACAGAGCGCAAGCTCCGGCCAGCCGCAACTCTCCGAACATCGTCGCCTGGTCCTACAACCCTGAAACAGCACAGGAAATGAAAGGGAGGAGAGTCGTGGTAGAAGATGAACCACCCCAGCATTCGCCTGCGACTCGGGGAAACCATGAAAAACACACGGGCCAGAGTGGGCGGTCGCCGGGAATCGATCCGGGGACCTCCCGAATGTGGGCCACAGACGTTGCCGCAAGAGCCATTTCGCTCGGTTGGCGAGTGAACAACTCTTAACATTTGTACTTAAGTGTTACTGTTGACCAGGGAACGGAGGGAATACCTCGCACCTCGACCCAACGCGGAACTTTTATGTTTACCACCACCAGGAGAAAGGATGAGGTAAAGAAACCTCAGGAGGCTATAGGCCGGTGCGCAGAGATGCGCAGAGGTCCCTAACGATTCCAAGCCTACGAACCCGGTCCCACCGGCGGACTGCTCAGAGAAGGCTTCCCTCTGGCGGAACCGGGGAGAACTGACCCACCTGAGGTGGCACAGAGATGACTGCCATCTGGCAGGGCCGAGAAGAACTTTCCAACGAACGTTATCTATCGCGGATGCTTGCGATCGACAATGCATGCCTCTAAGCCTGCTTGAAAAATGAAAGGATAAGCGAAATGATAGGAAATGAGGGAAAGGAAATTCGTGGTAGAAGAGAAATTATCCCATCATTCGCATTGCCAACCAGGGAAAACCACGAAAAAAAACCCTGGGTAGAGTGGGTTCCCAGGAATCGAACCCAGCTCCAGAATGCAAGCCTCACATGTTACCATGGAGCCATCTCGCTCGGTTAGTGTTACTATTAGTGTGCACTTATCTATTTGGACCGAATATGGGGCATTGTCTATAACACTAACACGGGATGTTAAAGATAACTGATCCTTAAACCATCTTTAGAAAAAGGCATGGTTAATGTCTTCATGGTAATCCTGAGATCTCAAATTGAAGGGCAATAGGTAGCCATAAAAAATATGATGTTCCAGCATGGCCAATAATAAAGCCCTGCTGGTGACTTGCTTTCAATTTTGTATCAGTCCAGCACTTTAATACTGTATGGCCAGCGTTTAACCACGTTTCAGCCAACCATACTATTTCCCTCAAATTCTTATTTTGTATTTATCTTAAAAATAATGCTCTTAGGGTTGCAATATGGGATTTTTGGAGTATTATTTTTCTCTTACGTATTGTCTTGAACTCAAATCTGAGATCACGGAGAACCTTGTTCTAAGAGCTAAAGCTTTCTTTAAGTGAAGAAAAAGTCTGCGTGGGTAGGATGCTCATTTCGGCCATAGTAGTCATAGATAAACCTTCTTATTGCGTTTAATTAAAAGTTGTCCAATGGAGATTCTCTAGAGTTAAAAGCAGTAGTTACTAACAAAGTAGGCTAAAAACTCAGAAGTAGTTGAACGTACAAATAAGCGGCACTTCCAAAATACTATTAGGACGATAACTGGTCTAAGAGTTTCATGAGTCACCAATGTAAGCAAATACGCTAAAGTTATAATATGACTTGAAACTCCTGTTTATAAATGTGATTTTATTGTTGAACACAAGACGCGCACGGGATGATTTGAACAATAATCATCGATGAAGGTTGCATTAAAACTCTGGTGCTTCATTTGTCACCAATTTCATGACAAAAATTCTCCAGAAAATCGCTAGAATTTAAGCATGATTTGTGATTCCGTGCTTTTTTCACATATCTCGTTCATGTTTTAAGATTTTGCCGCCCTGGATGGTGGCACCACTCGAAACCCCTCCCCTTGAGACGGCCCTGCGCCACCTAGAAAGCATTGATCTTAACAATACGAGCTGCGGATGTAGATGGCAGTGCTTATTCTGAGTGCTCGTTTCTAAACAACAAGCTTGTGACTGAAAATATGGGTGAAAATCCTGAGGAAATTTCAGTCCGAGACAGAAACATAGAACCAAAGTTGCTGCCAGCTTATGATCAAGTGTTTTGTTTAAAACCCTGCTAAGGTTAATAACTGGTCACTGCCATCTGGAATTTGGTTATTATGCCACTAAAGTTTTCTTCCATGACATAAACTGCTATTTTAGCAGTTTATGTCGCTAAAGTACTATTTTTCGGCGTGTTAACAGTCAGACAAGCAGCTGTTTTAGAGAACATGTACTAAAAAAGCACCTCAAACGGGCGGGTAGGTGGGCACCAGATATAGAAGAGACCACATCATGTTCTAAACTCACTCCTAAGGTAATTTATTCACTTCCTTATACCTAATATAGGTCGGTGCAAGTAAGGCAATTTTGCCAATTAGAAGATGAAATAATGCACTATAATTATGAATCTGTACCATTAAATAAAACCAATGTGCTCTGGTATTTAGATCCCAATATTATAAAGATTCAAAACTTGGTCCACCTGATTTTAAATCCCTTAACAATAGTAGAAATTGTAAAAAAAATCTGATGTGTTACACTCACATAACTTTCTCTACTCTTGTACAACCTAATTTTACAAACGCCTATTCTCCATATGCTTCATGTTAATCGGGATATCGAGATGTCAATCTTATTGGTAATTTTCTTGTAGATGCAAGGGAAATATGGTAGCTTTTAAGCGATAGTCAAATATTTTAACGCTGGTTGCTATGTGGCGCATTCCATTCTCTTTGCATGTCCAGGACATAAAAAAAATGAATAACGAATGTGAGAAAAAGTATAAGTATTGGAAAATTTAAGGGAATAACAAGCAATATCTCGAAAACGGTTCACTCAACAAAAGAAATGTATATGACATAAGTTGTGTATTTTAACGCGATCTACATTTTTTGTGTAGTAAAATTTTGTCTATCTCTTATGGTTTACCAGTTATGCAAAAGTCGTTCACAATGAAGAATACTTTTGGAGACATTCCCAGAAAATTCGAGATATACATTTCATTTCTCATGACATTATCTTAAACATATGATATTTTCATCAAAATCGTTAGAGCCATTTTTGAGAAAATTAAAATTTTCGAAAAATCTACCATGTAAAGGGTAGTCTGGGGTGGGGGGATTTTCTTGAAAACCTTCGTGTCGCATCTCTGGAAGATACTGAACCTAAATACCAAGTTTGGTGCTTATCCGACTGTTCGTTTTTGAGTTATGCTGTTCACAGACACACACACACACAGACACACACACAGACACACACACGGACATGTTTCCAAAAATGCTTTTTTTGGATTCAGGAGGTCTCAAAACATGTATTTCCGGTGAAATCTCGGTATCGAATTTTTGGGTGGAATGCAATACTTCCCCTACTTACTATACGTAGTAGAGAAAGTAAAAAATCCATGTGTGGATGCATTAGCTTTTGGCTTCACATCAAATACTGTATATGATTTGTATTGTTCCTATTACTGCATAATGCCATAGGCTCTACTGTGTTACAATATTTTTCTTATAAGGACATTTGATTTCAGGACCTGAAGCCACTTCTTTGAAGGTAAAAGTATGAATTTGATATTATCATTGACTGTGTGTCTAGCAAACTTTATTTTAGACATTAATTACCTGAAATAATAGTACCTATTAGTTATCATGTTCAAGGGTGTATGGTGGTCTACTGCACTGGGGTGCATCACAAAGATGCATTTGAGAAATACAAATGTCAGTTGAACCTTACTTCTTGGAATAGCACATTCGCATATTAAGAAAATAACTATGTATATCAAACCAAACATATACACTTTGATTCATGTACAATTTACACTATGTTCTATTTTCCAGCTTTCACTATTGTTTATTTTGAATGTTTGTCCTTATTTGTTGCACTAACAAATCAGTAAACATTATAAAAGACAATAGCAGAAGAAAATAAATGGAAAACAATGAAAATCCAGCTAATTTTAAAATCTTGGAGCAAGACTGATTGTATTAGTACACCTCAAAATACTTGACCATTCTTGTTCCATGCAAAATTTGCTGAATTTACTACCTTCTGTCCTTTACAAGTTATATAAGGTTATTGAGCTGGCCCAGAATATTACCTTTATAATAAAACTTATAATAAAGATATTTTGTGCACTTTGGATCACTATTTTGCAGCACTAATGTATGTTTAAAATTTCCAGTTATATCTCTGGCATATCACTTCTTGGACTTCCTGCTGAAATGTACGTGTATGGTACCCAGTATATGATGATAATGTGTCCTGAAGCATTTGTCAGTGTAACTATGGCGTTTGTTTATTTGCCCGTGTTTTATAAACTCCAAATTACATCATCTTATGAGGTAATTTTAACATTTCATTGTACTTCTTTATTATGTTTCATCATTTATTTGACTGTAGCAGTTCCAGGTGTTATGTAGGGGGATGAAGAATAATAACTTGTGTCTCAAGAAGCCTGAAAACCTGTGATTGGGTTCTAAAGGAATCACATCTTATGAAACTTTCAAGAATGCATTGTCATACACTAGGGTGCAATATTGTAGCACTGCGAAATTTTGGTGGATTATATGAGTCAGGATGAAGTTTATCTCTCATTTGCAGGGAACAGCATAGACATTGTTTTCTGCTTAGAATCATAAGAATCACCATTATTATTGTTGGTTTTGCTATTATGTGCAATCACATGTCATGATACGACATAGGCCCTTAAATCTAAATAAACTTTGGTGACCACATTTATTTGGAACTTCGCAACATGAAATTTAATGTATAACATAACTGCTAGTCAGTGAATCTTGCCTCTCAGCACTCTTGTGGGTAATAGAAATAAATCGTCAAGAGTACAGCACAACTGCACTATCTATTGCCTCAAGAGCAAGGTCTGAGAGGCAGAGTGAACATCTTTGAGAATGAGATGAATTGTAAGATCTAGTGGTTGCCGAGGAACTACTATGATTCATTTTGATAACACAATTGCATATGACAAAATTGCATGGTTACATTTAATTTAATCAAGTTATCAGCAGTGTAAATCTCATGACCGGGCACATTTTCATGATAGAAAGTTAATTTCATACAGGGAGAATAATCCAAGGTACTTGTTAGTACTATGTAGGCTGGTACCTAAAGAATTTTCTCCTAGCTTTGCTATAATTTTGGCAGTTTTCCAGAATGAGAGAGAAAAAGACATTTATGAAGAAGGTTAACAGGTCAGTTGGAATTGCAGTCTATTTATTGTCTTTTCTTGTAACACATAGGTAAGTCATTATCTTTTGCGTGACTGGCTGATTGATCACTACAAACTTCAAAATGTGGACAGAATATGAGAATCACAACAGATCCATGAATGTGATAATGGCTGTTTATCAAAGATGTGGGGTAATTTTTTTTTCTTTGTTTTTTCATACAGCTCTTTTTACATGACATGAAGGAAATAATACAAAATTTCACCATATAAAATAACAGTTGCAAGAAATTTTTGCATGCTATGGGTTTGAAATAGCATATCTCTCCCCCCATCTTCCTCTTATTCTACATTCTATCCTCCATGTCAGTTCTTTGGAACTAAGTGGACCAGCTACACCAAGTTTTACCCTGTCTTAAACAATGACATCTTTGATTTAAAATGAGTAGCAGGAAGTTCTGAATAAGTTTTGATCACCCAGTATAGTTTAAAAGATTCTAAGACATATGTATCATGTTTGTAGATAGTACCTGAATCTGTATTTACATATTATATTTTCCAAATATCACTTTATTGCATTATGTATCTTCATATACCATATTATTATAACATTTATAGTATGGTCTTTTTAGTTTGGCAACAGCTATTACTATGGCAATGTATATTAATTAATGTTCTTACACCTGTGCGTTATACTCTGTGTGCTACTTTATTGCTCACATAATATAATTTTTACTACATGTACAAATCATAAATTTCTTTTTTCACAAAACAAAAGTATACACTTCTGCTGTTTCTCTAAGCTAAAAACAAAAAACTGATCAACATAGTTCCAATTTTTAGAAACAGGTTAACCAACATAGAGATATTGTCCCTATACTTTTCATGCTGCATGACTGGGTTCAAATCCAAGCCTGATGAAAGAAGTTGATTTTTTTTGGGGGGGGGGGGGCGGGGGTGGGTGAGTTTAGCTTCAGTACTTTACCCCTTGAGTTCATTTTGCACTCGTTTCATAAATCCTTTCATCATGACCTTTGTATTAAAGAAAATTACACCTTGCAAAAAAAAAAAGTAGAGAGGGTAACATTTGAAATGTTCTAAAATAACAAAAAAAATAGCATAAAGACTCTGCTATCATGTGTTTGGCATGCCATCTTTTCAACCAAGAGGTCCTGGATTTAACTCCTCTAGGGAGTATAGTTAGAATCATCTCTATCCTCTGCAAAGCCTGCCAATGGGAATGGAAGTAAAAGAAATCTAAATTTAATGTAAAAGCCCAAACAATTTAACATCAAGCCATTGTTTCTAAAGTCAAAGTGCACATACATAGAAAAGTACATTATATTGCAAGAAGAAGAGCAAAAGGAAGAATATAATAGAAAAATTATTATCAATATAAGTATAAATGAGAGTTTGCTGAATTTTATACTTTGCTAGATTACTTCTTGGGCTCTACTTTACACTAAAAGCTTTAGGATTATTCCAGATTTTTTCAGGCTTCCCACCAGGTAAACAATGATAGAAGAACCAATGTTTCAAAAGCACTCATTATTTTAAACATGAATTGATGAAGAATGATAAAGATGGGAACCAGTGAACTGATGAAGATAATGATCACCTTCAAAACATTGGTTCTGCATTCACTATTTATATGACTGGAAACCCAAGAAAATATGGATTCATCATGCCAATAGGGAAGCTTCAGCTCATATTTCAGCTTTAGGACTGGACTTAAAATATTTGAGAAGCTTAGTTGCACACCTCCTTATATCCAAATGGAGTAATTTATTACAAAATGTAGAAAGATGTCCTTTGTCATAAGTTTTGTAGTAGTTTGAATATTTAATGGGTTTCTAAAAAGGTGAATTGACATTAGATTTTACATACAGTAAAACCCTGTTTAACCATACTGTGCTTAACTGAAACTCAGCTTAAATGGAAAATAAAGCAAGAAAGAATGAACGAAAAAGTGTGAGATGCTCAAATTTGTACCTGCATTCAATGTGGAGATCCACTGTTATTTTACTGCTGGTATCGGTCAGTGTAGTTTATTTGTATTTAAGATGTCAGCAAAAGGAAAGCATATTGCTATGAGCATTGAACAGAAACTCAAGGCAGACAGCAGACAAAGGATTCAAAGCATTAGAGGTAAGAAAGGCTACAAATTAGTATTTGAATCTTAATGGAAAATACTAAGTTACGGAGTTATCAATGGCACAAAACGTTTTGCTTTTAAGTTAACTTATAAGACAAAGCATGAATCATAACAACAGATATAGTGCTTATCAAACAGTGACATGATGTAGCTGCTTGCAAGCGTTGCAAGAAGAAAGTTCATAAAAAGTTGCTGATTTTATGAAATAGCCTTTGTAAATACTGTAAGTATTTACAGTATTTAATTTAATACTTAAGGTACTCTATACAGTAGTAGGGTTTTATTATACATCTTACATGCACTGGAAATATAATTATTTTCTTCCTTACATTGTTTAAAATCATTATCGTCAATTATCCGTAAAATTGCATTATCTGAAACAGCTCTGGCCCCTTTAGTTGGTTAAACAGGTTTGTTTACTAAATTTTTAAAGTATCTAAATGGTGTGTGGCAACAATGTAGCTGAATGGCTAGACTGCTCACCTCCCACCAAGGTGGCCCGGGTTTGATCCCAGGGACCTGCATGTGGGATTTGTAGTGTACGAAGTGGCTTCTGGGCAGCTTATCTCCAGGTTTTCCAGTTTCCCCTGCTGTTCATTCCACCAATTGTTCCATCATCACCTTTCCTTTTATCTCTTTCACCTTCATTTCATATCATCTTCTTCCCTCACTCTCATACCTGGCTATGGCCCAATACCCTGTTCTAGGTTCTTCATTCTCTCATTCATACAAGGAGAGTAAGCCAACTAAGTAAGTAAATGGTGTATCCTGGCATAAGAGGTATCAAAATCCTAGTTTCAGGAAAAAGTGGACATATAAGTTCTAAAATCAGATAAAGCTTTCTTCTTTTAATTCTTTCTTTCATTTATGTATTTTGATTGCTTTATCCTCTACCAACCTAAATTCTGAATTATGATATAACTGTCTGTATCTGAGCAATAAGTTTGTGTATTCTCTTGCAGTACCTGAATCTAAGATTTAACCAAGCTGTGAGATTAATGGGATCAATTATATTTCTTGTGAAAATGGTAAGTTCATTTATGTATAACAATCATATTTACTAAAATTTACTCTTACAAAATATTCTGGTTTATACAGAGATAATAATTTATCATTTATTACAATATGAGTAGAATCAATTATAACCTCATCAAATTTTAATTATTCATTTTGTCAGCTACTTGAAGGAACACACAGAATTTATAGTTTTTTATTTCTATCCCATTCATCTACAATATTCTGCTATTAAACAGCTCTACATAAATGTGACAGAAATGAACTCGCTCTACGATCATTTGCCAAAGTATTTTGTTTCCTTTTCAGATGTTATATATCCCAATTGTTATATATGTACCTGCATTAGCATTTAGTCAAGGTACGTTTTTTATGGTTTTAAAACTCTTAGTACTTACAGTTACTGTGTATCTATTTCATGGAGAGTTGAAGTTTATTTAAACTGTTTCATGTAATGTCATCAACATTTTAGAAATATAGTACTTTTCAGGAACATATTGACTTCAAAATGTTATAGTAAATACTTGCAAATTGCTCTTTAAAATAGGTACTCTTTATATAAACACATTGATAAAATGGTATTCAAAACATAACATATTCAGTTTCTTCTTGAGGTCGTCAGATGGTAACCATGTTCCCTATCCACTGTGAAATGAAGGTAACCTTGGAATTTTTTTTATTAAAACAACTTTCAGTTTTAAAGGAAGGTACTTTCTTGGAAACTAGTAAAGAAGATTTTACTGCCAAATTCTAGTTATCCTGTCTATCAAGTTAATCTGTTTTTTCCCTTTTTATTTCTTAAACAAAAATTTCTATTGTATTCCATTTCTCCAAAACACAATTGTTAAAATTCTCTAGTCACCAAAATGTAATTGGAGTCATCACAAAAATTATATATATATATATATATATATATATATATATATATCCTGTTTGTAACAGCTTATATAAGAGCAATATAATAAATCAAAATTATGTTGGCTTTGGCCTGTCAAGGCTACTATGGATTCATTTATGTTCTTTCAAATGGTATTTAATTTAGTTCTTTATCAAAGAGGTCAGTATTTATATTGTATTTTCTTTTTCAGTAACTGGCGTGAATTTGCATTTAATTTCACCAATTGTCTGTGTTGTATGCATATTTTACACAACACTGGTGAGTAAAAGTAATTATTTTAGAGAAAGATAAGAGATAAGTGTTTTTTTTTATTTTTTATTCAGATAAACTTCACCTTCCAATGATTCAACTGTCTAAGAAAACAAGAGCAAAGTGAAGAAATAACTAAATTATTTATGTTGCCCATCCTCTTCCACACTGGATTCAACAGTACCTTCAGGGTTCAATTTCAATGGTAGCAAGATGGGTAGAAGGTAATTAGAGGAATCAAATGGTCAAGTAGGAGAGAGAAAACTGAAAAAAGTAGAAAAGAAACATTTCTGAATTCCAAATTTCCAGACTCTATCCTAAAGTTCAAAAGTATGTTAATTCAATTCTTTTTCTGTATATACTCTCAGAATGGGATTATTTCCTCTATACAATAATAAAGCACCAAGATTGAAAACAACTAACAAGGATCAAAACTAGGATTTTGTTTTTGGATAGCTAGCTGGGGTGATGTACTTCTCAAAATTTGAAACAGTTTATTCCTAGAATAATATTCAACCAGTGAAGTCGCTAGCCTGTTGCTTTCTCTGAAATTCCAACCTCTTGTGTTCTCAAGCCTCTTCTGCTCTCAAGTTCCCTCCAGATGCTGAGCCCAAGGTCAACTACTCGAAACTTCAATGCTCTAAAAAAGGCATCTACCTGTGTAACTCAAATGAAATGAATGAGTTGAATGTGCCTTGTGAGTTCTTTAATCCAAACATCAGCTAGCTTTGTATAGTCTTTCATTGTTACAAAAAAATATCACTTACAGATTCTTTATGTGATTCCTGTATCATAGGTAAATGAGATTATTTATTAAAACAAGTTCTTTGAATATGGGAGGAGAGTGTTTTACAAAACCACCCTACTTGCTACCATGTTTTAGTGTGATTAAAAAAGGATGTATAATTTAGAGGTATGCCAGGTGCAGTTTTTGAGTAGCACAATTGTATGCCATTTTTTATCAAAATACTATCATGAAATTTTAACTTTTCATAGGTTTCCAATGGCTGCACAGAACTTTCTTAATGATTCTATCATTAGTCTTCCCTTGTTAAGGTCGTGGGTTCAATTCCTGTGATCGACCTTTCTGATCCATGGATTTTTCTGGGGGTTTCTCTGGGTCACCAGGTGAATGCTGGGGAGGATCATTACATCCCCCAAATTTCCTGTCCCTCCATTTCATTCATTATTCATCCCTTTGGTCTGTTTTAGGGTTTAAAGTGTCGGCGATGGAATTTTAGTGCATCGTAGCAAGGAAAAATGATGCTCTCTGTGAAACTTCTCCGTCCCTCAGCCTTTGGCTGGTTGCCAGCATATGAGGACCGCCCATGGCGGGGGCATTGGACCCCATGTGTGGCAAGGCCTCCAGTCTGCCTGTTTTTTTGGGGGGGGGAAACAGGAACAAAGGTCTTAAGGAAAGCAAGAGTATGAGTATAGGTATAGAAAGGAAAAGGAGGAGGAAAAGAAGGATGTGATGCTGTGATGGCACAATTTATTTGGGGCATCGTGGTAAACATGATGGCTGGTACCGCCGAAGCAAACCCGCTGTTTGTGGGTGACTACTAAGTTGGCGGATTTCTCCGCTGTGGAGGTCAGGTATCTGCCATTGCGATAGCCCTGACAGGGACCTGTAACGGTGGCGAATTAACAGGAGATGCAGGCTCCAATCCCGGGCCTGTTACCTCCGGGAATTGGCACTTTGTTGAGGATGATATTCTGGATGAGGTGGTTGACGCTGCACGGCATGCCGAAGCAGTCTGCTAAGGCGAAGCCGATTCAGGAGGGTAAGCCGGTTATCGTCAGAGCCGTATTCGTCTTCGAGATGGTGCTTGATGTCATTCAAGAGTGCGCATTTGGCGTTTATTTGCTGTAGGCACTCTTGCTGTTCCTTGAAGTGGCTGTTGATGTTGCTGAGGATGTGGTTCTTCGTTACGTCGAGGGATTTGTCAGTGCGTTCGGTGTCTCCATTAAACTGCACACTGAGATGCTCTTCCAGAGAGCTGATCCTGCCAGCTAGGTTTAACACCTCAGCATGGAGGTCCTGGATGGCATCGAGGATGGGTTGGTTCGAAGCTGTTATCTGTGATGAGTCGCATGATGAAGTGATGGTCTGCGTCGTAGGTGTGAAGCTCTGCGGTGTCTCTGAGAGGTGCGGCGTGGCTCTACGAGGATAGAGTGGGCAGACGGCCTGGCCAGTGTAGTGCCCCTTGCCTCCACAGGAGGCGCAGAAGCGGCGGCGGTGTGTCAGGTCGTGTGCCCTGCAGTCGGAGGTGAGTGTTCCATTGCCACAGTAGTGGCAACGGGGTGCGGCGTCACATGACGCGGCGGTATGCCCGTACAGGCAGCAGCGTCGGCACGGAGTTGGACGCACACTGCGACTGGCCTCGAGCGACAGTGTCTGCCCTAACAAGGGCAGTCCTGCGCCGAGGGCCAGTGTCCATCTGCAGGGGCTTTTATATCTGGAAACTTTAGGCAACTTGTCATTGCTGTGCTATTGCTCCTGGTTCCAGGCGCCCAGTGTCTCACTTCACCTCATCCCTTCTTCCCGGAGGGGTCCCCCTTCGTGAAGGGCGTTAGTACAATGTCCGGACTCCCTAGATCAGGGCTGAATCCCCTCTGCTTCTCATTCGATTTCATTTCCCTTGCTCATGTTTTAAAAAAGGGTCAATACAAGTTGGACTTACATCTAAATACTTTTATGTTGCATCCTGCAATGCTGTCATCTATTAATGGCTACTTGTATTTCATATTCATCCTTAAGTATAATTCTACCATCATTACATTGTGAATTTCATAACCAAACCTGTTTTTAGATTCTAGGATTTCTTCTGTGTCAGCAACCGCCAAAACCAAATGTTCATCATTAGCATTGGCAAAAGTATTCTTTGAGATGAACATCATAAATGCCAAAGGAAAATGAAAAAGCTAAATGAATAAAAAAGTAATCTCACTGGTAGTAAATTCTGACAGGTTCTCATTTTGGGCATCCTGGGTTGGGCTTATTAGTTACATAATAGTTTGAGGCATACATTCTAGATATATACTTCCAACTCAAGGATTAGAGAGATATAGACACTGTTATGCCAATGATGCTGAAGGAAAAGTTTTGGGGATTAAACTCCCTCCCAGATATAATATACATATCAGAAAAAATGAGTGAAAACTTGAACATATTACTCAAAGCCCACTTCATATAACAGCAGTGTAGGATCGTCATCACATTAAAGTTTGGCAGTAACTGATTTCTATTATTCTCTAATGATAGGTAACCTTCTGCCCAAAGTGATATGTACAGGAGAATGCCTACTGTTCCCCAGACATAGTTTCAGTGATTGATCCTCTCAAATATTTTGTTGTGTCTGCCTCTGGTGGCCTTCTTGATAACACAAGCAATCAGGACTATTATTATAAATAAATTATTATATACATAATAAGTTTCATATAGAATGTTTAAACATGATTTTAAATCTATGCTTAACAATTTCAGGTGCATTCATTCTGTGACAAGCAATGTGGCAGTATAGTAATGCTTTGAGAACTGCATATAAAGTACCCATAATTTTGTATGGATTTAAACCAAATTTGAAATGAGACAAGAAATGTTCTTCAAACCTTTATGTATAAAATTTCAACTTTGTACTTACAGCAAATTGTCTATTGTAAACTTTTAGAAGATGCTCCAAGTTGCTCTTAATTTTGTTCTGATATTAACTGAATCTGAAATGCATCACCTAATACTTCTCAAACTGTATTCTATTGGTGCAGGAGTTCATAAAATAATTTAAAATATTTGTAAATCCTTAATTTTGCTGCCCTTAAATTTGTACCAATAAAAAAAGCAGTGATAAATTTTATCCAAACTTCCATATATAAAAAGTTTACTTCATACAAGCAGCAGTTCATGAATGGTTTTTCCTTATGGATGAACAGACAAAGCAATGCAAAAATGTACTTTTAGTAGTGAATGAACTTAAAATGTTAATCTGTCCTAGAAGCAAACCCTATCTGTCACTGGTTATATTAAGTATACCTGCAGTTACACAATTATCTTTAACAATTCCTGTTGTTTTGGCAAGAATCTGTCAGCAGATGTATGTATTGTTATTATACAGCAATAAATTTACTCTTTCCAGGGAGGACTTAAAGCTGTAGTATGGACAGACACACTTCAAACCATTCTCATGTTTGGTGGTGTCATTGTAGTTATGATTCTTGGAACAGTAAGGATTGGCGGGCCATCAGTTGTGTGGGAACGCAACAGAGAAAGTGGCCGTTTGGAGTTTTTTAAGTGAGTCCAAATTAACTTATTTAGAATTACCTATTTTTACACTGAATTCTTATTAATAACTAGACGGCATTGGAAAGGGTGTTGAGATATGAAGTTTGGTCTGTACAAACCTTATTGCTATTATGATAAGTGACTGGCTGACTTAATAATAATAATAATAATAATAATAACAACAACAACAATAATAATACCAGGCCAGAATATAGACCATGTGACTAGTATAACAGACGATTGCGTGAGAGCCGAGGTGTTCGTCGACTGTCTCCAAGACAGATTCCATGAAAATCCAACTACGAACCCCGAGCAAGAATGGGAGGTACTGACATGGGTACAAAACTGGATGGCACAGAAGCAAGAGCAACAGCTGATCCGTATAACGCCGCAGGAAGTGTACAAGCTCATTAGGTGATTGCCTGATGGGAAAGCCGCCGGCCCGGACAGGGTGACTAATGAGGAACTCAAGCATCTCCCGAGAAAAGCCCTGGTGCAAGTCACAAAGATTTTCAATGCCTGTTTGCGGCATAACTATTTCCCCGACACTTGGAAACGAGCCAAGGTAATTATGCTAGGGAAGCAAGGGAAAAGCACCAGGCAACTTCAAAATTACTGCCCCATTAGTCTCCTGTCTACTATTGGAAAATTGCTCGAGAAACTTATACTTTGTCGACTTCAAAAACAAGTTTCGGAAGCTCATGATTTGTCAAAATCTCAGTTTGGTTTTAGAAAAGGCCACTCCACTGAATTACAATTATTACGCCTCACAGATCACATAACCGAGCAATTTAACAATGGGGCTTCAACGTTGGCGTTATTTTTGAACGTAGAAGCCGCATTCGACCGGTGCTGGCACACTGGCCTTCTTTACAAATTGCACCACAACTTTCCCGGCCTTCGGAATTGCATGTTTTTGCTTCAAAATTACCTAGCTTACACCGGCGCTTCTACGACCAAGTGGGCCGCTCCTCATCTCGGGAGCGTGTTATGCAGGCTGGCGTCCCTCAAGGGGCTATCATGTCCCCCTTTTTGTACATACTCTTCACAAACGACTTCCTTGTGGACGCCAGATGCAAAGTCGCCATGTATGCTGACGACACTGCCATCTATAACCACCACAAAAATCCTCGTTTCGGCCTTGCAGAAATGTAGCGGTACATTGACCGCTTCCTCTCATGGCTCCATGATTGGAAAATAGAAATCAATGCAAACAAATGCCAGCTGATTTATTTCTCACGTAAGCTGGGCCTCCCGGCCATGGACCTAACGGTCGGTGGTTAAAGGTTGCACTGCCGTCAGCATGTCAAGTACCTTGGCGTCACAATGGACCGCACGTTGCGGTGGTCTACCCACTTAAAAGATACCGCCAACAAAGGGCGGCAGCGATTAAAGTTATGCGCCCCATCCTTCGCAGCAAACAGATAAAACAAATCAAAAAGAATTCTGTATATATCTTTTATTCTGTCGATAGTTCTCTACGCCTGAGTAGCCTGGGCCAACGCCTCCAACTCCGTACAAAAACAACTCCAAACCCTCCATAACCTTTCCCTTCGCACTCCCATCCTCACCAACAACCGCACCCTTCACCGTGAAACAAACATGCCAATCCTTTCCGACTCCATAACAAAACGAGCATCCTCAGTATGGGCACGCATCAGGAGACGTACAAACTCCCTCATCTCCGACATCGGCAGGGGCGAGCCGAAACACAGGAAACGCAAGAATTAGGCACTTCTAGGCCACTCTCGGCTCGCCACTGCGCGCGCCCATCACACAAGGCCCCAGGCCACACCCCCTTACGGCAGAGGCCCCTACGATTCGCCGAAACTACACCAACATGATCCACGCTGCCACACAGCAAAACCGCGTACCGTAAATAATGTAAATAGTGTTAGTGAATAGTGATAGTGTAAATAGTGAGTGTGAATCCGTGTGATTGAACTGGGACGTGTCAAGCCTAAGACTTCTCGGCGCCATATGGGTTTTAGTAAAAAAAAAATATAACTATTTCTCATAAAAAAAAATCTGATGTGCTACACTCACATGACTTTCTCTACTCTTGTACGAACTATTTTTACAAACGTTTATTCTCCATATGCTTCATGTTAACCGAGATATCGAGATGTCAATCTTATTGCTAATTTTCTTGTAGATGCAAGGGGAACATGGTAGGTTATAAGCAATAGTCAAATCTTTTAAGCACTGGTTGCTATGTGGCGCATTCTATTTTGTTTGCATATCCAGGACATAAAAATTGAATAACGAATTTGAGAAAAAGTATAAGTATTGGAAAATTTAAGGAAATAACAAGCAATATCTCGAAAATGGTTCACTCAACTAAACAAATGTATATGACATAAATTGTGTATTTTAATGCGATCTACATTTTTTGTGTAGTAAAATTTTGTCTATCTCTTATGGTTTACCAGTTATGCAAAAGTCGTTCACAATAAAGAATACTTTTGGAGACATTCCCAGGAAATTCAAGATATACATTTTATTTGTCATAAAAGTATCTTAAACATATGATATTTTAATCAAAATCGTTAGAGCCATTTTTGAGAAAATTAAAATTTTCGAAAAATCTTCCATGTAAAGGGTACTCTGGGGTGGGGGCATTTTCTTTAAAACCTTCGTGTCGCATCCTTGGAAGATACTGAACCCAAATACCAAGTTTGGTGTTTATCCGACTGTTCGTTTCTGAGTTATGCTGTTCACAGACACACAGACACACACACGGACATGTTTTCAAAAATGCTTTTTTTTGGATTCAGGGGGTCTCAAAACATGTATTTCCGGTGAAATCTCGGTATCGAAATTTTGGGTGGAATACAATACTTCCCCTACTTACTATGCATAGTAGAGAAAGTAATAAGCAAAATGTAAAACAATGTAAATTTATGCCTGTAAGCCGGGCCCAATGTACCGGCACCAGGCCATTTTTCTTGAATAAACAAATCCGAATCCGATTGCGTGAGTACAAAGCTTAAAATGATTTTAAAACAGGGAATGATTTTAAAATATGTAAAATGCATTAACATGTGAATAACGAATGGTTAACTACAGCTGACAGATAAATAATATACACGCCATTTTTTGCTGCCTCTAAATTGGAGTGGAAGAAAATGTAATTTATGTGTCAAATTGATGAAATTTCAGTCAAGTTGAAGCATTAGAGATGGGGAAAAATAGTTATTTTTCAGTAATAGTTTCTGAATTTTTCAGTTCACCCCCAAGCTCCTCCCTCCCCCCAAAAAGAATTAGATTCCAAATAACCATTCCAAAATAACAATCAAGTCCATTCATAAGTATTTACTCCAACTGTAAATGCAAAATACTCTTGGTCCACTGTTATGCTACTTGCCTCACTCAGGTTCCTTTACATCAAGTGGCAAGTTTTTGTTCAGTATTGGAAGTCAATGCTCCCCCTCTTCTTTTTTTCCTTCTACCATACACACTTAAATTTATAACATGCTGTTAACAACAATACAGAAACATACTTATTACAATTACTACTCATATTACATTAAAGGAATTCACATTCACTATACTATAATAACCTGTCATATACCTGTCCATGATGCTAATGATTATGTTGTTACTCTGGTTCTAAAACATTATTCTTTATGTTTAAACACTAACTGCCATTAGAGCAACCGGGGAGAACTTGCTTTGCAAAATAAGAGGTGATGCTATACAAAAACTGACTCTTAAGTCCTATAATTCAAAACTTACATGATGACAATTTAAGGGAACTGAATGTTAGATCGAGGCATGTCAAATGTAATAATAGATTAAGCTGAAATCCAAAATATGTTACATATTTATTGACAAATCATAACACTTAAATTGTGCATGGTCGAAGCATCATGGTGACCCGGCAGGCTGCAGCCACACGTCCTCATGGAAAGGAACATACAAAGTAACTGAATGCCTCAAGAAACTAGAAATGTAGCAACGCTACTATTCGCACATGTGCAGAGAGCGGTTTCTCGAGGTCAAGTTTCTAGCACTTTCTCAACCATTATCATATAGAGTCAGCTACTTGATAATTAATGGATTTTAATGGTCATACCTAAACTTATACCCCAATGCTAAATTATAATTTACCTAATCAAACTAATGACACTAATAAAGACCCCCTTATGTTACAATATGTTCCAAAATGACATACTGGGTAATTGTCTTTCATGCATTTATCACAGCTCAATGGCATAATTAAATCTGACTGACCAGAAAATACTTATGGTTATTGCCCTCTATTGGAACTTGAAGCAGGGATGGTTTCAAGTCGTTGCATCATATGCAAAGCTGCAACTAATTAATATTAACTTGATTTTGTGACATTAACTTCACTTCTTACTTTTTTGATGATAGGACATGTTTCAACTGTTGGTCTACAGCTAATGATGAGTTCAATAACCCTCAAAACATGTGCTAATCATTGAACAAGTAAGTGAAATTAGTGTCACAAAATCAAGTTCATTTTAATCTGTTATCTAATAATTTAAAGAAAATGTAAATTACAACACTAATTATGTATTGTGTTTTTACAGTTTGGATACTGATCCTACTATAAGGCATACATTTTGGAGTGTATCATTTGGGAATTACTTTTATTGGTTGGCTGCATGTTCTGTAAATCAGGCGATGGTGCAGCGATGTCTAGCTATGCCAACTATCTCCAAAGCCAATATGTAAGTTAAATGCACAGTTTTACTATTTTCATATTCTTTATATATTGCAGTTACACAGTTTGTTTTCCCCTAGTATATTAAATTGATAACAACAATAGAAACTTAATTTTAATTATACATTGATTACTTTCAAAATAAATACTCTAACTTGGCATAAAACATCTAAAAATAATATTCTTGTAACAAGATTGCATCCATATGAGGGTCACATATAATACGGGAATGTGGAGAGACTATCTGTATAACCTCAGTAAGACATGGAATTAATTGTTCTTTCACACAAGCCGTGTGTTGGACAGGGTTGGAAAGGTAGAATCAGATGACTGAAAAATTGAATGCCATAGCCGGGATTTGAACCACGGATCTCCCGGGAGATCCGTGGTTCAAATCCCGGCTATGGCATTCAATTTTTCAGTCATCTGATTCTACCTTTCCATCTCAGTAAGACAGTTTCAAAGGGAGATGGCTAAAATAATGTATAAATGAGAAACCATAAAAGTGAACTTTCTTATGAAACTGAAACTGCTTTTTAGATTATTACATGAAACAAACACATAAGCAACAAACATAATGTACTATTTAGAGAACTCGCATGCATGCCAGCAGTGTTATTCACATTTCAAACAGAAAAACAAGTTTTGAGTATTGGTGCTTTACACTGGCTTATAAGAATAGTAGATTTTTCTGTGTTTCCTTGATTTTTCCGTACAGTTATGTGCTGGTCAATTATATGCACTAACCACAGAAGTGCTGCCATCATTTAGACTTTGCAATGATAGAAGTCGTTCTATAATTTCTAGAGCTTGAATTGCCCCATACAATTCAAGCCGTGAACACTTTCACTATTTAGGCCTACTTTTTCATCGCTATCATCAGATGCAACTTGTGGGAGAATTACCTTGCCCAACTGTAGTGTTAACAGTGTGCAACAATAATGTGTTCTGAAAATATTTATGCCTCCCCAATATGCCTATTCTTTAGCGCAGTGACAGCAAGGATACAGTATTTAGAAACCATGCATAATATAACTTAACATAGTATAAACATAACGTATAAACGAGTAAGTAAATTAATATATTTTGTACATGGGAAGCAGAAAATGGACATATTAATAAGAAAATATATAACCAAAAAATGTGTAACTGAGCTAAATATTAATACACAAAATTCGGTGCCTAAAAATCTGTGATAAACAGAAGTGAATAACATATAAGTGAGGTTCAACTTTATATGTTTCAGCAATGAAAGGAGTGCCTCCTGAGGAGTAGTAATGGTCAAAGTTAATACATTGGCTCCAATATTGTTGTTGCAATAAAATTTCAATTGTTCTCTCATGCTCTACATTATCATCATCTCTAGCTATTTGTTTTTAAACTTGGAATTTGACAAACGAATATTTTTATTCAATTAACTGCGACGGTATTAGTTATAATGTTGATGCTTGTGATGTTTGTGTATGTGTGTTTACTTCACGCGTTGCCATCTTGTGACGTCATTCATTTGTTTGGTTTGTAACTCCATCTGGCGTTAGCAATTTGCGGCAGTATTAATCTTTTGTTTGATTTCATTTCAAATATCCTCCGGCTAGCTATCATCTTATCTTGGGTCGAACATGTGTCTCTATACAGGTTGTGAAACGGAAAGGAATCTTTTATCCAAAAATTACACTGATGAAGAAATTTGTTTTATAATTTTTTATTGTCGAACACGTTCACTATCACTTTTACATATTGATTTAGATACTCGCCAAACTGAAACTGTTATAATAACTTCTTACTTATCACTTTTAATTCGCGTACTTCAACCTTTTATATAATTAACCTTACAATACTTTAGATCTTTCATAATTCTGCTGCGCGTAACTTGTGAATCTATATCCGATGTATGACGAACTGACTGACTGAAGACGACGTGTAATGTATGAATGCTTTCGGCGAATTGAAGGACTGACTGACTTTACCTCTAACTTGGCTTCTATTTATACCCCTTCAATCAGATACGCCTAAAGATTATAACTGAACTGCAATTGGCTAATAAAACGCGCCAACATTAGCGTCTATTTTAATATCCAATGAAAATTATGAACACATATTGCTTTTAGGGAGAAAATATTCCAGAAGTTTCTACCGAAAACGCGCCAACATTACGTAACTTCCTCGTTTCCAATAATGATAAACAGCTCACCCCCCTCTCTGCATTATTGCGCTATTATTGACAGTTTCAGTAAAGCCGTATAAACTTACTTCCCAAATAATAATTACAATTAATAAACATCTGAAATCAATGTCACATAAAAATGCATATTCATATTACAATCATTATTTACATTTAGGTAATTTGTGATACAAATTACTGCATCATATGCCCCACTAGAAACATAATTATAAATATTTACAACTTGTTTGGAAATTTTATAATTGTGTTTTTAGTCTCCTAAATCTTGGAACACACGCTATCACTTTCACTTAACACTTCACACATATTTAACACACGACATATGTTTTTTTTTTTTTTTTTTTTTTTTTTTCTCGCCACTACTTACTGGCTCTGGTTTAATTAATTTAGATATTAATCTGACATCACAAATTTTTTTATAGCAAATACTGTACCCTGAATTATTTATTTACTGTTACCAAAATTGTTTACTTTCTTATATTGTTAACAAAAATTTATCAATTCAAGAATTTTTTTGTAATTATTAAACATATTTACCAAAAATATTCACCCTTTACATAAATAAATTTACATCTCTTAAATCTAGTCACTATTTCACATTTTCTGTTTGCTACATAAGTATTTGTTTTTAATTATTTTTACCCATTTTTGTTATTTTGTACTTTATTTTAACAATATTCTTGGAATTGTATTTACGTACTTTTAATTTAATATCATATTAAGTTTCAATTTTTACATTTTTAATTTCAAATACTGTTACAGTTACTAAAAATTCAATTTTCCTTTTTTTTTTTTTAAACATTTCTCTTTTTTTTTTTTTATAATTTATTTCTCTTTTCAAATGACATATAAATAATTAACCCTCTTACGTTCCAATACATTTCTCTGCAAGTCATCTTTAACTATCCAGCATTTACTTTACATCTCATTGCTATTTACCCTCCTGGATCAAATTGTGTGTGGCTAAACATTACTCGTAGCCGTAACCTAACCTTCAAATTTTTGTTCATGAATAACCTCTTGTATTCATTTGAAATTTCATCACATGATAACATTTGAAAACAACCTAAAGCTTCCTGAACAATACATCTTTTACCAACTTTCATTTTCAATTCATCTGCTATCTTTTTAACTTGAGAATACTCTGACAAATCTGTACTAAACTGTACTGGACTGGAGTTTTCATTTTGAACATCTTGGTACAATTTATTTCTTTGCATTACTGTCTCATTCTGTATTTCTGATATCTCCCCTCTGAAATTAACTTGCGCCTGATTCACATCTACATTCATAACCTCTTTCATCTCTCTTAGCTCACTTGAAATATTACTCACTTGATTTCCTAACTCTGTGCATTCTACATTAACCTCACTTTCTTTGTTACCTATTTCCCTGCTCATATCTGACATTTTCTTTGAAATTTCTCCTGTCTCACTTGCTATTACTTCCTCATTTTCATCTCTCATTTCTGGCATACTAATATCTAGCTTCGTAACTTTCTTTTCAATTTCTTCACTGCTTTGATCTACTTTTTGCTCTAATACCTCATTACTCCTACCAATATCTTTTCTGTTTTGTTCAAAGCTCCTACGAATATTTTCCCTTAATTCCCTATGACTCTTTTGCATATCTTCCCTTAATTCCTTCTTTAATGTTTCACCAAAATTTCTCAGTATTTCCATCATTATACTAGCATCAAAATTAACATTTCCTGCTATTCTATTCTGACTTTCTGCACTAACATTTCCTCCATCAAATACTACATTGTTTAAGCTATTTTCTGTATCCTGTATTGAATTACAGCTAACTGTTTCACTATCCCCTTCCATCATTGTTTCTTCAATATTATTAGTAGCCATTGTTTTTGTTTTCTAAAAAAAATTACGATACTCTAACCTTTGTGATGATGTCTGTTGCTGTTACATTGATGTCCAGCTTTCTGCCCCTCTCTCCTAGGTTATATGTCGCTTCTGCGTTGTGTTATGATGAGTCCACGTCGTTTTGTTGTCCTGTAGTTTGGAATCTGCGTCTTGTAGATCATTTCACTGCTGCATTCGTTCCACGTCCTGGTTCCTTTCCTGGTCACTCTGCTCCTTCCTGGTTATGCTGATCCTTTCCTGGTCATCGTGTTCCTTTCCTGGTCACTATGCTTCTTTCCTGGTCATCGTGTTCCTTACCTGGTTATCGTGCCCCACGTTCTGGGTGCCAATTTGCGATAGTAACATTATTGTGTAGCCCCACGTTGGGCGCCAATTTGCGACGGTATTAGTTATAATGTTGATGCTTGTGATGTTTGTGTATGTGTGTTTACTTCACGCGTTGCCATCTTGTGACGTCATTCATTTGTTTGGTTTGTAACTCCATCTGGCGTTAGCAATTTGCGGCAGTATTAATCTTTTGTTTGATTTCATTTCAAATATCCTCCGGCTAGCTATCATCTTATCTTGGGTCGAACATGTGTCTCTATACAGGTTGTGAAACGGAAAGGAATCTTTTATCCAAAAATTACACTGATGAAGAAATTTGTTTTATAATTTTTTATTGTCGAACACGTTCACTATCACTTTTACATATTGATTTAGATACTCGCCAAACTGAAACTGTTATAATAACTTCTTACTTATCACTTTTAATTCGCATACTTCAACCTTTTATATAATTAACCTTACAATACTTTAGATCTTTCATAATTCTGCTGCGCGTAACTTGTGAATCTATATCCGATGTATGACGAACTGACTGACTGAAGACGACGTGTAATGTATGAATGCTTTCGGCGAATTGAAGGACTGACTGACTTTACCTCTAACTTGGCTTCTATTTATACCCCTTCAATCAGATACGCCTAAAGATTATAACTGAACTGCAATTGGCTAATAAAACGCGCCAACATTAGCGTCTATTTTAATATCCAATGAAAATTATGAACACATATTGCTTTTAGGGAGAAAATATTCCAGAAGTTTCTACCGAAAACGCGCCAACATTACGTAACTTCCTCGTTTCCAATAATGATAAACAGCTCACCCCCCTCTCTGCATTATTGCGCTATTATTGACAGTTTCAGTAAAGCCGTATAAACTTACTTCCCAAATAATAATTACAATTAATAAACATCTGAAATCAATGTCACATAAAAATGCATATTCATATTACAATCATTATTTACATTTAGGTAATTTGTGATACAAATTACTGCATCATAACTTTTTTCATTGTAAAAGCAGAATAACAAAAGTAATTTGTGCAGTATTTATAGGAAACATTTTCAGACTATGCTCCATCATGTTGTGTTTAGAAGGAAAAATATTATATTTAAGGGGTAAAATAGGAACAGAAGTACAGTGAGGAGTTGAAATATGAAAACAAAAGATAAGTGGGGGAAGAAAAGGAGAATCACAATAGGTCTTAAGTTTGTAACCTGGCAACAAGACAAATGAGGAACAATGTAAGTGCAGGAATAATGCCAGAAGAAAGAAAAAGAAAACACCAGAGAGATGTAAGTTGACCACCAACAAGGGCAGACATCTCAGAACCAGTAGTGAAATTGACACACTGGAAAATCTAAGCTACTGGAAGTTGAGAGTTTAGATTTATTCTGCATAGCTAAAGGTTTAAGACAATGAATTTGTATTGTAGCAGATCAAGTGAAATATCCTTTGTGAGAGAAGCACAGACTGGATAGAAATCATCCTGCTGATGAGGATTAGTAATTACTTGCCTTAGACGTATGAAATATTAATATTTGTTATCTTCTCATAGAAAAGTAAAACAAAGTAACTTGAAACAATGTGAAGAAAGCAATATAAAGCGCATAAAAGTCCTGCAAAATTAGAAGAAGTGATAATTTTTAAATACTGTTAGGCAGAGAAATCTTAGATCCAGTTGTATGGTAAATTATTTGTGAAAAGAACCATAACATACATAGCCAAGTGTGTAATTGTTGTCATAAAGATATTTGAATATTAATGCTCTAAAATACTGATTAAGAAAGTTTGTAAAATTAAATTTTGATTCAGTTCTCAAAAACATGTTATCATTTCAATAAGTTAAGCAATACCTTGCGGTGGTAAATTTATAATGTTTGTGTATGTGTGTTTACTTCACGCGGTGAAGCCATCTTGTGACGTGATTCATTTGTTAGGCTTGTTAGCTCCATCTGGTGTTAGCAATTTGCGGCAGTATTAATGTTCGTTTGAAAGAATGCTACTGTTATTTTATTTAATCTTGGTTCTCTGTCCTCCGGCTAGCTACGATCTTTTTGGTCAAGCACTTCTCTTTATACAGGTTGTGTAAACGGAAGGGAGTCTGTTATCCAAAAATAACACTGATGCAAGAATTTGTTTTACACTTTTATTGTCGAACACATTTACTATCACATTTACACATTGATCTTGACACTCGCCAAACTGAAACTGTTATAATAACTTCATTATTGATATTTCTTAATTCGCGTACTTAAACTTTTTGTATAATTAACTTTATCACACTTGAGATTTTTCATAACTCTGTTACGCGTAACCTGCAAATTGATATCCGACGTGTGCCGTACAAATACTTTCGACGAACTGACTGATTGAAGGCGACGTGTACTTTACAAATATTTTCGATAAACTGAGGGAATGCGACGTGTAGTGTACAAAGAATTTTGATGAACTGATGGGCTCTACCTCTAACCTAATCTTTTTATACTCATACACTCCGATATGCCTAAAGATTATAACTGAGCTGCAATTGGCTAATAAAACGCGCCAACATTAGCGTCTATTTTTATATCCAATGAAAATTATGAATACATATGCTCTAGGGAAACGTTCCAGAAGATTCTAAAAGAAAAACGCGCCAACATTACGTAACTTCCTCGTTTCCAATAATGATAAACAGCTCACCCCCTCGCTGCATTATTGCACGCTATTATTGTCAGTTTCAGTAAGGCAGTATAAACTTACTTCCCAACAATAATTACAATCAACAAACATCTCAAATCAATGTCACATAAAAATGCATATTCATATTACAATCATTATTTACATTTAAGTAATTTGTGATACAAATTACTGCATCAACCTTTTCTTCACTATCTCCAGCATGCAACACATTTATATATTCAAATTAAATACTATTTTACAAATTCAATCCTCCAAGGATTTGATTCCAAAGAAGATCCAATTTCTTTACTTGTGCATGTTTGTATTTTGAGGTTCATTCTGCATTATATTTTTCGCTTGATTTTATATCATATTTTACGATCTTAAGTAACAGTGGTATTATGAGTCATTCCAAAACAAAGGAAGTAGTAAAAGCAAATCTTATAGGACAGGGAAATAGTAGCTGATATTCCTGAATATCTAAATAGAAGCTTTCACACATCAATGTGACAGTATAGACCATCTTCAATAATTCATGAATATGTATGAGATTCTTCATTGGCTATTAAATATCAATTAATAGGATAACAGCAACTAAATGATACTTTTACACTAAATCATAATTGTCATCACAGTTAGCTATACAAAATTAATGTAGGCATTTAAGATTCAGAGTATATAAGTCCCATCTAGCTCTAAAATCTACATTTTATTTGGAATGAGAATACATGGATAAATAAAACAAGCAGTGAACAAATTTTATAAGACTAAAAGACATTTTTATGAAAAATGTTACATTAATACTAAGTATATATCTAGCTGTAAAATACAGATTTTTTGGTATAAGCAGTGAGGGAATTAGATGTGATAAATTAAACTGAAATAGAATATATATTTTTCAGAACAATCCTGATCCTTGCTGTTGGAATTCTAGCAATTGTTTCCATGAGCTGTTATACAGGCCTTCTCATTTATGCCACATTTTATGACTGTGATCCAGTGAGCACACATGTAAGAGAATAATAATTTATCTCTAATTAATACACTAACTATTCTATTCATTTCCTAACTAGTTGGTTTGTTGCATGGGAGCACTTTTATATTTGAGGTATGTATACTGGAAGTGTATTTAAGGGGTTAAAAATATGAGTAGCCTAAGTTTTTTAAAGGTATTTTTTAATTTTCACTGGATGCTAAAGTAGCTTTTAAAATCTCTAAGGTACCTAGTTTATATATATAACTTTTACAGCATCCTACAGTAAATGGAAGAATATCTTGTCTAGATAGATTACATTAGTGGTAACTTAATAAGTTATGAGATTAATTTTCAAAATTATTGTATAATTTTTGCTGGGTCCTAAATTTTAAGTGGCCAAAGTTTTGTCTAGATCTGTCAAGCAGTGCATACCTGTTCATAATTGAGAATTTACTGGTTGAAAACATAATTAGTGGTGGTTTTTGAAAATGCATAAGATAATATGTAATTTCTGCAGACTCATATAGTGTAAACATGCAAAGTTTGATCTAGATATGCCAAACAATACGAATTTCTATATAAGGAGTTGAAAATATGAATGATGTAGTATTTTATAGTTTTAAGGTAAACTGTATTTTTCACTGCATAAGTAATTAGTTTTGCCCAAACTAGTTCAGGCTGTGTAGATTTATATATAGCATGGTCCAACTAACTTTTTACTTTCAATAATCTTTAACTGCCATTATTACACAAAATATGATGAGTATACAACATTAAAGGGACATCATATGATGCAATCATGTGTTTATTATCTAGGTACATATTTTTCAAGATATGAAGTTCCAATGGGAAGCCATAATTTTTTCCATCGCAATTGATGAATAATCTATGCTTATAGTCTCATGAAGGAAGGCATGGATGACAGTTGTCATGCTGACAGTTGTGGAGGGGCAAGGAGAGTAGTCAGAAGCATGTGGTGGTATGGCATGAACTGGGAAAGCACATTAATTTTAGTTAAACATTAATGCACTAAATAATTACATATGTTACCTAATTTTTTGTTGCCGGATTCTCCTACAGAGTCCCAAACTCAAAGTAAGTTTATAGCCTGCAATTATAAAATTTCGATGTTAAGCAGCAAGCTAGTTTATACAAACACACTCTGAAAAGACTACTCCTGATTGGTTAGAAAGCATGTAACTACGACATCACAGAATTTGCACTACTATAAAAACAACTGAATATAAATATTTGACTGTCCTCAGAGGATACATGTATAGGAAATAAACCCTCGTGCACTTCTCCCTGAGGTTTGCAGTGTTTATACATCTACGTTGTTGGTTGAATTAACATAACCTTAAACGTTGCATAGGACATTGGAGTGATAAAGCAATGCACATTCTAAAGTTGCAAATTGCTCTAAATGTATGTAGAAAACTAACAAGACATTTGTGGAGATGAGAAAGTTAGCTTAAATTGCACGGTATAGTTACTATATTTACTTTTTATAGTAAGGAAGAGTATACAAATTTAAATGATACATATATACAATATATTAAAGTTTTTAATATTACTTTATAAAATGATGTATCCTTTGTATATAAATTTAAAAGATGAAATGAAATGAAATATGAAGTACTATGTACATGATAAAACATAAAAGTATTTACACTAATCTCTTCATTATTCACAAGCATACACAAAGTGATGAAAAATAGTCATCATCATCTACTACTGGGATTAAGCCCTTTGGTCTATTCCGATTCAAGAGAAGTCATCTCTCGATCTCCAAAGAGGGTGGGGGTGTGTGTGCGCGTGCGAGCGAGCGAGCGAGAGAGAACAGCATAATTAAAAATTAAGCTTAGATAAATATCAAAGTTGGTATTTAAGTTCAGTATCTTGCAAAGATGCAACACAAAGATTTTCAAGAAAATTCACCGTACTCCAAACTACCCATTACATGGAAAATATTTCAATATTTTTAATTTTCTAAAAATGGTTCCAATGATTTTGATTAAAATACCATATATTTAAGATATATACATGACAAAGAAATACGTAGGTCTTAAATTTTCTGGGAATAAGCTGTGAAGTCCTCTTCATCTGGGAGGAATTTTGTATAACTGATAAACCACAAGAGATAGATAAAAACTGGAAACATGTAGATCTCTTTAAAGTATACAATTTATTTAAAATAACCTTTTTGTGACATCAGCCATTTCTGTGATATCCTTTATTGTTGGTCTGAATTTTTCAATACTTTTGTCATTATTTTAAAGTGCTGTCACTATTCACTTGTTTATTGCAATGTCGTGGAAAGAGTATGAAATTCCAAGGCTAGCATTTAGCCACTTTCTTTAAACATCTGACCAAGCTTTTGTAAGAATGGTTTGTTAAAGCTATATAAAATCAATGATAGTGGGTAGAGAAAATCACTTGAATGTAACATACAAATGTTTTTCTCGTAGATGCATCTATGTTTAATTTGTAATTATATATACTGTAGAGAAATGCAATCATATTGCCAGAATTTTCATTTTATCTGAAAGAATTATGTTTGTTTTTATTAATACTGTACTTCAATGTAATCTTGACAACATGTGCAACATTTTCACATAAAATGGTACTGATTGTCATTTGAAAAAATGATGTCAACTTTCAACTTTTGTATACCGAAGTAGAATTATAGCATATGATGTCTGCATCAATGTAATATATTATTTGTCATATTTTGTAGTAATATCTGTTAAAAAGTTATCCAAGTTGAAAAAATTAAGTGTACCATCTTGTATGCAGGATTGATAAGCTAGTGGCAATTTTTGGAAGTCATATGGTAACTACTATTTTTTCTGGTTTCTAAGTTTTGTCCAGATAGCTCAAATGGTGCAGGCTTATAATTAAAGGATTTAAAATAGGGTAATGTAATATATTAATGAAATTTATTAAATACAAGTGTCAAAAGTATCATCCAGGTAACACAAATGTGCTCTGTGATATTTATTCCATGGAATCAGGGGAAATTGGAGGTTAGGAACAAACATCCCCTCTATACCAATTTTTTATACTTTAACTCCTCCTTTACCACCTCTCCACCATACACACTAACTCTCATAATATCAGTTAGAAGTATATATTAAAAAAACAGATGTTTTGAGCTTAATAATGAAATTCTAAGACAAAGAGAGTAATAACTATTTGGTACTCTAAAATATCATAGAATCAATACAAATATAATTATTGTAACAATATTGCCATGCAAAGTGTGTCTATATTATTACATATTCACATTTTGTTGTTTCCAAAACTAGGACAACTTTTGTCCTATCACCAATTTATGTGCTGCAAGCATAATATCTATAAGTTCTTGAACCAAAGCTGTCAGTTATTTTTTCTTTCTCTACTATGTATGGTAAGTAGGGGAAGTATTGCATTCCACCCAAAAATTCGATACCAAGATTTCACAGGAAATACATGTTTTGAGGTGCACTGAATGCATATAAAGCATTTTTGGAAACATGTCCATGTGTGTGTCTGTCTGTGAACAGCATAACTCAGAAACGAACAGTCGGATAAACACCAAACTTGGTATTTAGGTTCAGTATCTTCCAGAGATGCCACACGAAGGTTTTCAAGAAAATCCCCCCACCCCAGATTACCCTTTACATGGAACATATTTCGAACATTTTAATTTTCTCAAAAATGGCTCTAACGATTTTGAATAAAATACCACAAGTTTAAGACATTTTTATGGCAAATGAATTGTATATCTCAAATTTTCTGGGAATGTCTCCAAAAGTATTCTTCATTGTGAACGACTTTTGCATAACTGGTAAACCATAAGAGATAGACAAAATTTTACTACACAAAAAATGTAGATCGCGTTAAAGTACACAATTTATGGCATATACATTTTTTTTGTTGAGTGAACTATTTTCAAGATATCGCTTGTTATTCCCAAATTTTCCAATACTTACTCTTTTTCTCAAATGGGAATTCGTTATTATTTTTTTTTTGTCCTGGTAATGCAAAGAGAATGGAATACTCCACATAGCAACCAGCTCTTAAAATATTTGACTATTGCTTAAAGCCTACCAATTCCCCTTGCATCTACAAGAAAATTAGCAATAAGATTAACATGAAGCATATGGAAAATAAGCGTTTGTAAAAATAGTTTGTACAAGAGTAGAGAAAGTCATGTGAGTGTAACACATCAGATTTTTGTATGATGAATGTGCTTCCTCTCCTTTTTTCAGGCAATTAAAAAGGCAGATCAGCTGTTACCTTACTTTGTGATGGAAATTGCTGAACATCTCCCTGGACTCCCAGGGATTTTTATGTGTGGTGTCTTTAGTGCAGCTTTGAGGTATTACACATCTTTGCTCAGTTATGTCTTTATTTAATTTTAGTTTTGCTTTATATATGCTTTACTTATAATTATTTAACCATTTCATAGTGGTACAAATAATCTCAAGCTACAGCTTCAAGCTTTCAAGCTGGTGCATATTTTAGTTGTGGGGTTCAACTTATAAAAATAATATCGCACAGAATCCAAGAATATAAATTTACCATGCTACATTGCAAAAATAGTCAAGCCAAAAAGAAATTTTTTCACTGTTGTCAAAAGTAATCTTATGTACTGGTATTCAAATTTTATTTGACATAAAATATTCACTATATAATTAACATTTATTAAAATAAATAATTCACATTCAGTTAGGTTTTTCATGCATTTCAGAGCTTTTATTAATAGTTTTGCTATATACTCTTGTTCAGAAATTTGATGCAAGAATTGTTCAGCAATAATTGTAAATGCTTAGGATGAAGCAGCATATTTAAACAACTTTACTGTCTGTGATATCACTGCTTTTTTTTTGGGGGGGGGGTTCTTTAAAGTGTATTTAAACAATAGTAAAATATAATATTAAAGGTTGCAATAAACACAACACTAAATTTTGCAATAAATTACCTCTCTTTATAAATTATTTATATATATTTTGTGACAACACTTGACTTATATTTTTACTTGTTCTACTGTTTACTGTAGTCAGTAGAGGAAACATCTATTCCACCCAAAAATACAATATTGAGATTTTACTGGAAATATATGTTTTAAAACCCTCTGAATAAATAAATAAATAAATAAATAAATAAAAAGAATAAAAAAATAGGATCCAGCTTTGTATCTGTGTGACTGTGAGTAGAATAACTCTAAAATGCAAAATAGGTTAAATACCAAACTTGGTAAGTTCAGTAACTTGCAGGGATGTAACACAAAGGTTTTCAAGAAAATCCCCTTGCCCCAAACCACCCTTTACATGGAAATATTTTTGTTATTTGTTATTTTCTCAAAAATAACATATGTTTAAGATATTTCTATGGCAAAAATATGTGTATCTTGAATTTTCTGGCAACAGATTTTTCAAGTATAATTAAATTCTCCTAACTTAGGCTGCATATGGCCAGTGCAAAAGTACAGTTTTAAAAACATAAATAACAGTTATCGTAATAATATTGTTCTGATCTCAAATTAGATGATAGAATAGGATACCGGAAACTTTATGATATTGCAAGATCAGACATAGGAAGCGTAGCTTAACTGTTCATGCATTATTATCACAAACTTCCTAACTTCTACATGAACTGTAAGGGAAGGGAAAATACCTTCAAGAACTTAAGATGAATTCATTTAAACAAAAACTGAAATATCAAGTACCTGGTGGTCGGAAGAAGATGTTCGTGTGTTCACCCATGTTGACTGTCCCACAACAGCACAAGGAAAGAGAACTCTCCGTCCCTAGTATATACCTACTAACATCTCCCTATCTTTAATCACTACATCACCACCAGCCATATGCTGGCAACTGCTGAATATCCAATTCCCCCGAATATACTAACATAATTCCCTAAAATCCTGCTAAATGCCACAATATCATATAATAGCAATTTGTATATGTATATAAGTTTACTGTCCTTTAACTGGAAAGGTATCTATTATTGGACAATAAATAGTTGTATGAAATGAATGCTCAAAATAGTCCTGGGTCAGAGCGATAAGAGTTAATGGGCATGTGTCTTAAGAAAATCCCTTGAATGTATCTAATTTAGGAAGCTCAACCCAATCAAGACTTGAAATTGAGCCCTTTGTTTTATGGAGCAGAATTTCTATCCCCATACCATAGAGGAGAGCTTCAGTATGCTTTTTCATCACAGAATGCAAATAGTCCATTACAGGCTGCTTAAGCGTTATCATTATTTTGCATAAAATAAAGAATGCAAGTTACACAGGGTGGCACTTTATTTCATTTTTCAAGTATGTTGACACATATATTGACAGGATATTGAATGTTTAATCTTGTAGGTGTTCAGAATGTCCTCCATTTGTGTTAAAACATGGTTCAAACTTGCATAGAACACTCCAACATATGGTAATACAGTTATGGTCAACTTCATTTTCATGAAATGCATCTATAATGAACTCTTTTAATATGCCTATTGTATGAGGTCTTTTTTCAAATACATTGTTCTTCAATCCACCCCTAAAAAGGAAGTCCATAGGTGTCAGATCAGCTGAATGTGGTGACCAGGAAAAGTTACCATGTTGTCCAATCCAACATTACAGGAAAGTGTTGTAGAGGTAATTCCTTACCATCACAGGAAAATGATAAGGTGCCCTATCTTGTTGAAAATACAGTTAAGGGAAGTTATCTTTGTTCGTGAGTTGTGACAACACTATGTTTTGCAGCATGTTTAGATATTGTTATCCACAGTTGTATCGAAGAACAATGAGACTTTTATCTCATTCTCTTCTGTCAAAGATGTCTTTATTCAAATTTCCTGCCATTTTTCCTGTTAACTTCCCACACAGATAATATTTGCACTCTGCTAATTCAGTTTCCATATAACATTACACCAATTAGCAACTCCATAAACCTAATATTTCCAATGTTTATGAAGAAATATATTCAATCTGTACTGTATACGTACATTTGGGCCAATCTGTATTTAATATTTATGTGCATTAAGTTCTTACAAAGGATAAGCATGCTTTCTTATTGAAAATATATCCTTAATGAACTTTGCAAGATTTTTTCAGTATGAAGCAAGTATAAACTTATCGAATTCTGTGCCTCATTCATTATGAGCACTATTTTATCAATATTTTTCAATGTTGTATAACTGTTGATAAAGGGTTCACTGAGCAATGTTCGAAAAGCAAGCATCAAGAATTCCTTTCACAACATGCTACATGCTGGCTGAAATAGTATAGCAAGAAGGATACATTTAGTCAAGCCAAAGCGCACACAATTTTCATACAGTCATGTTGCATGTTTTTCTTTTTTTTTTTATCAAATCGAAGATGTAAAGAAAACTATAATTCCTTGATATTGTATGTATCTGAGTTATTATAGGGAGAGAAGGAGATAATCTGTCTTTATTTCAAAACATGGGAATTTTTGCCTAGAAAAAACTTTTACTCTTTGAGGTCACACTTTCCCTGTATACACTTTCCTAAACTAACTCATGAAAAAGTTCTAGCTACATTATGCATATAGCTAAAAATATAAATTTTATTGCTCCTCAGTTATTCTTTATTTTATGCTAAGACTAACATTAAGTAATAGATGCTAAATATATAATATTTGCTGTAAAATGCATGCCTAATGTAGCTCAGTATAACCCAAGATGTAATTACAGGCTTATTTATTATACATATTACTAGTCCCCAAGATGAGCAGTAAATTTAAGTAACAGAAACAATAATCTATTTTTTTTATTTTTTCTCAAATCTTGTCTCTAAATCTTTTTCTGTGCCACTTACTAACTTGTGATTTAAATAATATTTCTTTTTATGCTTTATCCTTTAAATCTTCAGTCGGAATCTGTTGTTGATATGCTTACTCCTTTTCTGTCATTCTAAAATTGATTGTTTGTACAATAACTGATCATTAATTCTAAAAGGTTCATTTCTGATAGCAGAGTCAAGCAAATAGATTACTGTTAAGCATGTAGTAATAAGTCATTATTAACATTCATTTATAAAATTTGCAGTTATAAACAGAGAGTCTCAGAATAACACTGATCAATTTTTGGAGATTAAGGAGAACTTTTTGATATTTTCTTATAGGCAATATGTCTTGCCCTCAAGCTATATATAGGGCATTAAAGTTATTAAATACCCCCATTCGGTCAGATGAAATTTGGCGGAATTGATACCTGAATATCACATGTTTTATTTTTTCTTACATTCTAGAATATCACTTGTATTTTGGTTTTTAGCAGTTAGTTTTACACTAAATTAAAAACTGCATGAATTTAATTGATAAACACCTTGCTTCTCATATATACGCATAGTGACACTGTGAATCCTAGAAGGGGTGCAGGCAGAAAAAACCCTGCATATATCAAGACACTTTGTTCGCTTGAAGAACTTCCACTTATCTTTTAAACACCCATGCTATTAGAAAATACTTGAATTTACATACATTATTTTAATACAATATGAAAAACATTAAAAGGGCAGATAATCTTTACACTGAGCTACCCAAGGAAACATTTGCCTCACCACAGCACTTTTGCTGCTGTGCATGTTGATACAAGAAACAGGAATTCCAAGAACACATATAATTCAAAAATATGTATAGAGATCTGTTCAGCCAAATATCATGTAACTCAATATGACTATTTAATAATACAATGCAGCTGCTATGGGCCGAGCTTATCACTGCATGGCAGTGTCCTTCAGTGTCAGCCAACTGGTCGGTTCAAGAGATAAGCAGATCGACATTCTCTGTATTATAAATACCAGGAACACCTTTGAGACACAATGGGATAATTCTGGATGTTTCTCCCATCAGCCTCTTGTGAGCTCTCTCAAAACTCTTGAAACTATACAGGATGTTTCAGAAATACTTTTACAAACTTTGGATATGGGTTCCTCACACCAAAAGAAGGAAAAAAGTTCACATGAACATATGTCCCATAATCCTTGGTTTTCGCGTTATTCCTGTCACAATGAAAGTGTGAGTTCAAGGGCCTTCGGGGTCCAACCTCAAAACTTAATTTCTCTATGCATTCATAGAAGGCGTTGACCCATTGTACTACATACGGTAGATGGCGAAGTATTGCCATGGAGACTTGTTTACATTTGTCATTTGTCTGTCTTCAATGTTTCAATTGTGTACATGTAGTGAGTTAACTGCACGTGTTTCGTTCCACCATCGCTGGATAATCATTTCGTGAAAAGGCAGACATGATTTTTATGTATGATTGCGTGAATGGTAATGGACGCGAGGCTGCACGGCTCTGTCAGATGGAGTTTCCAGACCGAAGGCAATCAAGTCATCCAACCTTTGTCACTGTTTATCATCACCTTGCTGAGACAGGAACCGTTGCACCACGGATTATTGATCGAGGAAGACCAAGAGTTGTTCATACGCCGGAACGCGAAGAACAGATGTTAAAGTGCATTGAAGATAATCCAGGTCTCAGTACAAGACAATTGGCTGTGGCATCTGGTACATCACATGTGACAGCATGGAGGGATAGGCAGAGGAGGACCAGTTCCATGGCCTGCATGGTCTTCCAACCTCAGTCCTGTGGATTTTTACCTCTGGGGGCATCTTAAATCATTGGTTTATGGAGCAGCCATCCCGGATGCAGAAATGCTTCATCGACGTGTCATGGAAGCCTGCGAAACCATTCGACACCATCCTGGAGGTTTTGACAGGGTGCAACATTCCATGATTTGACGAGTACAGGCATGTATAGAAGCAAGAGGAGGGCATTTCGAGCATTTATTATTAGTTTTGTGTGTTATAAGTGTACCACTGTGTTGAACACCTCCTAATGAGAAAACAAAGGATTATGGGTCATATGTTCATATGAACTTTTTTCCTTCTTGTGGTGTAAGGAACCCATACCCGAAGTTTGTAAAAGTATTTCTGAAACATTCTGTATATTGGTAAGTGTGCTTGTGACAGTTAGTGAGTTGTTGATGCAACGTAAAGTGGAGGTTACTCAGTGTTCTCTATGAGTGAGTTGGTCATTAGAACATATACAGCAAGTCTGCTCAGAGTGTGAGAGAAGCAAAGTCTGTGTTCAATTTCAAGTGGAACAAAAGGAAAAAGAGGCTGCTTCATGCATGATTCATTATACTGCTATGTTCAAAGAAAAGAAAAAGTGAAGTGACAGTGAAAATTGAACTGAGTTATACTGCTGACAAATTGAAATTACAGCTTAAAAACTAATAAGTGAAGTTACAGGGAAGACTAAAAAAAGTCACAATTACTTTAATACTCTATAGCTCAGTAACAAAAGATGTTTAGAGGCATATATTTCCTAAAAAATACTCAAATAGCTGCCATCCTCTGAATCATGTCTGAGAATCCATTGGTGTTATTCTGACTCACCCTGTATAATTCAGAACTATTTCTAGTAATTAGGGATTTTATCTGAAATGTTCATATTTACAGATTTACAGTAACAATCACATGTACAGTTCCATGTCCACAGGACTCAACTCTATGACTGGTGTGATATTTGAGGATTTAATTCGGCCCATGATAAAGAAACCAATTTCAGAAGCACAGGCCAGCTTTACTATGAAAGTCATTGTGGTGGTGATTGGAGCTCTTTGTGTTGCATTAGTGTTTGTTGTGGAGAAACTGGGGACTCTTGTACAGGCAAGTCAAAGGCGTTAATTTTAATCATTCATTATTTATGAGATTTGTCAATACTGACTGAAAGTAGGTCCATAGCTGTAAAACAATGAATAAATGAACATTTTCTGAATAAAGACTTGCAAACGTCTCCTTATATAAAAGCAGTAATTGAAGCACTACACTCTGAAATCTATTCCAAAGTTTTCAGCTTTATGATAAGAGAATGAAATGGACTGGAGTGGATAAAATGACATTCTCTTTCATAAAGTCTTGGAGACCCTCTATTTCATCTCATAAGAAATGCCTGTGTTCATATTAGTAACTGTATATTACACATTTTGTCATTTGTTTCCATTAGCCCTAGCATAGTTTAATTAAACATTTTTAGGTTTGCACTGTAAGTGATAAGTGATGATTTCTATATTGATCACTTAACAAGGGGATGGGAAACAGTAATTCATATGCAAAACCTTTGATGTGCAGATGTTAATGTATTTATTTAGAAGCACATCTGAATAACAGTTTTTGCGGTCTAAGAAATAGTGCAGGCCATGGCATAATACAAACTCAAAAAGATCAGCTACGATCATTCCATAAGAAACTGACAACTACATAATAGGCATTATCCAAGTTTCATATTGCTTAAAAGGACTAGTACATAAATCAACACGTGTTGCTATTGTATTGTTGTAGATTGGATTAAGTGATTAAATTTGTAGTATTTAAGTAAATTTCATTCAAAGAAGAAAATTCATAAAAATGCATGCCCAATATTATTTTAATTCTTAAAAACTGTATGTAAATATTATTAACTACAGGAGTTTGCCAGTAATTAATCTTGCTATCATAGTTACCACTCATCACATTTTTTAACCACTTATGAAATTAGATCCAAGAAAGCATCTTGTTACCTGAAAATGTCCATTTTAATCCCTGACTACAGCATGTAAATGGTTAACAATACAATGTTTGCACACAGTAAAAGCTTCCAAATAAAAATATACTGATTCACAAGTTCATCTCTGCAGAAAGTAACACACAGCTAGACACAAAGTTTTCAAAATGTGCCTAGAGTACCATGCTGCTGCACTTTAAACCACTGCATGATTATGCTTGCACATATCTACAATGTATAAAACTGAGCTTTTACTTTCTCTCATCATCTGAGGTTCATAGAGTTACTCAATTATTATGCAATTTAATATTTGAACTGTAAGGTATTGGGGTAGCATGGTGGTTTAGTTTGTGGCTCTCATACCAAGATCCATGGTTTGATTCCTGGCTAGAGGGTGGTGACTGTAAGTCTTCACTTCTTACTAGCTCATGTGAAGTATCCCCAAGGCACAACATGATCCATAGTCAGGAACTCTCATTCCATCATCATCTATACTGTTATCCTACACTCCTGTAAGGTGCCTCCAGCTAACAAATGGGTTCAGTCATCACTGGGTGGAATGAGATTCCTCTCAAGGCCATAGACTATATGGGGAGCATTGGAAACAACAACATATTTGAACTGTAAACATGATACTTTGCATAATAAAATGCGACTGAAGCATCATTTTTATTGTTTTTTTACTTTCTCTCATATATCATTTATACATCATACCTGCCATGCTTTTTACTGCAAAGAGAAGACTTTGAAAAGTTGAATCAGACTTGAAAACTTCATTGCCAAGGCCAAAACTCATACCAGATTTCTTTGAGTTTCCATGCCAATGCTCTTTCATAAGCAATTGTAATGATACCGCTGAATGTATCTGTAACAAATTTCTCCCATCTGATTCTTGTATTCTAGTAAACCTCCAATGATCTCAATTCTTCTGGATATAATACTTTAAAGGTGATTTGCAAAGCTGCAAATACTTCACAACATCCTGAAGTTTGGTTATGTTGCCTTTAAAGTATGAAATTTTGGAATAATTGTTATGTGAAAAACATTGGCATATAATGACTGAACCTGTGGTTCAAGCCCAGGTTATGGCACAGAATTATTTAAATTTGATTCAACTTTCCAGTCTTAAGCTACAAATAGCCAGTATGACAGAATAATATTAATAGAAGAAAGGACTATGCTCATGTGGCATTCATTCAAATTCTTTATAGTTTTTGTTCAGGCTCTGTGGTTATATAATGTCTCCCAGACTTCTTGAAACAAATTAATATGGATGGTGTGCACAGCTGGTTGAGTTGTCCTCCGTGGTTTAGTGGTTATCATGCTAGCCTATAGCTCCTAAGGTTGCAGGGCAGAGGGCAATGCATTTTTTTGGGCGTAAATATACTTAGCATGGCTTTCTTTAGACAGGAAGTAAAGTCGGTGGTCCCGTGTCATAGATTTATGACACATAAAAGAACATCAAGCCTGATAAAGAGGACTTTGAGCAAAATTATCTCTTTCAAGCCCAATATAGAATGGGACGCTAAGGACCACAGCAGTTAAAAAGCGTCAATAAATTTAAAAAAAAGAAAACACAGTTGGTTGCATAGCATGTATAAATAATTATTAAGTTATTGCTAAGAATAACTACAAAGATTTTTATTTCTACTGCTTCCATTTCCAGAAATCATTGCATTTTGATCACAATTTTGCTTAATTTTCAGGCAGGGAAGAGTCTCTCTGGAATTACTGCAGGGCCTTTGTTGGGAGTATTTTCAATGGGAATGTTTTTCCCTTGGGCAAATGCAAAAGTATGTAGTAGTCATACGTTTTACACGTTTTGAATATTGATAACATTTGTATGTTCTTACAAAACATTAGCATCCTGTTACAAGAAAAACCTAACAGATTACTTATGAACAATAGACTCTAAAAGGAAATATTCTTAAAGTAAATCTAAACAACATTTTGAATTGTTTCAGGGAGCACTTATTGGTGGTGTCACTAGCATGCTGTTGGTGGGCTGGATATCCATTGGCAGCCAGATAGCTATTGCAGGGGGTCAAATCAAATTTATAACCAAACCTGTTTCAACTGAGGGATGTACCTCACCATTATTCAACACTTCTACTGCAGCTCAATCCATACTGTAAGCGATTTAAAAGTTGATGAAGAGACTATTCTCTTTAATTTATATAACCATAACTTTTAAAATTTTAATGTAGAATGGTAATTAATATGCATGTAAAATATCTACCCAAGAACTCAATTTTCAGTTTGAAAATGCTCTACATAGGGTCACTGAAAGTTCTAGTAGTCAAAGCAGGTTTTCCTAGCTTTAGATTGAAGTTCAGATAGTAACATGTACAAGTCTGGGTGTGCTCCAACAATGTGCAGCATCAGCACTTCTGTGCATGTGCGTGCAGGTGTTTTTATGCCATGTGCTAGGATGGATCTCAAGTGAGAGCATTTGCATGGTGTGATTTTCTTTGACTTTAAAGTCAGCTTAGAGAAGAGAGAACACCTTGAAAGACTGCATTGGGCATTTGCGAGTCTTTGCCCTTCACTACCGTGATTTATTGATAGTTTGCAGAGTTTAGAAGAGGAGGGGATTCCCCAGAAGATGAAGACCACCCAGGACAGCTGACTACAGCAACGGATGAAAAAGTGATGAAAGCAGAGCACATGTTGTGGAAAGATCATCATTGCATATATTATCACATTCAAGAGGCCCTGAATATTGGATCACAGCAGTGAACACTATCCTTTAAGAAAAACTTCATGTCAGGAAGCTCTGCAATCATCAGATCCTGCACTACTTCATAAATGAGCAGAAACAGGCACATGCGCAATGGTGCCAGGAAATAACAGAAAAATTTGTTGGGGGAAGATCCAAAAAGATATTTAACATTGTAAGAGGTGAAGAAAGCTGGATATACCAGTATGATCCAGAAACTAAGCTTTAGTTATTGGTCTGGGTCTTCCCTAGAGAGGATCCCCCAACAAAAGTGAGGCAAGCAAGAAGGCTGGCAAGAAGATGATCTGTTCGTTCTTCTCAGCTAGTAACCTATTGCGACAATTCTGCTTGAGGACAGAAGACTGTCACTGCCAGATACTACACCACAAAATATCTGCCATAAGTCTTCAAAGAACTGAGAACAAAGTGTCCTAAGACTGGTCTCCGTGGAATCTTGTTGCACCACAAAAATGCCTCTACCTACACTGCACTAGAAACAACTCAATTTCTGCAGGAGTTAGGAGTCAAATGTTTGTCCCATTCTCCCTACAGTCCAAAGTGGCTGTGACTTTTTTCTACTCCTCAAAATCAAAGAAAAAATTTGAGGTCAATGATTTGAATCACCTGAAGCTGCAGTAGCTGCATACTGCAGCTGCTGCTACTGCTGCTTACGAAGAATGTATTTGCACTCTTTCCAAAGAAGAATGGTGTTTGGCTTTGAAAAGTTTTAAAGACTACAGAATGCAATGGAGAATACTTTCAAAAGATGTAATGATCAGATCTAAATTTTTAAAATTTTATTCCATCCATTCCTAAAACTTTCTGAGTAACCCTTGTATTTGAATCTCCTTGGTTACGTGAGCAATATTTAGCCAGTATATGATAAGTTTGTTCTAGCAGAACTGCATTCAGTGAATCCACAGCTGTCAAGCCTATTGTTTAGCAGCATATTAACAAACTTACAGCATGTGGTATGAACCAACAAGTAATTTCTGGTTTATACAGTGGGGTAAGGATTTTCATGTTCATAAACTAAGATTTGTTCAAATTCAAAGTTTAAATGCTGAAGTGTGGGTTTAAATTTACTCCCTCTACAGAGAATAGCTTAAGATCAATTTATCTCTTCAAAATGGTTGGATCTTGAGTTATGATTGTGAATTTTGCATATCAAAGACATGGAATAAAACAATGTAGGAAAAATGTGTATCAAAATTGGAAGTAAAGTTTGAAAATATATATTTTAAGAGTATACCCATTTAAAACCACAAAAATAATTACAGAACTGTTGTGTATTAATCTATAATACAAATCAGTATAACCCCAGTATCTGACAGTTCTTCAAAGTAAAATAACATTGCCAACAGATTTTGCAATTTTCCCAATCCTCTTCTAATGCTGCTAACTCATACATCATTTAAGAGTATTAGCATCTAATTAGAAATAACATTAGTAAGCCATGTGACAACAGAACAAATATGTTCAATAAAGTTATTCATATGCCTGCATTTTACTTTCTTCTCCAATGGTAAAAAAATATAGTAATAATATATTAAGTAATCAAAAAAATCAAATAAGTAATTGATTTATGTGTATTCCTCCTTCAAAATAATGTGTATAGATTTGCTCATTACTGTATCAAGAAAGTAAAAACATACACATTATAAGGCTTTTATTCTTTTTTTGTGCCAATATTCGTAAATAGGTTTTTTGTCTTTTGTTATTGCAACTGCTTTTGGCATTAGAGAGCATGTTTTTTCTTCCACTCAATAACAATGTGTGTTTTGGTGAACATCTGTATGTCTGCACATGTACAGTAGTCTCTTTTCACATCATGTAAAAAATTACACATTGATGACCCATGTTCTAACATGTCCCTGCAGTTTTCAGACCCTAAGAACATGAAACATTTTTTTTTGTTCTATTTTATTTTACATCGCTTTAACTCCTTGGTCATATCGCGACGGATCTGTTGGTGGATATCTCTTAGAACAATATGTGATGGACAGTTAGCCTTCTAGGTCTCATTCCAGTAACCCCTGCTTCATGCTGTGCAGATGGTATTAGGGTGCTGTCCAGTCTAACCGCCACCCTCACACAGAAAGGCGGACAGTTAGCCTTCAAGGTCTCATCCCTGTAACCCCTGCTTCATGCCGTGCAGATGGTATTAGGGTGCCGTCCAGTCTAACTTGTTACATTGTCTGTAGATAGATGGCATAGCGTTCGCTATTACCACTTATTTTTCATTTTACTATTGTTTTAAACTTAAGATGGAACTTTGGGTCATGGTATTAAATATCCAATCCAGTATTTACCTTGGCGACTGAGGAAAACCACAAAAAAATTGCTGTTAGAGCAGTCTAGCTTAGTATAGGGAAAAGCAGATCTAGCTGATTTAGAATTGTGTCACATGGGGTGTGCAGAACTAATGCATAATCGGAGGCAGGAAGGGAAGGTAAAATGTAAGAAACCAGAAAATGACTACCCAGAACAGCAATGAAAACCTTTGAAAGTACTATGTAGCATAGGAAAAAATGTAGTAATGGCATAAAGTTACCCCCATGCCAGTAGAGACCAAATCTTAAAAAGTGATATGCCACAGAAGTCTCCAGCAAGATAAAGTTAACAAGTACATGCAATTACAACAGAAAAACTAAAATTTATTCTGTCAGTAACATTTATTTTCTTGCCTTTGCACCCTATTAGTATCATTCAAGTCATCTTTATTACCATTGTTGTCATCATCATCAGAGACTGGAAGTTTAGCCATTATAAATCATTAAAATAGGCAGACAAAAAGGCATTATAAATAGCTAAAATAGACAATATAAGGCAATATAGAAAAATCTTACATTATGCCTATTTATTTACTAGACTTCAATATTCAGACAATTGTACAATCAGCATATTTACGTTAATATCCAGTTGTATTATATTTTTAAGGTAACTTTAAAGTTTTAAACAAAATGCTAGTTGTACTTGACAGAAAAATGAAAATTTTTCATGAAGGCCTATGCATTACAATGCCTTATCAGCTTATTGGTTGCACATACAACCACATGGTTTTTTAAATTTTCTGGAGTCATGTTGAGTCTCCTGTCCTTTTTCATCTGAGAAAATGACCTCTCAACATCTACAGAGGTAATTCGAGCAAATCTAAAACATTGAACTATTGTAGTGTCCATTTCTACTGCAATGGAATTGTCACCTTCCAGAATTTTTGAAAGGTTTCTAAGTTTGTCAAGATAGGAGTTTTTGAAAACATCATTTTACACTTTTCCCTAACTAATGAACCCCATTTCCCTGGCACACTCTCCAATCTTTGTACTGCATCATCCACAATTTTCACTGACTTCTTCAAAGGCTGTCCTCTTTCTTGAAACTGGCAGATCACTTGTTGCAGGAAACCAAACTCAGCTCAATGAAAGTTAAATCATTTCTCACTTCCAAAGATTCAAGAAGTTTCTTTGCTGCTACAATTGAAGATGTGTCATCCTCCAGAGCAGCGACCACCTTAGTTATACTGGAAACTTGAAGCATAGTAAACTGCTGCTGAAATCCATGTCCCCCATCTCGTTATGAAGATTCAGCCGACAGAGGTATGGTGCAATGTCTTTAAATGCCTGAATCCTTTATAGGGCTTTCACAAAGATCTTCTTAATACTGGAAATCAATTTTTCAACACTTGGAAACAAGCTTTGTATCTCGTCTGACACCCTGTGAAAACCATGTACTATGCAGGTCATATGAAGCCTGTTTGGAAATAGCACTTTTAAAGTTGTCCCAGGCTTTTTCATGTCTAGTGCAGCATCTGAGATGTAATCATAAGTAATAAATTGTGGTATTAAATTTCTTCGGGCCACAGTAACTCTAATTAATTGGTAAATAACTGAGATAGTTGAATTGTTAACTTTTTTCAGACACTCTGTTGTAAGCAGGATTGCTTTTATTGATTCACCTTCTGAAGGATCTAATAGGCCAACCAATGACATTGGCAATAAAATGACCCATAGGATCAGTTGACTTGTCGATTGAAATCCAGATGTTTTTATTTTTAATACATTTTTAGTGAGTTTGATTACATCATTGTAACATTCACTTAAGTAACATTTTCAAAAGCTTGACTCACTGGGCACAGATTCATCCTTAAACCTCTCCAAAATTGTCTTAATGTATGATTCTGTAGTTTCCACAAAGGGATTCCAACATCAATAAAAGCTTTACGTAAGTCGATTGCAAATTGTGATTTTCGACCCAATGTTGCAATTGCATTTGAAGTAAATAAATGTCCCAGAAGCCCTGGAAAGTGCATTTTTATGTTTGGTTGTACTGATATGTTGAGAAATTAAATGTTTCTTTTCTTAGTTCACTGACTGCTCGCATATTTTGCACAGAAGTATTTTACTGTCAGAAGAAAATACAGGGATCTGAAATTATTCATGTAACTTTTCAATTTATTGCATAAAGGAACACTGAATCTCGGCATGTTACTAGCTACCTTGCACAACAAAGTCACAATCAAAACTGGAAAAAAGAGAAATTTAGAACAATAATGAAAGCATGTTTTAGCTCTGGCACTCATTGTTGCTTTTGAAGGAGGTGTTATGATTCAATAGGAACCCAAGTAAACACAAGCAGTAATTAAAACCCTTACCTACTGTTACCTCTTTATATGTCAACACTCATTGTTGGTTGTAAAGAGAATATGAACTGACTGGATGGCAATAAATGACATAGTTTCGGTGCAGTCACATTCATTGTAGTGGTTACAGAAATAAATTAAATACAATGTATTTGCCATTGCAAATTTGAAATTTTAATAATAAAGGAATGAATAATAATCAAAAAGGCTACAGAAGGCATTTATATAAAAGGTCAGAAAAAGGCACAATAAAACTGCAGCATTTCAATCACAAACACATAAATCATACAGACTCACTTTCAAATTGAAGACAGATTTAACACATTTAAAAAGGCATTCTGCCAAAATTCCAGTCTCTGGTTATCATCATCATCATCATCATCATCATCATCATCATCATCATCATCATCATCAAGAAGCTTTGTGAATCCTCTTCTCTATTAATTGTCTCGGTGTCATTCGTGTTATCTTATTTGCTGAGCACCTGTTATTGTTTTACTATTTTGAATTTTGGGTTCTTTGTCCTCCGGCTAGCTATTATTACTCAGTCAAGCAAATCTCTTGAACAGGGTGTGTAAATGGAAAAGAGTTGTTACTAAAAGATAACACTGATAAAAGAATTTGGTTTTACACTTTTATTGCCATCACAATTTATTAATTTCACATGTTTACTCTCGATACACGCCTGACTGAAACTGTTATATTTTCGAATGTAACTATAATCACTTATTTGCCGCACATTATTAATTCGAGTATTTCACATTTTTGTAACTAACTTTACGACGCGAGAGATTCTGTAGAATTGCGTAACGTGTACTTTGTGAATGATTCTGTTAAACTGCGCGACGTGTAACCCGTGAATGATTCTGTTGGACTGCGCGATGTGTAACCCATGAATGATTCTGTTGGACTGTGCGTTACTTGTCTCCAGCTTTAGAATTTATACTCCCTCACCCCAATATGCCTAAAGATTATAATCGAGCTGCTATTGTTTAATAAAGCGCGCCAACATTAGCATCTATTTTTTTATCCAATCAAAATTACGAACACATATGCTCTAGGGAAGATATTCCCCCCATTTCTAAAGAAAAGCGCGCTACTCTGACGTCATTTGTTTGTCTCTTCTAATTGATAAACAACTCACCCCCTCGCTCATTGTTACCCGCTCCTATTGTCACTTTCAGTGAGACCTTGTAAACTTATTTCCTAACAATGCTTATAATTAACAAACATCTCAAATCATTGTCATACAATAATGCTAATTTACACTACAATCACTCTGGCGTTCACAGTGTTGTGATATAGAATACTGCCTCATAATGTTGAACTGTTCAAGATTTGTCCTCTACTACATCAAGCTTAAACCAATCCTGCTCACATTTCAGAGCATATTTGCACATTGGAGTTCATTCTTCTTCTTTTATGCTGCTAACTGCTTCATTTACAAGCCTTATAATCAGATCTGAATTAGAAGTTACATTCTTCTTGGTCATATAGCTTTCAACAGAGGCCCAAATAAGCTCAGTTAGATTCAAATCTGGGTGACATTGAAGAAAATAGGGAGTTAAATGATAATGCTCTTAAATTTCATTAATTTTGTATGTAACAAAATGAGATTTGTTAATGCATAAAGCTCTGGTTTATATACTACGTTGCCTAGTTGCACTTGAGCAAGAGTAGAAATAGACATGTCAGTGAATAGCTCTTTAGATATGACATGAAGGAAACATGGAGATATCTACAGAAATTTACTGAGCGAGAATTGGAGCATTTAATGCAAGACATATAAACTACCAGAAGAGGAAAATGGAAGGAGATACATAACTGGTATTGCTGTTAATAGTAGTGACCATACTACTAATAATTAGAGTGATAGAAATGAACCTGGGACCTGGATCTTCGGAACAGAATGCGATGGGCTTACCAACAAAAAAAAAAAATTAACGAGGAATTGAGAAAAGACTGGAATCTGCACTGACAGAGAAAATAGATGAACTAAAAGGATTCAAAGAATAATACAAGAAGAAGTTGGGAATACTAGAACAGAGAGTAACAAGTTTGGAGAGAGAAGAGGAAAGACATAGGAAGTAAATATCATAATTTTTGGAGTAGCGGAAGAATGAGGAAAAAGAACATGGCAGCAAGTAGAAGAAATTATAGAAATCAAACTAGAGTTGCAGATACATGGTTTTGAAATAATCAATTCATTTCAATTAGGGAGAAGAAATTCGAACAACAGACCAATATTAGTAATAGCACCATGAAGTTTAAAATGTTAGTCCTGTCAAACTCCAGAAAACTTAAGGGTATCAGAATACTTATAGAGCGGGCTTTGGGAAAAAAGAAAGAGAACAGAGGGAGATTTTGATAAAGGAAATGAGGGCCAAAGAAGAAGGAAAAAAAAACAACATGTTAGAGGACTAATGCTTTGGATCGATGAAAGAAAATCCCATGACTCAGCAAGGAGAGGGCATTGACGGGCAAAGAATTTTATGTCAGCATTCAGCAGAACAAGAACAGGCAGGGTGGCGGTAAAGGAGAAAGAGGGGCAATGACACGTGACGTCACCAAGGAAGGACACCATTCCTAGCAATGAGCTAATGATGCAAAGAAGTTGGTGGTAGCAACATCAGCAGTCTGAGAATTCATGACGAGGCAACTGGATTAAGTATCAAGTCATCACCAAGTGGAAGTATATTACAACTAGAAGATCAGCTGAGAGAAGACAAAGATTCATGGAGGACAGGGCAGAGAGGAAGGACAGACCAACTAAGATATGATAGATCAAGGGCCATATAGGGAACAGTGTTCTTGGTGGGTGTATGGGGCATGGAGGGGCTGTGGAACAAAATTGGCAATGGTGAAATATTCGTGTTAAAAGTGGTTGATGTGTTGGCAGTAGTGGAAACTTGGTTAAATAAAGAGGCAAAACTGTCTATCAGTGATTATGACTTCTATGGCAAAGAAAGAGTGAGGGAGAAAGAGAAAAGGCACATTTTGGGGGAATAGGTATACTCATGAAGAAGAAAAAGAAAATAAAGTGAAAACACTAGATGGGATAGGAAGAGGAATGGTATTGTAATGCATAATGGAAGTGGAAAGGTGAACAAAAGAAAGGTGTCTTTAGGAGTAGTGTACAACCCACCGAGTGTTGTATGATCACAATTGTATATTCTATGATTAAAATATGTTCAAGAAAGTGCAACAGGACATAGAAGAAATACAGCGTAAATATGTAGAAATAGATACAATAGTTGTAGGAGACTTTAATTCAAGGATAAGGGAAGAACTAATCATAATATGTGAAGCACAAAACAATATAAAGAATGCAGCAGATATAGAAACTAGGAAGAGTAGAAATAAAATATGAAATTGTGAGGGAATGAAGTTGATCGACTTTTATGAAATGAATAATATGATTTTGTGTAATGGATTAAAAGGTAAAAATAAAGAAGGGGAGTTCACATTTAAAAAAAATCTGATGTGTTACACTCACATGACTTTCTCTACTCTTGTACAAACTATTTTTACAAATGCTTATTCTCCATATGCTTCATGTTAATCGAGATATCGAGATGTCAATCTTATTGGTAATGTTCATGTAGATGCAAGGGGAATATGCTAGATTTTAAGCGATAGTCAAATATTTTAATGCTGGTTGCTATGTGGCGCATTCCATTCTCTTTGCATGTCCAGGACATAAAAAAATGAATAACGAATTTGAGAAAAAGTATAAGTATTGGAAAATTTAAGGGAATAACAAGCAATATCTCGAAAACGGTTCACTCAACAAAAGAAATGTGTATGACATAAATTGTGTATTTTAACGCAATCTACATTTTTTGTGTAGTAAAATTTTGTCTATCTCTTATGGTTTACCAGTTATGCAAAAGTCGTTCACAATGAAGAATACTTTTGGAGACATTCCCAGAAAATTCGAGATATACATTTCATTTCTCATAACATTATCTTAAACATATGATATTTTAATCAAAATCGTTAGAGCCATTTTTGAGAAAATTAAAATTTTCGAAAAATCTTCCATGTAAAGGGTAGTCTGGAGTGGGGGGATTTTCTTGAAAACCTTCGTGTCACATCTCTGGAAGATACTGAACCTAAATACCAAGTTTGGTGCTTATCCGACTGTTCGTTTTTGAGTTATGCTGTTCACAGACACACAGACAGACAGACACACACACGGACATGTTTCCAAAAATGCTTTTTTTGGATTCAGGAGGTCTCAAAACATGTATTTCCGGTGAAATCTCGGTATCGAATTTTTGGGTGGAATGCAATACTTCCCCTACTTACTATACGTAGTAGAGAAAGTAATAAGAATGGATAAAGTGTGATAGATTATTTACTATACTCAACAGAGTTAGATGCATACTGTGCAGATTTTGAAGTCATGAACAATTTTTAACTAGTTGTCATTTGCATTAAAAGTAAGCTTTAACATTAAAAGTGAGATTAAAAGAATCGGATAAAAGCAGTAAGGAATTCAGAGCATATAGATGAAGGGATAAAGATACGGAAATATTTTGCAAAGAACTAGAGAAGGGGATGGAAATAATATGGTTAGTGTATCTATAAAAGTTTATACAAAATGGGAAATAGAGGGAGCTATGTTGAGAATGGAGCAGGTAATAAAAAAGGCAGAAAATGAAGGAGAGTAATACTTACTCACAAAATGCAGAAGGATGGTATTATCATGAATGTTATGAGACAAAGAAAAAATGGAAAGAGAACTAAAGAAAAGGAGGCAGGCAGGAGAACAAAAAAATAAAGAAAAGTTTTTAATACAAAGATGGGGTTATAAATGTCTAATGGAGGCAAAAAAGAAAGAATGGGGGAAAAATTGTGTCATAAAATGAATGAAGCAGCAAAAAATCAGGATATGAAGGCAACATGGAAGATGATGAAACAAATATATAGGAACAAAAGTGGGAGGAAAAACATACAGGCGGAAACATGGTGTAATTACTTTAAAGGTTGCAAACATTAGTCAAAGTTCAAGAGAGTTTCAAAGAACAAATACAGTATATTGAGAATTAAGATAAATGAAGTAAAAACACAAATATTAAAGTTAAAAATAACAAGACCTGTGGAATTGATGGGTTACCTCTGAATTCTGGAAAGCATGGTGCAGAAATGATGATAGACTGAGATTAATAGTTAAATTGTTTAATTCAAAACGTGAAAGGGGTAGAATCCCAAGGAACAGGATAAAGGGAATTGCAGTACCAGTATATAATGGCAAAGCAGTATAGAGGATCCTACAAATTACAGGGGTATTACCCTTCTAGCAGCGATAGTAAAGTATATACATGGATACTTAAACAGAAAAATGGGTAGGGTATATAGTATGATTTTTATTGATTTAGAAAAAGCATTTGACACAATCAATACGGATGCACTATGGTTAAAACTAATTAAGAAAGGGATGAGTGAATCATTTGTAAAGATTATAAAGCATTTATATGCAACTAATGAGTGCTGTGTGAAAATAACCAAGGGAAGAATTGCTGAAGAGAATGCAAATAATTCAGGGCTTAGACAAGAGTGCAAGCTTAGTCCAGTGTTATTTAGCCTACTTATAGATGATATTATAGAAGAGATAAAAATATTGAATAAGAATTAACCAGTTATTAACAATAAGGAAATACCAGGATTATTGTTTGCAGATGAACTAGTGGCAGGTTCCATTTCTGTTGTGGGTTAAGTAAAGCTATTGAAGCAATTGGCAAATACTGTAAAGATTGGGAGCTGAGAATAAACAAAAATAAATTGAAAATCATGATATTTAAGAAAGGATATAAACCAAGAAAGACCAAAAATTGGCATTAGGAAGGAACAAAGTTGGAAGTAGTGAGGACAATGACTATCTGGGAGTAAGGCTTAATAGTGCAGAGGATTTAGGGACAATAGTAGAAAAAAGTACTAGAAAAGGGGAAACAAGCAATACAGGTAATCAGAGCATGGTGAACAAAATACCAGAAATGCAAATTACATGGTTAGAAAGGATATATAGTACGGTGGTGGAAGCAAGGATGTTATATGCAACAGAGGTATGGGAGCAGGAAAAAGGATGGGAAAATGTAGATGCTATACATAAGAATTTTTGCAAAATCACCCTGGGATTGCTAAGAAGTTCACCAAATGGAGCAGCACAAACAGAACTAGGGAGGGTGGAAGCAAAAGGCAAAATGGTAGAAAGGGCAAACAAATACTGGTTCAGAATAAAGCTACTAAGGAAAATGATATACCAAGGTAATGCTTGGTTTTACAGGAGAAAATGGGGAAAAAACAAACTTGGGTGTACAAGATACAGACATATTGTAAGAAATAGGAATGGGGAAAACATGGGCAGAAAAAAACAACAAAAGTAAGGGTTTCTGGAAAGAAATAGAACAAAACTGGAAGATATTGAAAAACAATAAATTATAAGTAGTTTCAAGGAAGAAAGATCACTAATAGATTATAAATATTTTAAAACAGAATGGGGAAAAGAAAGATACATTGAAGTATGTAATAAAGTGGCCAGAATGGGGTATGCATGGGCGAGGACAGGGGTAATGAATTTAAATGGTTTAACAGGGAGAAGAAGGGGGGAGATATGTACTAAATGTAATGGATTACATGATAATTGGCATTTATTCTGGAATTTGAATATACAGATAGGGGAAGAGAGAATTTAATACTAGAGGAATGGAAATATATTTTACCAATATTTAGTATACTCTATTTACAAATACTCTATTTACCAATAGAGCTAAAAGTTAGGAAGATTTTTAATGCAAGATCAAATGAATATATGCAGAAAGCAGGAAAATATTCAGGAAAAATAAGGTTAAAATGGTTAAAAGAAATGTGAAGCAACTTGGAGAAAATATGGAAAAAGGGTAACAAGGCAAAAAAGTAAATTGTGGTTACATTATACATTATATATACAAGAGAATGTTAAATATAAGAGGAAGAGAAATAATAACCAACTCCATTGTATTGTATAAATTGTATAAACTTTATGTAAAGTTTAAAGCAGACAATAAATCTTTCATTGATTCATACTACATTGCCAAATTGTATAACATGTGTTATGTTGTCAGCCATTCTGCAAGTAAAGCCTTATTCAGTTGTACAGGCATTGCCAGTGATTGTGGCTCTATGTAAACAATGCAAGAAGACTTACCTGCTGCAGGGTTGGAATTACTTGGAACAGTGTATTCTGTTCCTCATTAAGCGGTAGACAAGTTGGATTCAGTTCTTAGATACTTGAATGAAGTGTGGGTAGGAATGGGGGATTGCTCACTATTTAATTGTGTGATGAAAGTCTTAAGCATACTAAATGAAAAATTTAGAAGTAATTTTTCTCTATTAAAATTGTTTAAGTTATAGGCAACTAAGGGGAAGACAATGGAAAGAGCTTGAAATTTTGATTCAGAACTTTAAATCTAGGAAAAAGTAATGTATTAAGACAATGTATAGAATACCAAGAGAATAGTTTAATGAATGATGGATGGGTAAGTACTTTACGGAACATTTTGGAGAAAAATGGGTCAGGAGACATGTGGAGTGGTGCGGGAATCTGTGCTTTTATTTGTATTTGTTAGCCCCACGTTGTGGAAGCCAATTTGCTAGAGAAATTGCTTTACGTAATGTTGTTTACATCAGTGTTGAAGCCATCTTGTGACGTCACTCCTTGTTTGGTTTGTAGCTCCATCTGGCGTAGCAATTTGCATCAGTTTTGAAATAATTCACTTTAAATGTCCTCCAGCTAGCTGTTTGGGTCGAACATGTATTTCTTACAGGTTGTGAATCGGAAAGGAATCTTTTGTCCAGAAATTATACTGATGAAGAAAATTTGTTTTATAATTTTTATTGCCGAACACGTTCACTAACACTTTTACATATTGATATAGATACTCGCCAAACTGAAACTGTTTGTAATAACTTCTTACTTATCACTTTTAACTCACGTACTTCAACTTTGTGTATATTTAACTGTATAATATTTTAGATCTTTAATGATTTTTGCTGCGCGTAACTTGACGAACTGAAGGACTGACTGACGACGTGTAACGTGCTTAGAAATTTAGATGAACTGGGCGACCGACGTGTAAGGTATTGAGAATTTTGTTGAACTGGGGGCGATCTACCACGGACTCGACTTCATATACTCCCACTCCTCGACATGCCTAAAGATTATAAATGAATTGTTATTGGCTAATAAAACGCGCCAACATTAGCGTCTATTTTAATATCCAATGAAAACCACGAATACATATGCTTTAGGAAATATTCTAGAATGTTCTACCGAAAACGCGCGAAACATTACGTAACTTCCTTGTTCCCAGTAATGATAAACAGCTCACCCCCTCGCTGCATTATTGCGCTATTATTGACAGTTTCAGTAAAGCCGTTTAAACTTATTTCCCAATAATAATTACAATTAATAAGCATCTAAAATCAATGTCACATAAAAATACATATTCATATTACAATCATTATTTACATTTAAATAATTTGTGATACAAATTACCGTATCATATGCCCCACTAGAAACATAATTATAAATATTTATAACTTGTTTGGAAATTTTATAATTGTGTTTTTAGTCTCCTAAATCTTGGAACACACGCTATCACTTTCACTTAACACTTCACACGCATTTAACACACGACATTTTTTTTTTTTTTTTTTTTATCTCGCCACTACTTACTGGCTCTGGTTTAATTAATTTAGATATTAATCTGACATCACAAATTTTGTTTATAGCAAATACTTTACCCTAAATTATTTAATCACTGTTACCAAATTGTTTACTTTCTTAAGTTGTTGACAAAAATTTATACATTTAAGATTTTTTTGTAATTATTACACATATTTACCAAAATATTCACCCTCTACTCAAATATTTACATCTCTTAAATCTAGACAATGTTTCACCTGTTCTGTTTGCTACATAAGTATTTGTTTTTAATTATTTTTACCCATTTTTGTTATTTTGTACTTTATTTTAATAATATTCTTGGAATTGTATTTATGTACCTTTACTTTAATATCATATTAAATTTTAATCTTTGCATTTTTACTTTTCAAATGTTGTTACAGTTACTAAACATTTATTTTTTTTTTTTTTTTTTTTTAAACATTTCTCTCTTTTTTTTTTTTTATAATTTATTTTTCTTTTCAAATGACATATATAAATAGTTAACCCTCTTACGTTCCAATACATTTCTCTGCAAGTCATCTTTAACTATCCAGCATTTACTTTACATCTCATTGCTATTTACCCTCCTGGATCAAATTGTGTGTGGCTAAACATTACTCGTAGCCGTATCCTAACCTTCAAATTTTTGTTCATGAATAACCTCTTGTATTCATCTGATATTTCATCACATGATAACATTTGAAAACAATCTAAAGCTTCCTGAACAATACATCTTTTAACAACTTTCATTTTCAATTCTTCTGCTATCTCTTTACTTTGAGAATACTCTGACAAATCTGTACTAAACTGTACTGGACTGGAGTTTTCATTTTGAACATCTTGGTACAATTTATTTCTTTGCATTACCGACTCATTCTGTATTTCTGATATTTCCCCTCTGAAATTAACTTGCGCCTGATTCACATCTACATTCATAACCTCTTTCATCTCTCTTAGCTCACTTGAAATATTACTCACTTGATTTCCTAACTCTGTGCATTCTACATTAACATGTTCATTTTTAGTATTAACCTCACTTTCTTTATTATCTCTTTCCCTGCTCATGTCTAGCATTTTCTTTGAAACTTCTCCTACCTCACTTGCTATTACTTCCTCATTTTCATCACTCATTTTTGGTATACTACTATTTAGCTTCGTAACTTTCTTTTCAATTTCTTCCCTGCTTTTATCTACTTTTTGCTCTAATATCTCATTACTCCTACCAATATTTTCAATTGATTTCCTATGATCCTTTTTTATATCTTCTCTCAATTCCTCAAAACTCTGATCTACTTTTTGTTCTACACTCTTAATAATATCTTCACTCAATTCCCTATGATTCTTTTCCATATTCTGAGTTAGTTTTTCTAATTTCTCACTATTCTGAGTTAGTTTTTGTTCTAATTTCTCATTATTCTTTTGCATATCTTCCCTTACTTGATCTACAATACTCTTACCAATATCTTTCCACATTTCCCTATACATATTTAGCACTTCCATCATTATACTAGCATCAAGATTAACATTTCCTGCTATTCTATTCTGACTTTCTGCACTAACATTCTCACCATTAAATACTAAATTGTTTAAGCTATTTTCTGTATCCTGTATTGAATTACAGCTAACTGTTACATTATCTCCCTCCATCATTGTTTCTTCAATATTACTAGTAGCCATTTTTTTCGTTTTCTAAAAAAAAAATTACGATACTCTGACCTTTATGATGCTGTCTGTTGCTGTTACTTTGATGTCCAGCTTCCTGCCCCATTCTCCTAGATTTGTGTATCGCTTCGATGAAACTGCGTAGTTTTGTTGTTTTGTAGTTGAATTCCTTGTTGCCTTGTCATCTCGGAATTACGATGTCCAATCATCCATGTAGTTTGTCGTCCCTTTTGTTGTTTCTGGAATCTACGTCTTGTAGATCATTTCACTGCTGCTTTCGTTCCACGTCCTGGTTATGCTGATCCTTTCCTGGTCATCGTGTTCCTTTCCTGGTCACTATGCTCCACGTTCTGGGTGCCAATTTGTAACGGAACAAATTGTATATGTTTTGAGCCCCACGTATGGGAGCCAATTTGCAACGGAAATATTGTTAATGTGTTTAACATTATTGTGGCCCCACGTTTGGGAGCCAATTTGCGACGGTTGTTGCTTTACGTAATGTTGTTTACATCAGTGTTGAAGCCATCTTGTGACGTCACTCCTTGTTTGGTTTGTAGCTCCATCTGGCGTAGCAATTTGCATCAGTTTTGAAATAATTCACTTTAAATGTCCTCCAGCTAGCTGTTTGGGTCGAACATGTATTTCTTACAGGTTGTGAATCGGAAAGGAATCTTTTGTCCGGAAATTATACTGATGAAGAAAATTTGTTTTATAATTTTTATTGCCGAACACGTTCACTAACACTTTTACATATTGATATAGATACTCGCCAAACTGAAACTGTTTGTAATAACTTCTTACTTATCACTTTTAACTCACGTACTTCAACTTTGTGTATATTTAACTGTATAATATTTTAGATCTTTAATGATTTTTGCTGCGCGTAACTTGACGAACTGAAGGACTGACTGACGACGTGTAACGTGCTTAGAAATTTAGATGAACTGGGCGACCGACGTGTAAGGTATTGAGAATTTTGTTGAACTGGGGGCGATCTACCACGGACTCGACTTCATATACTCCCACTCCTCGACATGCCTAAAGATTATAAATGAATTGCTATTGGCTAATAAAACGCGCCAACATTAGCGTCTATTTTAATATCCAATGAAAACCACGAATACATATGCTTTAGGAAATATTCTAGAATGTTCTACCGAAAACGCGCGAAACATTACGTAACTTCCTTGTTCCCAGTAATGATAAACAGCTTACCCCCTCGCTGCATTATTGCGCTATTATTGACAGTTTCAGTAAAGCCGTTTAAACTTATTTCCCAATAATAATTACAATTAATAAGCATCTAAAATCAATGTCACATAAAAATACATATTCATATTACAATCATTATTTACATTTAAATAATTTGTGATACAAATTACCGTATCAGGAGAAGGAGAGAAAATAACATGAAAATTTTTTGGAAAAAGGCAAGGAAAAGACTGGAAGCTATAGAAATACAAATCATGTTCAATGAGATTGCCGAAAAGAGATCATTGTTATAGGCCGATGAAAAATACATGGGGTAGGGAAAAATATATACACATAGTAAATAAAGAAGAGAGAGAATCTATTGCATGGGTAAGAACTGGAGCATGGATGCTAAGAGGGTTAAGACAGGGTATTCCTCAAAACCAATGTCCGATATGTGGTGGTAATGAAGACATTGAACGCATAGTATTAAGTGCCAAGGAACAGAAAATTGGAGAAGAGAATTTATTAAAAAGAAATGGTTGAAGGGGCATAGAAATGCACTTATAATCGAAATGATGTGCACGGATACTAGGAGCATTGGACAGTTTTAGTGTAAAGTTGAATAGAGAAAAGTAAGAGGTAGTGTATCTTACTTTGAATGGAAAGCTATGGTGAATGTGTGATGGTAAAGCAATCAACAAGTGACAAGTGAAAAACAAGTGGAAATGGGACGTGAAAAACTGAAGAAAGATAATTTATTGATGGGAAATTGTAAATGTAGATAAACTGTAGTGATTGTCTACAGAATGAGTGGCCAGGGCCAAAGTTCAGTAGACAATCAAATTGTAAATCTCTTAGCACAATAAATAAAATAAAGTAAATAAATTTACGCCTTAATAGGATTCAGAGTATACATATTATAAAGAAGTTACATAGTTAATATATTATAATTTCCAAAAATGTTATACCTTTATACAACTTACATAATGTGAAAATCAATTAATCCTACAAAACATATTAAAGAACTTCGATTTGTAATTTATTCTATATTGTTATTTATTTAGGTATCTAGTGCCTTGTTTAATGCCTACTCTTGCTTCAAACAGCACCACAGGTGGTGACACAAATGATACACAAAATGAATTTAATAATTGGGAAAGGAAATTTGGAAAGAAACATTCCAGGCCTAGGTTTAGGGTACCTCCCTGACATTTGCCAGTTTTGAGGATTGAAGAGACCTAGAGAAAACCTGAATCAGAGAAGATGGTCCAGAAGGGATACATTGTTTGAAATGAATGATATATGTTGCATGCTTAGTGATAAACTTATCTCCAAAGGCCATCCTTCTAAATTACCTGTCCATTGTAGTGTTTGAAGTATCAACATAAAGCACCTCAATGCAGCTGTTATTCTTTGAACATGGACGTTGAGAAAGATAAGGCTGAACTCTTGTCTTGTTTACATTGACCCACTATCAGTGTTGATGACTATACACTGTGATATGAGGATTATCAGTTACCACTTCTGATCTGGATGGCAGGTTAGAAATTAACCGAGAATCACTTTTTCAAAATTCATATATTAAAATGAACTTACAGAAAGCAAATTGTATGACTACGTATGCAAAATGTTTAATTTACCCTCCTCTATTTAATATGCAAACCTAGTTATGTAGCAAACCATCCTCATATTAAAATATTTACTACTGTGCAACATCGCATATCTTGAAAATAGGTATTATTTAGTAGCAAAGAGCAAAAATGATGTTTTAACTGAATCTTTCATTTAACAATACTTGTACCATTTATCTATTAGACTCTTCTTTAAGTGCACATTCCTTACAATAGAAAAGTACACTACCTATACTGGGAGCTGATGCAGTAATTTGTATCACAAATTACTTAAATGTAAATAATGATTGTAATATGAATATGCATTTTTATGTGACATTGATTTCAGATGTTTATTAATTGTAATTATTATTGGGAAATAAGTTTATAGGGCCTTACTGAAACTGTCAATAATAGCGCAATAATGCAGCGAGGGGGGTGAGCTGTTTATCATTATTGGAAACAAGGAAGTTACGTAATGTTGGCGCGTTTTCGGTAGAAACTTCTGGAATATTTTCTCCCTAAAAGCAATATGTATTCGTAGTTTTCATTGGATATTAAAATAGACGCTAATGTTGGCGCGTTTTATTAGCCAATAGTAATTCATTTATAATCTTTAGGCGTATCTGGACGAAGGGGTATAAATAGAAGCCAAGTTAGAGGTAAAGTCAGTCAGTCCTTCAGTTCGTCGAAAGCATTCATACATTACACGTCGTATTCAGGGCAGTTCATCAAAATTCTTTGTGCAATACACGTCGTCTTAAGTTCGTCAAAATATTTGTATGAGATACGTCGGCTATAGATTCACAAGTTACGAAAATCTAAAATATTATAAAGTTAATTATACACAAAGTTGAAGTACGTGGATTAAAAGAATTATCAGTAAGAAGTTGTTATAACAGTTTCAGTTTGGCGAGTATCTAAATCAATATGTAAAAGTGATAGTGAACGTGTTCGACAATAAAAAATTATAAAACAAATTTCTTCATCAGTGTAATTTATGGATAAAAGATTCCTTTCCGTTTCACAACCTGTATAGAGACACATGTTCGACCCAAGCCAACAGGATAATAGCTAGCCGGAGGACATTTGAAATGAAATCAAACGAACACTAACACTGATGCAAATTGCTAACACAAGATGGAGCTACGAACCTAACAAAGAATGACGTCACAAGATGGCAACGCATGAAATAAACACTCAGACACAAACATCACAAGCATCAACATTATAAGTAAATACCGCCGCAGAGCCCACTGAACATACACTTTTGTATTAAAATTATCTTACTACAGATATGCAGTGTTAAGATTTTAATAATTTAATTTAGTGCTTTTGTTTAACTTAACAAGAAATTATTTCAGCTGACCTTAAAGCTAGCATTAGAATCTTTGTATAATAATTTTCAGGTACAGCAAATACAGAGTTGACAGTTTTATATCAAGGAGCTTGAAGAAAATTTGTCAACACATTTCAGATTTAGCTGAAATCAGTGTAAAATTAAGAATGGTTTAGGTGAATAGCCTCCTATATATTTTAAATTTTTAGACGAACCACCACACATATGGAGTTGAAATTTTGTACATAAAACTTTGAACAAAATTTGTTGACATATTTCACATTTGGTTTAAATAAGGGCAGTAAAGATAAAGAGCATTCAAATGGAGATTGCAGTTAAAGGTTTTGAAACTTTGCTAGCTAAAAGAAGTACTGCAATTAAATATATACATAATTGGCTATATAAGCTGAATATTTTGTTTTTATTTAATTTATATCACCATTAGAAGCAGTATACAAACATAATGTATCCTAGGGCAGTGGCCAAAATGCTGTTAATGTGTGTATAGATTCCTGTTCTAAACAGTTGCTGTGTGGTGTAATAGTTTGTGCTCTCACTTGTCATTTGGGAGGCCAGATTTCATTCCACACTTGATATTAAAACTTTAATCTGCCTTATTAGGCCTTAAATGAGTTAAACATATACTTTTATTTTAAATCCATCTATCAGTATGTAACCAGAAATACCAGGTTTGCCTGCCTACCTCTTCACAAATTAAAATGATACAGAAGCTATCATTAAAAGTAAATAAAACCTTACAGAATCTCATAGATTTACAAAGCATCCTGTTAAACAACATAGCAATAAAATCCACACATGTGGGTGACTTGCAAACTGCACATTGACGTGTGTAATGAATCAACTATCGGTTATGCTGGTGTTATTTAAATGATGAGAGAACAAATGAAGTTGTTAATGTTAACAAATTTAAAGAGAATATTCATCAACGCAATTTGTTGATATCAATAGAAACTTAAGAGTAGTTACATGGTGAGCGTACTAAAATGAATTATTTTTTCTGGGTTGTTTCCTAAAATATACTAAATACCACAATATAGGATATAAAATGTTACAAATGCACCTGAAATATAATGCTATGTGTATATGTGCAATCTTGTTGCACTACACATGCATCTAAAATCCTCTGTACCTGTTGCAAAGGCATGCTTATGATGTATTCTATTAACTCTTCCTCTTCCACTTTTAAAACTCTCTTAATTTCTAGGTACATTCACTGATCTCTGTAGTTGTTTTCTTATATTTATAATTACGAAATCTTTATTACTATGTTTTTATTTATTTATTTTTTGCAGGGAAGATCCTTTATATATCTACAGAGTCTCTTACATGTGGTACACACTGATTGGTGTTGTGACGGCAATTATAGTAGGCTTGGTTATCAGTTTTTTAACAGGACCAAACAAGGCAGATGAAGTTGATATGGACCTTTTAACTCCTGTTATTCACAGATTCTTACCCACAACTAAAAAGAAGGAACAACAGCAAGAAAAACAACAGCAGCTGGAAATGGATGTTAAATAGACTTTAGATTCTGGGTAGTTTAGAAGGTTTATAACGTTTATTGAAAAACTGTCACAGCACAAGGACAGTAGAATTTTGCCTGAAACATCTATTTGTTGGCATAAAATTACTCCCTGGCTCAGTTTTAAAACCCTTAAGGGGACAGGACACTCTTGAAACATAAGCCAGAAATATACATCTTTCACAACTTTCAAAGACTTTCACCAGTCTTTCATAACTGGTGTTAATCCAATAAAAGCTAGATTCCAAGATTTTTGGCTGTGGTCAAAATGATAAAACATTGTCTGATATTTCACTGTTGCTCTGGCAGGCATTTTCAGAGAACTATTAAGATCTGTTCACTACCAAAAAAATCACACTGAATTTAATTTGCTAATACTCATTAAGTTATTAATGAATATAGGTATTTCGAATGTTTATGGATTAGAAGAGATATTCTAAGCTTCCATTTCATCTTTAGTTATTTTTCTAACTTAAATAGTTTATGTTAAAGGTCTTCATGTTAGACTGAATTATATTAAACTCAATCATACAGCATAATATGACTTCATGTATCTTTTTGTCATAAACTATCAGTAATACAGATCCAGATTTTGTATGTGTACTTATTAGTTATAAGTGCTGTGAAGTGCAATAAACAGCTTAAGTCTATTGGTTTAGTAAACACTTTTCCCCGCTTTTTTATAAATAAAATTGGAAATGTTTTCATTTATGGATTCCAATTAGCATGCATTGCTTCTGAAAATTATAAGTATGCTAAAATGAATTTGTCTACAGTTTACAAGCATAAAATGTTCATATCTCTGACTTAAATAGTTTCTGACAGAAAGGTACATTAAGTACCTACACAAAAATTTGGGAAAATCTAAAGAGAGGTATGCCCCAATATTTAATCCCAAACATTATACATTTTCTTAAACTGGAAGATTGTAAAAGACTAAAACCTAAAGTTGCCATTTTGGAGCCTTTCAGAGTACCTACCCTTTCCCCTTAAATTATTTTTCTGTGGCATACATTCTGAGGTACTGGGTATATATTATGGCAAAAATGGAACCATATAGTTGTGATGTACCGATAATGGAAGACAATTTAATGTATGATGTAAAATGACTATGTATAATAGAATTATTTTACCAGCTCTAATTATAAATAAAATGATGAACATTTATTTTTACTGTTATTTACGACACCTCTCAGCTCACATGCATATACTAGCCTATAACATCTCTCCTTTTTAGTTCTTCTGTACAAAACGGCCTAAATGTTGGATGATAGCCTATTCAAGAGATTTTCTATGAGAGAAAACATCCTGAGTGTCAGCCTATCTCAGTCCATTTTTAGTATAAGAGAAATCAGCCTACTTTTTAGCCTATCTCAGTTGATTCAGTTATAGAAAACATCCTGAGAGATAGCCCATAAGAGAACACAGATGAAAGATTTTTTTGTTTGTTTGTTTTGTTTTAAACAGTAACGCTTGTTCTTACTATATACAGCACCCCAGATGATAAACAATGATGATACTAAGGTACCTACCCGGCATTTATCAGTTATGAGGACTGAAGAAAACCTGGAGAAAATCAGGGAGGACTGTCCTAGTGGGATTTGAGTTCCATGTCTTAATGACCTTGGCCATCCATGTCAGTGAGCTGAAAGAGTGCTGCTTGTTGGGCTAAATGGGTATATCTGCTGTTAGCACTGGAAAAGACGGGTTGTTTGACATTTCAATATCAACTGAAACTGCTACGCTGCTGTATTAGCAAGATTTTCTGTCCACAATTGTACTTTTCGTATATTTCCCTTGCACTATAATCAAACTATAATTGGGTCATGCATTTCACACCTATTATTATAGTTATTCCAATGTTTATACTAGTGCAGCAGGGAGGGAGGCAATATTGCTCTTCCCAGTCATGCTGTAATCATCACTGGAAAATGAAAGAAAGGGAAAACAATTATTAAGATCATATGCTAGAAAGTACACAAACTTAATCTGCAACAATTGAAAAAATTACTTACTCATTCAAATTTTAAATTACCTCTAAAAGTACTTGCATATCAACCCTTTTATCTTGTGTAATACATAATGAGTCACCTAATATTAATCTTACATATTTTATACTTGCATATCAACCCTTTTATCTTGTGTAATACATAATGAGTCACCTAATATTAATCTTACATATTTTATAAACAAAAGCTAATACACAAATATGTTGTTTTGAGACAAAAGCTTTGGAGAGGGGTTTGAAAACCTAACAGATACAAACCAGTAATTAGTGATGCAGCTGGGTGAGTATACCTTAGGGCAGCTTCATGCCAATTTTGAAAAGTTATAATTTTTAATGAGGATAAATTACCAAAAAAAAGCATTTGCTCAGTTTTAGAGATTTCATTGAAATTAACAACTGCTATAAAGTCTTGCATCTCTATTGCCCACTTGCCTTTACTCAAAACAGATGCACTTCATTTTACTCTGCACTGGCAATGTAAGAAATTATATTTTGTTACACAAGGTGCATTTTCAGTAGAATGGAAAGCCTATATTATATTTAGAAAATGAAAGGAAAGATTTGGTAGTAACTGTGTTCTTTTACAATTCTACAACAATTACTTTCTGAGATATGGTGAGCTAGATGTCTAATACACAAACCTTAGTACTCCATTCATGTATTAAGTTGGAATTTTCAATTACATGTGAAAAATTTAAGATTGTGGAGTTTAAAAAAGGAAATGGATTAAAGAAGGAAGAGAAATGGCATTTGAAAGAAAAAGAAATTAAAATAGTTAAAGAATTTGATTATTTAGGGGTAACATTAAGTTGTGATGGAGGCTAGAAGCACATGGTAGAAAGAAAAAGCAAAAGGTAGAGTGATGATGACAGGAATTAGGGTATGTAAATATTAATTACCAAAGATGAACAACAAGTGATTAGAGAGGATTTATGAGGCAACTGTAGAATAAAAAAATTCACATGCAATAGAATATGCAGGTTATCAGACATAGGAAAAAAGTGGACCATAAATATAGAATGTTCTGTAAAGAAACTTTAGTTCTAAGCAGGACAACAACAAAAGAAGTAGCAACGGTAGAATTAGGAAGAACAGGAAAATGAGGAATGATCCTGGAGAGAGTATTGAAATACTGTGAGGATGAGAATATTTTAAAAGTATGTATGAAATACTGAAGATAATTAAGAATAAGCAGTGCTGGTGGGTGGAGCTAGAGAAAAATCTTGATGAAAATGGGTATGGGATACATACGGATGAAAGGAAAAGAAAATGGACAAGGATTCTGGAAATAGGTGAGAAATAGGATAGAAGCCATAATTAAGCAATAAATATGGGGTGAGCTAGAAAATAAAAAGTGGTTTGCTTATACAGAAAAATAAATAAAGAATGGATAAGAGAGGGGAATGCAGATATAGTTAATAACAAGAGAGGGAGGGATTAGCTGGATGAGGACAGGAGCATTGCTTTTGAAAGGGAGAGAGACAATGAACTAGAATAATGTATTATGTGCATGGAGCAGGAAACTATTGTTCACTGTTTAATTGAATGTAAAGAAATCAGAAATTGGAGGAAACAAAATTGGGAATACAAATGGGATAGTATGCTAGGAGGAGAGATGGTAGAAATAAAAATGTTGAATGAGAAGAGAAAGAGAAAAATCAAGAAAATAGGAACATTTTTGGGAAAGGTAAAAGAAAAATGTACCTATAAAAAAAATAATAAAATAATAATAAAGAGAGAGAGAGAGAAAAGGAGAGAAAAAACAGAGGATTTGGAGGAATAGGTAGCACAAAAAAGGGCTACACTCATTAACTTAACATCCAGGGGGCTAAGCAGATGTAGCATTTAAGGGGACTCAAACCTAAATGTACATTAGGATAAGTAATATAGTTTAAGTATTGGACATGACTATGTAAAGAATTGGAAAATGTAACCTAAGTGCAGTAAATTATTAAATTACTATTAACATGAAAATTCTTGTTGATAAACACACAGGGCAACATCAGGGGTGAAAAAGAAATAGTAATTATGTTTTATTATTGTTTCCTCATGACATACTTTTGCAAATATTGTGAATATTTTCATTATACTTTGATGAAGCCATGATTTCTTTACTGATATTTCATGGTGAATAACTACAATATAATTAAAGGATTGTTACTATATTCAGTACACAAGTAACACAGTTTTACAATTTTAAATTTAGTATTGGTGTCCCTGAAATCATGGAAAATACACATCACTGGTATGCAGTGGTTTTTGTAGAAATATGGCTGTCAACAGACAGATAAGACTTCTGTTGAGGAGGCATCAGAAACCACCAAGGTTATCCACACTTTAATAATTTAACACCAATCAAGCATGATTTACAACTTAAACATTTCCAACACAGAGAAGATAAGCAAATTCTAGGTTGTCATCGTAAATAAGCCTACTTGTTCTTGGAAAAAAATGACTATTTTGTTCAGATGCAGTCTTTGTCTCTTCTTTTTTATTTCTTTTAGTTAACTTGCTACATTAGGCATTTAGGATAATGCCTATTTTATTTTAATGTACATATTTAAAGACTTTTAGCAAATGCACGTAAATCATGATAGATTAAGTTTATTTTGTCTTCATTTAACTTTTCTTTTTTACCAAATGTACCTACATACATTTTTAATTGTTTCAGTTGTATAGTCCCCTTTAACTTCTATGCTCATTTCAGGGACTTTGAGTTGAGAAACAACTTGTTGACTGCAAGCTCTTTAACATGTGGTTTTAATCAATTTTAACCTGAAACACACTCACATTTACTCCTACATGCTTACTTCCAGACTCTGAGAGAGTAGGGAAAGATTCAAATTAAACAAATGTACCTTATTAATGTCATTCTTCTTGTTAATTCAGCCTTTAATATTTCTCATTTACTTTCACTCCCTATTTGCTGTGTTTAACATGTAAGGTCATATTGGCAGTGTTTAATTAAGAACCATGTTCATTCACAATGATGTTCACTCATTTACAGTTTGTATTAATCAAAATTGGGTTTTTCTTACCTGAATGATGTGGAGGTAACATTTTTGCCTTACATTCAAAAGGTCCTAGGTTCAAATCTCAACTGGCGGAGTTACTGGATAAGGTTTCTTCCCACACATTTAACTACCATTTCACCAAAGCTTTTGATTGCATTGATTAGAATATCTCACTAAATAAGCTAGAGGTGTATGGAATTAAAGATCCACCCAAAAAGGTAATTGACACTTATCTAATTGTAAGGAAACAACTTACTGAAATTTCTCATAAAAAGGGAATGTTTGTTAGAAACACAAGCTCGAAAATAGAAACAGTAATATATGGGGTACCCAAAGGCACAGTGATAGGATCGCTATTATTTATCAAGTATTTTAACAACATAATACACCCAAATACTACCTCCATCATTACTTACTCTGATGATACTGCAGCTATGATTGTCCAAGAGGTCAACACACACAAAGTTTTAGTATCATGGTAGACAATAATTTAAAATAGAGAGAACATATCGATCATATATGCAACGTTATTAGCAGACCAATATATTTATTGAGGTATTTCCAAAATTATGGTGATACACAGACTCTAACAGCACTAATATATACTAATATATTTTGGATGCATCTATCCTCATTTAACATATGGCGAAGAAATATGGGGGAGTGTTGCAAAAGCTTGTATTAATAGAATTCTCATTCTCAAAAGAAATGCATTAGACTGATCTATACCATGAAACCAAGGAAAACTTGTGGAACTAAATTCATTGATGAAAAACTTTTTACCCTTTATTCTCTGTATGTTTACAGAACTATACTATGTACCTATAACAATAGGCAATAAATTTTAACCTTTTTATGTATCTGAGATGAAAATATCTTTTAAGAGGTAATTTGTGTCACTAAATACAAAAATGAACTCAGAATTTCTCTATTGGATTATGTTTTTAGTTTTAGCTTTATTTAGTTTGTAGAGCAAATTAACAAATATTATAGTTATTTTATATATGAGTTAATACATTTTTAAATATGCCCAAGTATTGAAAAAATATTCTCTGAATTGTTATTAAAATTAAAGGAATCAAAGACCAAATATTTTAAGAATATTCAGGCATACTGGATGCTAGTAATAAATTTATTTACCTCTTTCTTCTTGATTTGCCTTATGCCACTAATTGGAAGTCCCTGTATAAAACTAGCTATAATCTTCCATTTTGCTTGGATCCCACCTTCCTTGGCAATGGTTTTCCATTTAGCAATGTCCTGATGGAAAGCATTCTCCCTGTTTATCACTGATAGATCTCAAATTTGTGCAGAACAGGTACTATTGCCAGTGAATAAAGTGTACCTACAAACATATGCAGTAAGCTAAATTTCTGTAGCTTTCTATAAGATTGTCTACTAAGTAATGATAATTGGGTGTTTTTACATCTCCCAGAAAGCCAGCAGTTACTGCTTTAAAAGAATTCCAAGCAGGAAGTTCCAGATCATTTAATTTTTGTCAAATTCTTTGTGTTTTCACAACATCCTAATTTGTGAACCCACAAGTATCCCCTTGGCATCCAATTTTAAAACTTCTCTTTCAAACACCAAAATCCATCACCATCTTTGTTATATGCTTTTACCAAGATTTTGAATGGATTTAATCTTATATGAAGAGGAAGCAAAATTAACATCAGCTCTGTCAATCAAGAAAGGAATTTTTATATTTTGTTCTCCTACCACCAATGACTCTGTAATTTCACAGTGATGTTTCATATCCATATTGTCCCATGAACATTAGAAGCAATAATACTTTGTAAATTCACTTTATAGGCCAGAGCAACAGCTTTTAAATTGCAACACATGTACTACTAATATTCTTCATATTTAATTTCTCTCAAAAGAATAGCTAGTCTATCATAAGTTTTCTTCTGACTTGCACTGTGAGCGAGTGGAATTGATGGTATTTTATTTCCATTGTGCATCAGCACAGCTTTCAAGCTATGTTTTGATGAATCAATAAAAATGCACCACTTCTCAGAAAAGTGATGATGTACTTTTTTCCTGCATTAATCCATTTATGTTTGTGTGTACATAAAATGAATTGTACTTCTCATTATATGATGTTAAGAGCATGTGACATGGTTTTCCCTTATACCACTCAGACAAATTTGTATAACAAGAAATCAGGAGCATCATTTCAGTTATGTTTGGGGGCAAGATTGTCTGAAGCAGGTTCCCTAATTTTTATGTGAGTTTTAACAACATATTTATCCTAAAATACAATCACCTTTTACTTCTTAAATGTGAAATATTTGCATTAAAAGTACAGTTACCATAATTTTCCTTTTGGTAGAGCAATAATAACCAGTAGCCTAATTGTTTCTCATAACTTAGGGGGCAATTGACCCCCCTGCCCCTAAAGAAATGCAGCAAATATGGGAACTGCAATACTTATATTAATCACCAGGTGGGCAAACGAAATAAAGTCTGTATGCCTTGAAAGTAACAGGTGTAATGATTTTCCTTTGTGACTTTGGTGTAAACTGGCCACACATATGACAAAAATTATTTGGGTTATTAACACAGCCATGAAATTTTGAACTTGCCACACTTTTAAACTTGTGCATGTCCAATATGCATAAAATAAAATTATTTGCACACAAAAATAAATTTCATTATAGGAAATAAATTCAATAGAATGCACTTCCAAACTCATCCGACAACAAAGAAATCACCCTGCTTTATTGAAATAGTGTCGACCTGGCGGGAAGAAAGGAAGTTCCCTAATGTATTAAGAAGCCACCCTATTTTATTGAAAGGGTTTCAATTACATAGGGGAAAAAAGGAAGTTTGCATTTTAATATACTGTTTTAGATATCAGTGTGGGTACATTTTGTTATGTTTCATAGGGTAGAACAGGATAGGACTAGAAATGGAGGGGGACTTAGCACCTAGACCTACGTAGATCTTTAGTGCCTAGGCCTCTGACAGGGCACCACTGGAGGTAGAGATGAGGTGAGGGGAGAACGAGGGCACCGGGAGGCACGACAGGCAGAGGGCAGGGTCCCTTATTTACAGATTTGAACCCCCTGCGTACTGGCTGGTGCAGCTGGCCCCCCTCCTCCTGTGGGCTCGCACATCCCCTGGGGGGCCCAGGGACCGCTCGCAGTCCGGGGACGAAGGTTTCCATAGAGCATCCTTTTCCCCTGCCATGCACACGCCGAGACTTCCCGCCGACACTTGCAATCCTGAAAGAGACCAAGCAGATGAAAGGTGAAGTGAAATGAGAATGGAGATGAAATGGAGGCACAGAAAATTGGGGGATAAAATGACACTCCCCAGCATTCGCTTGGCGAGCCATGGCCAGGAAGGTCGGCCACGGAAATCGAACCCACGATCTCCCGAATGCGGGCCAGACGTTACCACCTGAGGCATCCCTTTCGGTATGTTTTATTTAATCAATGACATGCATTAAACCTTGCATTTATTCCATTTATTTTTACTTTCTCTACTACGTATAGTAAGTAGGGGAAGTATTGTATTCCACCTAAAAATTCGATACCGAGATTTCACCGGAAATACATGTTTTGAGACCCTCTGAATAAAAAATAACATTTTTGGAAACATGTCCGTGTGTGTGTGTGTGTGTGTGTGTGTGTGTGTGTGTGTGTGTGTGTGTGTCTGTCTGTCTGTGAACAGCATAACTCAGAAACGAACAGTCGGATAAACACCAAACTTGGTATTTAGGTTCAGTATCTTCCAAGGATGCGACACGAAGGTTTTCAAGAAAATCCCCCCACCCCAGATTACCCTTTACATGTAAGATTTTTCGAAAATTTTAATTTTCTCAAAAATGGCTTTAACGATTTTGATTAAAATATCATATGTTTAAGATATTTTCATGACAAATGAAATGTATATCTTGAATTTCCTGGGAATGTCTCCAAAAGTATTCTTCATTGTGAACGACTTTTGCATAACTCGTAAACCATAAGAGATAGACAACATTTTACTACACCAAAAATGTAGATCGCGTTAAAATACACAATTTATGTCATATACATTTTTTTTGTTGAGTGAACCATTTTCGAGATATTACTTGTTATTTCCTTAAATTTTTCAATACTTATTTTCTCGAATGGGAATTCGTTATTCATTTTTTTTGTCTTGGATATGCAAAGAGTATTAATCTGTGGCAAAGGGAATAGTGCTGCACCTAGCAACCAGCTATTAAGAGATATGTATGTGCTTAAAGGCTACTGTATTTCTATATTGCCCTTGTAAATATATATTCCCTTACATCTACAAGAAAATTAGCAATAAGATAGACTCTGCAAATGTTTATCTCGATTAACATGAAGTAAATGGAGAATAAGCGTTTGTAAAAATAGTTTGTACAAGAGTAGAGAAAGTCATGTGAGTGTAACACATCAGATTTTTTATGTTTCTACCACTTACATAGTAGTAAAGTATTACATTCCACCCAAAAATTCGATACTGAGATTTCACCGGCAATGCATGATTTGAGACCCCGTGAATACCCCTCCCAAAAAGACTTTTTAGAATAAGGTACGTGTGTGTGTGTGTGTGTGTGTGCGCGCGCGCGCGCGCGCGCGAACAGCATAACTCAAAAACGAAAAGTCGGATAAGTACCAAACTTGGTATTTAGGTTCAGTATCTCCCAAACATATGACACGAAGATTTTCAAGAAAATCTCCCACTCAAACCCACCATATACATGGAACATTTTTCGAAATCTTTTATTTTCTAAAAAATGGCTCTAACGATTTTGATTAAAATACCATATATTCAAGACATTTACATAACAAACAAAATGTATATATTTAATTTTTTGTGAATAGCCTGTGAAGTCCTCGTTATTCGGAAGGAGTTTTTGTATATCCTTGTATAACTGGTAAACGTTAAGCGATACAGGAAAACCAACTATCCAAAAAATGTGAATCTGTTTAAAACACAAATATTTATTTCAAATAATTTTTTGTGGCATTGGCCATATCCGAGATATCCGTTATTAATTGTTCGATTTGTTCAATACTTTATTATTTTTTAAGTCCCGCCGATTTTCAATTGTTTCTTGCGACTGCATAGAAACCGAACGGAATTTTAGGGCCAGCATAGGGCAGTTCTTAAACATTTGACTATCGCTGTTCTCTTTGTATCCTAACGAAATGTGTAACGTAGCTATTTCTGCAAAGATTTATCTCGATTAAAATGAAGTAGATAGAAAAATAAGCTTTCATAAGAATAATTTGTACACCCACTAATAAACGACAGAAGCTCACGTAAATGTAACACATCAGAAATTGTTTTACTGTTATATCCCTGATACATCAAAAACTATGAGAAACAACAAAATACAAATGCAACACTCGACTTCTGTGCACCAAAATGCACTAGAACTTACTGTTATACACTTTTATTTAATCAGCGGCTCTTGAAGTTGAATTAATATACTTTTTTTTCCTATTTTTGCGATAAAATTAGTGATGCATCACAAATATATGCGAAATCTCACCCAATGCTCATATGAATAGCATATTCATCTTTTGCGCCAAAAATTACCGAGAACAGACGTTTTGGTCTAAGATACAAATTCACTGTTGCCTAGTGAAAGCAAGCATTAACAAGAGACAATCAAGAATGTGACCACAATACAAGAAGTAAATGCAATTTTTTGGACATAGTACAAGTGGGGGGGGGAGGGACTGTTGCTTCACTTCCTTTGTGATCCTAATATACTATTACAGTGCCTTCGTTTGGACGCGTGGCCGGCCTAATGGGAGTTTTCTTGACATTGAGAAGCACGCTGTTTGCCGGCGGAGTCGAATATTCATAGCACCTTAAATTCAAGCGCATAGCTTTCGCATACAAATTATAACTACAATAACCACATACCTTGGTTATAGAACATGGAAATGCTATCCTTGTCCCGCCACACATCTCTCACACCTTTTAAAAAAATGTGCATTAACACTCATTAATTCGTCATGACCATGTAAATAAAACCATGCTTTGTCCGTAAAAAAAATAAACGGGTCAACAGAGCGATCATTAACATTATCCAACACTCAATTGTAGAAATTGATCATATTCACATTATAGTGTGGTTCCAATTCCCGAACTACAGTTATCTTATAGGTTTTTAATTGTAAAAGTTTTGTGGCATTCCAAGCCGAGGTTTGCAAAATTTCTGATTCTTGTGCAAGATTTCTCAGAGATTTCTTTGGACTTCGTTCTAACTTTTCTTGATCTCACAGAGCTTTTACACAATAAGAAGATAGCATTTATTTTCGGTTTCTTATCAAGAATGGATTCCGTTTTCCTAATTATATTCACAAGATTACAACTGTTTCGCTGTGAGGCACGCGAACAGCAAGGGATTTTTCTATAAGTAGCCGTCTGACATCTCTTCAAGAGTTTGTTGTCACGTAGGAATCATATATCAACAGTCTGAGTGGCAAAAATATACTTTTGGGGCATTATAATAACACTAACACACTATAACACTGAAACACGCGGTCTCACAAAGCACCAACCTCTGTTTAAAGACTTCGTGTCAACTGATTAGCCGGAAAACGGAGAGGAGGGAAAGTGGAGCGAGAACAAAACCGGTTAGAAGCAGCGCAGTGCAGGGAAAGCAATGCTCCGTAATATGGCCACGCATCCAAATAAAAGTTCTGTATAATGTATATCCCATTGTACTTTTTTTTAGTTCCTCTATACCCGCTTTAACTACATTGCTCTTATCGGCGGCCTTTCCTTTGGATCCTATTGCCTATCGGCAATGGTGTTAACTAGTACTCTCTTGTCGTTGGGTTTCTTGCACATTTCGGGTTTTAATCACTGGATGACACACACATTCACACTTCCAGACTCATGGGAGAATAAGGAATAATTTTGGCTAGAGAAAAAGTCCCACCCCCAGCTGGGAATCGAAATCACCCCTCGCACAGTAGTCAAGTGCTCTACCGACTAAGCTATGGGGCCAGCCAATTTGAATGATTGTTAGGCTCACGAAGGCAGTGTTTATTTTTGCGACTTCTTGTGAGTTGTTATACAATGAAAGCTAAGAAGCAGAGGCATATTATGAGCGCCGAACGGTGTTAATCGTAAACGGCTAATACTTATTCTTGCTGGAGCTTCGTTGTCATCCTCTGCTCCTCAGATTCCTCTTTCTCTATTTAAAATGTTATAACAACGCTTAAAACATTTCCCAATAATGTTAATAATACAAATTCTGTAAGGATTACCTAGTGACGATAACGATTTAATGCCAAGAATGTAAAATTTGCTCCTTAGGGTATCCAGTATTTATACTTGCAATAATCCCAAAAATTTACATGTGTTGCATTGCATAGTTAACTATTTCTTTGTTGTGGCGTAACATTTTGAAATAGGTGCAGGTACGTAGCTAACGAGATAGACCGGCTACAGCGCGAACTGAAATCAGCTGATACTTCTAGTCCAGTCACGGCCCGATGAAGTGAAATTACAGTCGCCTAATATATCCATATTCCAAACAAACAAATAAGTTGCCCGTTAAATTCATGGAAAACGCACCGTTATATCATGAAGCTATTCAATGTTAGCCATTTAAGACTACCATTACTGCGTAACTTTGATTCGCGTCGTAACCTGTCTTTCTCGTTAGCCACGGTGTAGGTACTTGACGTCAAAAACAAGCACTAATGAGAGCTGCGTTCATTGTCGTTATGTGGCATCACTGCTGTCCTAAGAACCCTACTGTTTTCGTAACCTATAGGTAGTTCTCTGGTATTGCAATAAATTACACAGAATGTTCTGAAAAAAAAGGTTCAACATTTGGAGATGAAGCTAGTATTATCAAAACAGGAAGAAGCAAATTTTCTGCTAAACATAGGTTCTAACATCAATATTTTCGGAGATATGCCAATGTAATTACTGTGAGATATCTTCTATTTGAACTTTTTGGTAAGGAAGAAATAAGTCAATACAGCAGCCGTTTGTCATTGTGTATTATTCAGCACGCCTTTGCTTTTGCACCAGGATACTTAAGTGTACACCTATTACATAAACTTATACTGCAGTATTCGCACCAGTTGCCTGAGTTAAGTATTTTCGTATCTGTTGAATGCAAGCAGAAAATGGAAAACATAACATACAACCATATTTCCCATTTTGTGTGTGGAATAACGAGTTTCCTTTATGAGCTCATATGCATTGAAAGAGAAAGAAACGTTAAATAGAAAGTCCGTGGTAAAAACGCATAAATTTCTATAGACACTGCAAATTCGCAGGCATATCGTCCATGTCGTCCTCCGTGGTGTAGCGGTTACCATGCTAGTCTCTAATTTCTAAGGTCGTGGGTTCAAACCCGGTGGAGGGCGATGGCTTTTTTTCGGGTGTAAAAATCCTTAGTATGGCTTCCTTCGGAAGGGAAATAAAGCCGGTGGTCCCGTGTCGTAGATTTAGGGCACGTAAAAGAACCTCAAGCCTGATAAAGAGGCCTCTGAGAACATTTTCCGGACTTTCACGCCCAATATAGAATGGGATGCTAAGGACCACAGCAGTTAAAGAGCGTCCATAAATAAAACTCAATTTCAATGTTTTCCATATTACGGTATTCATTAATAGGCGATTCTTTTGGCCACGTTACATTTTTGTTTAGAAATAATTTGAATCTAAGCAATAAAATAGTTTGTTACATACAAATTGCGGAAGTAATGCCCAAATGTTTATCGGAAGCACCGATGTATAAATTCAGAAGGCATAGCAACGATCTCTTGTGAAGAAAAAGAAGAAAATCTGAAAGTGATACATTCACATGACTTTCCTTACTTACTGTCGTTTATTAGTGGGTAAACAAACTATTCTTACTAAAGCTTATTTTTCTGTCTATTACGTTTTAATCCAAATAAACTTTTGTAGAAATTACATATTTCATTAGGATACAAATTAAATAATATAAAACAAATTATATAATTATGTTGAATTAGTATTCTTTGTCTTTGGCAGTCTAAAGTTGTGTAGGAAGGTTTCAAAATAAAATAAAAACAGCGATAGTTAAATGTTTAACACCTGGACACTATACCTGGCCATAATATACCTTACTGTTTCAATGAAATCGCCAAAAGCAACTAAATGTTACAGGGCTTTAAAAGAATGGCTAAGTATTGAACAATTCTAACAGTTAATAAATGATATCTCGAAAATGGCTGATGCCACAAAAAAAGTTAATTGAAATAAACTGTAGATCTACATTTCTTGTGTAGTACGTTTTCGTTTATCGGTTATACAAGTTTATGCAAAATTCCTTCCGAATGAAGGAAGCCTATTCCCAGAAAATTCAAGATGTACATTTTATTTCCCATGTAAGTATCTTTCATATATGGTATTTTAATAAAACTCGTTAGAGCCATTTTTAGAACATAAAAATTTTCGAAAAATGTTCCATGTAATGGGTAGTTTAGGGTAGGGGAATTTTCTTGAAAATCTTCGTGTCGCATCTTTGGAAGGTACTGCACTTAAATACCAAGTTTGGTGTTGATCCGACTTTTCGTTTTTAGTTATGCTGTTCACAGATATAGACAGATATATGCTTACTATACAAAATGCTTTGTGTGTGTGTGTGTGTGTGTGTGTGTGTGTTCAGGGGACCTCAAAACTTACATATCCGGTGAAATCTCGGCATCGAATTTTTGGGTGGAATGCAATACGTTCTCTCTACCTAATAGGTACGTGGTAGAGAAAATAAAGTAAAGAGAAGTAAAAAAGAGGAATCGTAACCCTTTAAGTATCTTCCGTCAGGCGACACATTTGAAACAAACAACATGAAATATTTTGAAAAAGGCTAACTCCACGAAAAAAAGGAAATCATTTTATAAAAATTACATATTTTAATAAGCTCTACGTTTGTTTGTTTTGTTTTTTACAGAAATAAACTATTTTTCTATTTCTTAGGTCTCCTAGTTATATCATATTCAATCAGAATGAAGAGTACTTCACAGGATGTTCACAGATAATTCAATACAAACATTTTATTAATCATACAAATATCTTAGACACATGGTATTGTCAAAATTGTTAGAGACATTTTTGAGAAAATAACAAAGAACGAATAATTTTTTCGGGCGTAAAAATCCTTAGCATGGCTTCCTTCGGAAGGAAAGTAAAGCCGGTGGTCCCATGTCGTAGATTTAGGGAACATAAAAGAACCTCAAGCCTGATAAAGAGGCCTCTGAGAAAATTTTCCGGGCTTTCACGCCCAATATAGAATGGGACGCTAAGGACCAAAGTAGTTAAAGAGCGTCCATAAATAAAACTCAATTTAATTTTTCAGATGAGAAAGAGGCAGCTCTTGTTAGTAGTACAGGGTTATTACAAAAGAAGTAGACAACTTTGAAGTCCTATGAAACAAAAACTAAGCGCCATACCAACATAAATTTTGCGGTCTTATGTTGGGAAACTCTGGAAGTTTGCAAGGTAGTTTTATAGTTGGTAATCATGTAAGTCATTGTTGTTGAAGATGCAAAAATGGCGAATCCTGTGGAAAAAGCATATTGTGTGCTAGAACTTGCTAAAATAAATTCTGTAACTGTTGTCCAACGGCATTTCAGAACACGATACCGGAAACCACCGACTAGACAATCGATCTATGATTGGCACAGAAAGTTTGAGACAACAGGCTGTGTGTGCAAAGGAAAGAGCCCGGGAAGACCACACGTATCAGAAGAGATGTTGAATGTGTTCGCGGTGTTTTCGCAAAAGTCCACAGAAATCGACAATAATGGCAAGCTTGGAGTTATAAATTCCATAACCAACCGTATGCAAAATTTTGCGAAAGCGATAAAACCGACTCCTTACAGGTTGCAATTATTGCAGTAGCTACATGAAGACAACAAAGTCAAACGTGAAGATTTCTACATAGAAATGTTGCGACGTAATGAAGAAGACGATGGCCTCAGTGAACGAATAGTTTTCAGTGATGAGTCAACTTTCCACATGAGTGGAAAAGTGAATAAACGAAATGTTCGAATATGGGGAACTTAAAAACCAAGGGCTGTGGTTGAACATGTGCGGGACTCTCCCAAAATTAATGTGTTTTTTGGGGTATCCCACACCAAGGTGTATGACCCCTTCGTTTTTGCAGAAAAAACAATAACAGGACCTACATATCTCGATATGTTACAGCTTTGGTTGATACCCCAACTGTATGAGGAAATGGAAAGGGAAACCTCTATCTTCAAACAAGATGAGCATCGCCTCACTGACACACAGGTATTAGACTTTACTTGGATGAAATTCTACCAAAACGTTGGATTGGCCGTGCTGCAGATGACTAACGCTTTGCTACGTTGGCCACCGAGGAGTCCTGATATCACGCCGTGTGACTTTTTCCTTTGGGGATTTCTCAAAGACAGAATTTTTGTTCCTCCACTTCCACGTGATTTAGATGACATGAAGGAACGTATCAGAAGAGCCGTGGCAAGTGTCGATGCAGATATGTTACATCGCGTTTGGACTGAACTTGATTATTGTCTTGATGTGTCTCTTGTAACGCAGGGATCACACATTGAACATTTGTGAATTCACAAACTAAACTTCAAGACTTCCTCTACACGACAGTGCAGACAGATTCATTATATAATTAATAGTTATGGATTTATAGCACATTGAAAGTGTCTATTTCTTTTGTAATAACCCTGTATTTTAACTGCTCGTATTTCCTATAAAACTATGCTCACGACCGATTTGAACAGTCTGCATTGTTTTAAAAATTCCTTCTTTTACAGGTTTTCAAATGTGTTATGAGTGTTATGACACACGGCTCCTCTTCCGTTAGGAATGGTATTCATAAATGCCAAATACAGGAAACTCGCAGCAACAGTTTAATTGCGGCAGCCATTTTCCAACTTCTAACGTATTTTATTAAAAGTCTTAACATGGGGGTACGGCGATATTAAGTTAATACTAAGTTTAACATAATCTTAAAGCTAACATTGTTCATGAAACAGAATTTGTATTAACTTCAGGGTTTTATCTGTTTAACATGGTGTTAAAATTTAGCATTGGTGAAAGCGTACCTAAGTCTACAGGACACAAACACAAACACTTTTTCTTCCCAGTAGCTCACAATGGAATATATGTTGTTCTTACAGTGATGATAAACATTTATAAATGTTTTAAATCTAACCGGGTGACACACCTGCTCAATACTGCTTTTACTCTGTTTTGCTTAGTTGCTGAAATTTGCTTAACTCTTAACTTACATTATAAATTAAACAATAATATTAGATTTGGATTGTACATCTTAATTATATTTTAATTTTACTTTATAATTATTTTATGTACTCACTGCTCTTATTCAATTATATTTGGACTGTAAGTTTTAATTGTCTTTTGATATTTCATGCTTTCAAATTTCATTTTTATAATTAACTATTTTACACATAAATGTTTCAAAACAGATTAATTTTAAACTATTTTGACGTGTTCCATATCACAGCATGACTAATTACAATGTATGATTGAAGGAATTAAAAAATCCTTCCATCCATACATCCATACGCCCGTCCGTCCGCCATTTCATGGGATTACAATCGGGGCTTTGGACGGCCAGTCTATATCTTTCTGTTTTTCCTTTGATGCAATGTACTTATTACAGAATGCTGACCGATGTTTTGGGCCATTATCCTGTTGTAAGGCTAACTTTTTCCCTATTAAGCGCAATCCACATGGTACACTGTATGATACTGAAGTATACGGTGGCAGTGCTTCTGATTCATACATCCTATTTTCACAATGTCTCCAACTCTATCTCCTGCAAAACAGCCCCAAACCATAATAGAACCCCACCCTGTTTAACTGTATGTAGAACGTACTGTTGGGCCACCCTTTGTCCTTCACATCGGTAAACAAATATTCTCCTTCTGGTTCCAAAAATCTCTAACTTCGATTTATCTTGAATAGCACTTTATTCCACTCTTTATGTGTCCAATTACGATGCTTTCTAGCTCATTCGAGTTTCTTATTTTTATTTATGGGCTTTAGAAGGGGTTTCCTTGCTGCCACACATCCTTTCAAGCCGGTTTCAATCAGTCTCCTTTTTGCTCTTGCAACAGATATTTTCTTCTCGTTCATTTCTATCAATTCCGCGCGAATTTATGGCGTTGTTTTGAGCCTGTTTCTCTTACTAGTAATCCTGATGAATTTATAACTTTTAGTTGTTTTACGAGGTTGTCCCGGTCGTGGTATGTCCTTATTGCTACCTTCTGTCGTCTGGTGGTGAAGGGTATATTGTACTCCCCTCTATAGACACGCCCCATTGTTTCGCAGCTTGGCGAATTGATAAACCTGCTTGTTTGAGTGCTATAATTGCAGCACGTTTTTATATGGATACCCCCACTCTTGGAGTCATAATAACGATGTGCACCCTGTCAACTGTCACTAAAGAGCTGAGGTGCAGGAACCAAATAGTATGTATCTTAGCAATGCTTGAAGTACACTGCTTACATCACAGGGAACAGAAAAAAAAATTAGTTTTATTTATGGACGCTCTTTAACTATTATGGTCCTTAGCATCCCATTCTATATTGGGCGTGAAAGACCGGAAATTTTGCTCAGAGGCCTCTTTATCAGCTTGAGGTTCTTTTTCGTGCCGTAAATCTACGACACGGGACCAACGGCTTTACTTCCCTTCCGAAGGAAGCCATGCTAAGGATTTTTACCCCGGAAAAAAATCCGTCGCCCTCCGCGAGGTTTGAACCCGCGACCTCGGGAACTGGTAACCACTACACCACGGAGAACAACAGGGAACAACAGAGGTGCATCGAATGGCCCTTCAGTTGACAACTAGGTAAACAAACATACCATTTCAGGTAACTATTGTTAATGCACCAAAATTCTTTTGGGGTAATATTGCATCTAGATGAAAACAAACACATAAACCTGACATGTTTACAAATGTACTGTTCCTTTGCTTACTCAAAGTTAACCTTGGTATTATACCGTATCTACAGGAAATTAGACATAAATTATTAGGTGTATCGAAATAAATGAGCGGTAGCGTACGTAGATGGGTCCTCAAGCATCGTTATTTGATGGCGAGTTTGCATTTACGCTGTTCCCATCACCTTCCAATTCCAGAACATCATCAAACTCCTCAATTTCTTCAACAAAGTTTTCGGTTGCAGATGCATCAGAAACAGGGTCGTTATCAACATCATCGTTATACAACATGTTCATCACTTCTTCCAAATCATTCGCTTCCTCAAGGTTATACTTCCTTTTGAACATGTTTATATGCAAGAAGAATAAATACTTCTTTGCTTCGCTGTAGTACACTAGATACTGCTACAAAATCAATGTGATACCTAAAGAATTAAAAATTATTCATTGCTGTAATAGAAGAAATAAATTTTCATCGTTGGTACATTGCTTCATTCCATCATTGACAAAATAAAATAAGGTCACTAATGAAATATAAGTTGCATACGTTGTGCAAAGAGAGAAATGGCTTACATACGTTACCAAGCGGGGTGCAACTGTACCCAGTACAATATTAAGAACCTTAATAGGATAATTACAACTTATTTTAGTCTACAGCAAAATATCCAGCAAAGTCTGTTTGACAATGTAATTAAGGATGAAGTACATAGGTGAAGTCTAATGCACTTAGTAATAAAAAAAATATCTGGTATACGGAAGGTTATTTTAAAGACGCAGGTTTATAGGTATTTTCACTTGTTTTGAATTATACTCACTACCTTCTCTTCAAATGTTAGAACTCCCCCCTTTTTAGTACGTGTATAAAAATGAGCTTGGGGATTTATCTTTTCCTCCTACTTAAGGCACATATACTTCAAATGAACACTAATAAGCTAAAACAAATCTAGGGTGCCGTTCTGTCATTAAACGTTTTAATTTTATCAATAGATTATCTAGAAACATTATCTAGAGAATAGCAAACTCATTATAATTTAATTAGACAACTTTTTGATTGAAACAAAGTGTATGAAAATTGAAATAAATGATTCCGTCGCCACATAAACATTAATTCATATCTAATCCCTAAGCCATTTATTGTACTAATTGAAATGGCTTTCTCGGTCTTCTAGTTGCAAACTTTTGGAGAAGGCTGTAAGAACTACCAATATGACACAGTTTGATTGTTGCTAAACGGGATTATTATTGTTGTTGTTATTATTATTGGCTGGTGTACAAAGAAAAGTTAGGGAACTGACAATCACAAGTAAATGACAGCTATATTTGTTTGAAATTAATTATTTTTGAAAACCTGTTTGATGTAGGCAATATCATATATTCACCTCTGTGATGCGATGACCTCCATGCAGAGGGGAATGAACTTGCAGTTCTATCAACTTCTAGATCTGCAACAAATGGATGTGTATCACAAATTCAGGGCTTCAAATCTTACAGCAGGTTCATTGCCTATTTTACTGACAATCACCATAATATGCTTTGTTGTTTCTTCAGAATTACTTTCACCAAGATGTCATCGCAAATAGCACTAAACGGTGAAATCTGTCGTAACATAATACCATCTTTACAGTCCATGAATATTCTTTGTCATGTGTCCAGAGCGCAAATAAAAGTATCAACCTACGACTAGTTTGTTCCATGAGTGGCATGACCAAGGCCATATTCTGGGAAACCTAACCGCAATGTCGTCGTTTTGTTTCAGGGCACGAACGTGAGGCTACGGATTAACCAAAGCATATTCGAGAAGCTGATAGGAAGCTGGCTGTTCTGCAGATTATGCTAAGTGAAATGTATATATCAGTATCTAGGAAAAATATCTAATTAATGTTCACAGAAATTCTGACGACTTGCGAAAAATAAATTCACGGAAAACACCGGTGTGTTCCTTTATTACAATGAAACTAACACGAGATTTCATTTTACGCACCACTAGCGTAATTAATTGTGTTTTGGTTTGGCTTTTCCTTTCCAGGTAACATGCAAAAGTGTATCCATTCAACAAGGAATCAGATAGACGAAAAGGAAACTGGAAGTTTAAATAGAAGATTAACAAAGAAAAAATAAAGAAAGAAAAAAATTCTGACGTGTTACGTTCACATGACTTTGCTACCCTCTATCGCTTATTAGTGGGTATACAAATTATTCTTACGGAAGTTTGTTTTCCTATCTACTTCATTTTAATCGAGATAAAGCTTTATGGAAATAAATACATTACATATTGCATTACGAGTATAGATACAAAGGGAATAGCGATAGTCAAATGTTTTGGAACTGGACGCTACACGCTGGCCTTAAAATTCCGTAACTCTTTCCATGGAGTCGCGAGAAACAGCTTAAAATCATCAGGACTTTAAAAGAATGACAAGTGTTGAACAATGCGAACCATTAATAACGGATATCTCAGAAATGACTAATATTACAAAAAGGTTATTTGAAATAAATTGTGTGTTTTAAAGAGATCTACAGTTTTGGTGCAGTACGTTTTCGTCTATCGTTAAACGTTTACCAGTTATACAAGATGATATAAATTTCCTTACGAATAAAGAAAACTCCACAAGCTATTCTCAGAAAATTCAAGCTTTACATATTATTTATAATGTAAATATATTTAATGTGTGATATTTTAATGAAAATCATAGTCATATTCAGAAAATAAAAAAAGTTGTAGAAGTTTGGGGTGGGGGACTTTCTTGAAAAGCTTCGTGTCAAATCTTTGGAAGGTACTGAACTTAAATACCCAGTTTGCTATTTCGTTTTTGAGTTATGCTGTTCACAGACGCACACACGGACATTTTTATAAAAATGCTTTTTTTTATTAGGGGTCCTCAAAATGTGAAACCTCCAGTCCAGTGAAATCTCGGTATCGAATTTTTGGGTGGAATACAATACCTTCTCTACCTATTATGTACGTGGTAGAGAAAGTAAAAATATATAGTATCTTCTGAAACCTAGATGAATCCATATTCTAAGAAAGTATTAAAATCTAAATAAACCATAATGGGATTGTACTACTATCTGTTAACAGCAGAGGTTTGCTGACCTGTGGTTATTGCTAACTGTTAGTTAAACTGAGTGCATCGTATTATGACCGCTAGATAACTGTAGGTTAGTTAACCTGCAGTTTGTTAACAATTTGGTACGTTTGGAAACATTTTCGGGCGCGTTTTCACGCCACTTATAAGGAACTTGTAGCATTCAAACTTCAAAATAAACATTATGTTGTAATCTTCTTGAGCCTGCCGTCTGATTTACCTATGTGCATAGCAAAATCTAAACCGTTTATTAAATTAGTGTGGTGGTCTTTCGTGATTAGTATAAATCGTCTCGGGTATCTGACAATATGCGGGATGCATTCAGAAACGTAACATATCATACTTGCTGTTAATATTGTGATTTTTATAGGTTAGATAGCGATATATTTCTAAACATTAAGCTGCACGTTCGAGGGCGATACTGAGAATTTTTAGAATGCCATGTTTCTAAAAACAAATGAAATGTGTTTGTATTTGATAGCTACTTTCTTTGCGAGTTAATTGGCGTATAGTTTGTTCAATTTTCTCTAATACTTGTTAATTATCATCATTTAAACCTTTTTGTCCACCCAAAAATGAACTTGACTAGAGATCATTTCCGGACTATGATTTTTTGCGATTTTAAATCGCTATTAATGCCTAAACAATGTGAATGTCAGCTTAGAAAAGCATTTGGCGAAGAAGCCCCATTTAAGGCAACACGTAATAATTGGTACAGCGAATTCAAAAGAGATCGTTTTTTTCTTAGTGATGAACTTCTGAAGGACGCCCAAGAACTGCTGCTACTGATGAAAATAATGCCTCTGTTCGAGCAATGCTTGAAGAAGATCGACGGACATCTTATGAATTTATTTGGGCGACATTGGGCATTGGTATGGGTCAAATCCAAAACACTTTACATCAACAATTAGACATTTGGAAACGTTGTTGCCAATGAACTGCTCATAAACTGACTCCCGGTCAAAAACAACAACGCATTAATTGGTGCAGAAAAGCTCTGGAAAAATTCCAAGGCAGCATTTCAAATTTTGTTTGGAATATCGTCACTGGTGATGAATCTTTGATTTATTGTTATGATCCTGAAAAGAAAAATCAATCGGTTCAATGGGTCTTTTGAACAAAACCTAATCTTGCAAAATTCCAACGAATTCGCATTGCTGGTAAGAAGATGATTGCTGTTTTTTTCTTTCTTTCTAAAACGGGCCAAATTGCTACTATGATATTAGAAGATAGACGTACCGCTTGGTACACATAGTGTTACATCATAACAACGCATCGTTCGCATACAGCAAAACTAACAACTGAGTATCTGGATGCCCTAAAGGCCAGTACCATGGATCCTTCACCATACAGCCTTGAGCCAGCACCTTGTGATTTCTTTTTGCTTCCAAAAATTAAAGGAAAAATTCATGTAATCACTTTCTCGTTATCAGATGAAGCAGTGGAACATTATAAAAACCTGGTTTCTGAAGTGCCTCAGGAAGAGTAGCATTCATTGCTTTAAGGTTTGGTTTCATCGAATGACGTTAAAGGGGAATGTTTTGAAAAACAATAAAATCATTTAAATTTTTTAAAACTAATTCTTGTTTGATTTTCTAAAGATTTTCAGTGTCGCCCTCGTATAGGAGTTATGCCATTCGTTTTGTGAGTTTGGAATAGGTTAGGTACGTTTCGATTTATTAAAAAAATAATGATTTGTGTTAATGTAGTTCTTGGAGGTAGTGTAAAATATAGTGTTTGAAAACAGGTTAGGGTATTCTGAAGTATTAGGTTGTACGGGGTTTCATTAAACATATAGTTTATTTAGTTAATGCGAAAGTAGATTTGTCATATATGGAACACATTAGTAAACTTTCCCTGTAGCGAAGTTCGGAATCTATCTTGATTCTAACATATGCTAACACGGTTTTAATAAGGTTACTGTTAAAACATTCGAAACTGAGTAGGAAAGGCATGAGATGGTAAATGTGGTGTACAAGTATGGTACTTTATTTTTGTCAGGTGTTTTATGGTACGTATATATTAGCCTAATGCTTATTCCGCTACACTGAAATGTGTGTAAATTGCATTTAAGAAACACTATCCGTAAGTGTGTGCTAAGAAAAGATCATGCATGGGGAAGATGTAATACTGCTAGAAATTATTGAGGAGTATAAATGTGCGAAAAAGAAATAAAGGCATACTGCAGTTTTCGTTAACCTGATGCATTTTTCAACTTCCTCACTCCTCTCCTGGAATTTATTTTCCTCAAGATATTATTCCTATTACATAAATAATGCTTCATTTTCGGCATAGCTACAAAAGGAATAATGTAGGTCTTTCGCTGGATTAAAACATTCAGAATATTAAATTACAGCACACCCTATGTGGGTTAATGGCAAAATACTAATCTTATGAAGCTTGTAATACACGCTTATGTTAGAAGAAAAACCCCACAAACAAATCGTCCCTTGGTTTGCGGGTACCATGCTGGCCTCTGATTCTCGAGGTCGAGGGTTCATACCCGGCGGAGGGCGATGGATTTATTCGGGTGTAAAACTCCTTAGCATGGCTTCCTTCGGAAGGGAAGTAAAGCCGGTGATCCCGTGTCGTAGATTTACGGCACGTAAAAGAACCTCAAGCCTGATAAAGAGACCTCTGAGCAAAGTTTCTAGTCTTTCACGCCCAATCTCGTAGAATGGGATGCTAAGAATCACAGTAGTTAAAGAGCGTACATAAATAAAACTCAATTTAATTTTTCACAAACAAACAAAAGATGGGAAACCTATGTTATGCAGGATATCGCCGTTGTGTAGATTATTGTGGAAATATGTTGGATCATTTCGGAATATTAACCTATGTGATTTTTGCGTCGACTTTCTATATGTTAGTAGGAAAATAGGACATTTTGGAATATAAAGTTAAAGAAACTTTGCTGCTGAGATACTTTTTAAGGTTACTCAAAAGGTCAGACACTTTTATGAATATTAGTTACTGTAGATTGCATTATATTTAGTCACCTATTACTGTCATGCACATTAAAAGAAATAAAATAAAACGATAAGCAGACTATACCTGTGCTGGAAGTATTACACAGCAGAAATGCAATAGAAAATAAAAGCAATCAGCGCTACTTCCGACAGTCTTATAACGTTTTCGAAATTCTTCCTTGTCCCAGCCCTTGGAAATGACTCAATATTTTATCTTGGAATCGCTATTGAGTGTCAATCGAGGCCGAAGGTACGCCAGTTTTGTGTGATTTCCTCCAAACTAGTACCCTAACCGTTACCCGAGGTGGCGATTAGTTCATAGCTAAGAATAAATACCGGTTAGCTGTTAACGAAGGCCATAATGCGAAATTTTAGACCTAACTCCCAGTTAGCAGCTAACCAAAACCTTAACCAGAGATCATAATGCAGACCCTATATCTGCACAATTCCAGCCAGTAGGAATGCAATATCTACTTTAGATTAATCATGATAAATGTTTACTTAGAAAGACTTTCAAATTAAGCATTGCCTGCGGAAAGCGAAACCAAAATCTTAACATCGCAATCAATTTTTGTTGCTAATGAGTTCGTGCAGGGAAAAAAAGAAATACAAATTATTACGCTCCATTACGCTCTTCATCTTGGAAAGACGTAGCATTCAACAAATATTTTGGCTAACACTACGAAAGAACTTATTTTACACAATCAGTAAATATTAACCAGCTACGTTTTAAATAAGTTTTCAGCTGTCTCTTTTGTTTTGCAAGTTATATAATATTCAACAAAACTGAAGAGAACTTTATAGAAGTTCACAGAAGAAAAAACTTTCTTTGCACCATTGAAATGAAATATGTGAAAAACAGAACTAGGGAACAGCTGTTTTCTATGAACGCAATAAACGAGGTTTTATTGAAAATTTTCGCCTTGGATTCTTAAAAAGTGCCTTTTTAAGTCCAATATTTGGAGTAATTTTCAAACCGCACGTTGTTGTAGATATATCATTTGGTAACATTTCTCAAAATAATGTTAAAGGAAATTAAATTGTTCATTTAAAAAAAAACGAAACAAAAAAAAACAAAGAAAGAAAGAAAGAAAAAGAAAAGAGTTACGGCTTGAGGCCTTAAACGAAAAATGGATGAATAAAAGGAAAACAACTACGTTGATTTTTGAAGTAGACGAATCTTAAGGAGCATTGATAAACTGAAAGCTTGCTTCTATCAGTCCATCAGTTGCATGTTCGAACTAGCCATCCACCGAAGCTTAACCTAAAGTGTTCAGTTAATTCAGATTACTCCGCGTTAAATTGGAAGTTTTCATTCTTTATTAATTCTATCTTCAACACCATTCCAATCATTTTCGTGAATTGTAACTACTATAGGCGAACCAGGAAGGGGCTAAGAGGGGCTATAGCCTCCACTAATTATAAAATAAAATATGACAATTGTTATACTTAAGGTTATGGTTTTGCTTGGCTTTGTTAAATCAAAATCAATTTTTATTTATTTATGTTTTTACTTAAACCAGATAAGCAGCTATTGTTCATAGTCAACGAGTAAACTTATCATAGCGGTGGACTCTCAAAAGATGTTCCACTAACTCGAAAAGAACGAAGGAAAAATAAAATCAAGATAGGCCGAATCAAATATGCTCTGCATATACTATTAAATAACTTCTGAATAAAAATTAAGCTTTCAAACAATGAGTATCAATAACCTACAGAAAAATTGGATAGTTAAACTACCTAAATATTTTACGTTTAAAATGCATCTTTATTTACTAAATTATTTTATAAGTTTCTCAAAATTTAAATCAATCTTTGCATTCAAAGAATAATCCGTGGATCGTTTATATGATATTTGAAATGTTAGAAATAAAAATACTCTTAATACTGTATTTTGCTCTTGGTAAGGTATGTTAGCCTCTTTCTAAAGGAATTCTGATCTGCATCTGGCATACCCGATGGAAGGGAAGTCATTACATTAATTTAAACCAGTTACAGATTTCATTATTTGGAACACATTTTGCATTTTGCATTTTTTTCTATGAGATATTTTAGATTTTTGGAGAATATAAATCGCACATGCTGGCAACGTTGCAGTGGCAGGCGACCGGTAGCTGGTAGCGTGGGTGGTACTTTCCCTTTCAAAACCAAAAGTAGGTCAGCGCGTAAACAGGTTTCATGAGTGTAGATAAACGTTTCGTATTTGTAACCTTCTAATAATTGCATCTGTATCTTCCAATGACACATTTTGTAATCCAAACTCAGAATCTACGGATAATCAGCTTGTTCAGCATTAAACTTAAATACTTTTGCAGTTGATATGGCTAATTTATGAACCAAATCATCTTTCTGATATGTAAACAAAACAAATATGTAGGCTATTACAAAGTCTACTAAATGGTACTTTTAATATGGACAGCAAGAGAATAAAAAAAATCTGATGTGTTACACACACATGACTTTTTCTACTCTTGTACAAACTATTTTTACAAACGCTTATTCTCCATATGCTTCATGTTAATCGAGATATCGGGATGTTAATCTTATTGCTAATTTTCTTGTAGATGCAAGGGGAATTGGTAGGCTTTAAGCGATAGTCAAATCTTTTAAGAGCTGGTTGCTATGTCGAGTATTCTATTCGCTTTGCATTACCAGGACAAAAAATACTTCCCCTACTTACTATACGTAGTAGAGAAAGTAAAAATGAATAACGAATTTCAGAAAAAGTGTAAGTATTGGAAAATTTAAGGGAATAACAAGCAATATCTCGAAAATGGTTGACTCAACAAAAAAAAGTATATGACATAGATTGTGTATTTTAACGCGATCTACATTTTTTGTATAGTAAAATTGTGTCTATCTCTTATGGTTTACCAGTTATGCAAAAGTCATTCACAATGAAGAATACTTTTGGAGACATTCCCAGAAAATTCGAGATATACGTTTCATTTATCATGAAAATATTTTAAACATATGATATTTTAATCAAAATCGTTAGAGCCATTTTTGAGAAAATTAAAATGTTCGAAAAATGTTCCATGTAAAGGATTATCTGGGGTGGTGGGATTTTCCTGAAAACCTTCGTGTCGCATCTCTGGAAGATACTAAATCTAAATACCAAGTTTGGTGTTTAGCCGACTGTTCGTTTCTGAGTTATGCTGTTCACAGACACACAGACACACACGCGGACATGTTTCCAAATATTCTTTTTTTGGATTCAGGGGGTCTCAAAACATGTATTTTCGGTGAAATCTCGGTATCGAATTTTTGGGTGGAATACAATACTTCCCCTACTTACTATACGTAGTAGAGAAAGTAAAAAACCAAATGATTCACAGATATTGTTCAAAATGTCCACCGTTTGCGCATCTGAAGCTTCACACCTTCGTAACCATTGACGTCGTACCCTAGCAAAGACACTTCCATTGTTGTGTATTTCCTCCGCAGCCAGATGAATGCGTTGTCTCAAAGATTCGACGTCAGTAATCGATGTTTTGTAAACCCTATTTTTCATGTCCTCCAGAAGTAAAAGTCCAGAGGATTCAGGTCTGGCGCTCTTGCAAGGCCATACACTAACAACATATCAAGGTACTCACTATTTGAAAAGGCTGGTATCTTCCAAACCTTGTGCTGCGCGAATGATTATCCACTGAACACACCTCGGGTTCTTTATCACCAAATCCGTGAGTTTCAATGGATAGTATGATGTTATTCTAATAATAACTGAACTTCTAGTGCAGCTGGCATAAGCTTGGTGTGCTTTACAGTTAGCGACCGCGAAACGCTTATTGGGCGATGAAGTATTACTTTCATACTGTTAGTGTATGCCAATGGCTACCAAGTTGTACTTGTCATTTCGGCAAAACATTACACCACCCTTTTGTTGTGTTTGTTTGGATTAAATGTCGTGTGGGAAACAAAACCGACAGATCCCCGCCTTCCAGTTCAGGTATGCTGTCTTGTTTACGACCGGGAGCCAGTTCTCATACTGACCTACCTTCACCTAGCAACGTTGCCTATAACTCCAACCACATTACGTCTGCAAAACGGTGTTCGGAAAATTATTAATTATTTCAAAACCCTGTATGATGTTATATAGTTACTACCGAAACTAGGTCAAAAATAAGCTACTCTATCCATCTTACAAGTAACAAACTATTATCTGTATACATTCTTGTAGAATAAGCCATGTAATTTGGAAAAATAACTATTTATTTCGAAAATGGCTGATTACAGAACAAAATGCTATTATACTTGTTTTGTAACACCTCTATGAAGTACATATTAGAAGGAATGTAATAAATTCCCTTCTACCCTGTACGAGTATAATAAAGGCTCTTATAGCAGAAATATCAACTGCAGAGTTGAACACTGGTGTGCAAAACCTAAGGACGAAAGTAATCTTTGCATGCTGTGACACTGCCAAGTAACGCAGCTCGATGAAACTTGAATCATACATACAGGGAACTGCTACAGTAGGCAACAAAACGAAATATGCAATGAGATGAACAGAAATGCCACTTTTATTCATAGACCATAAGTTACACTAAAGTCAATACGACATATGATGGTTCTCTAGATTTATAGAAACAGATACATGATGCTTAAAAGGGTGTAAGATCACTACGGACGGCAATGCATGCTCTGTATCGTGCTTCCATGCTGGCCACAAGGTTGATAAGCAGTTCTTGTGGTACGGTGTTCCATTCCTCCACCAGCTGTTGACAATTATTGGATGGTCGTTGGTGCATGTGGATGGGCTGCAATGCGTCTCCCCATAGCATCGCACACGTGTTCGATGGGATTTAAATCGGGGGAACGGGCAGGCCAGTCCATCGCCGAATATCCTCTCGTTCCAAGAGATCCTCCACCTGCGCTGTTCGATGCAGTCTCGCATTGTCATCCATAAAAATGAAGTCAGGGCCGACTGCACCCCTGAAAAGACGCACATGGGGAAGGAGTACAGTATCACAATAACGTTGACCAGTAAGCGTACCGTGTTCAAAAGATTTGGAGGTCGGTGCGCCCATGCAACATTATGCCTCCCCAAACCATAACACCCGGACCACCAAAACGATCATGTTCAAGGATGTTCATGAGTTCATTACGTGTTCCCACCTCTCGCCAGATGAGGGTACGTCGAGAATCACTACTTAGACTGAATCTGCTCGCATCCGAGAAGAGCACGCGACCCCATTCCTCGTTGGTCCAATTTTGATGCACTTGGGACCATCGCAAACGATGCCGCCGATGTGCGGATGTCAATGGAACACAATGTACTGACCGTCGGGCAAAAGAGATCACATCTGTGTAGTCGCCGTGCCACTGTGTATCATGAGATTGCGTACCTAGCTATCGTGTTAAATGTGGTTGCAATTGCACCCACTGTTTGGCGTGGATCCCTTCTTGCCTGTTGCACAATGTAGCGGTCATCTGCTGCTGTAGTTGAGCGTGATCGACCACCAACTCTCCTTGGGACAGCAGTGCCTGTGGTTTGGAAGGTTCCCCATGCACGTGAAACAATGCTGTGAGCAATTCCAAACTCCTGAGCAACACTCATCACACTTCGCCCTTCTTCCAGTTTCCCGATGATTCTTCCCCCTGTGAAGTCATCCAAATGGTGTCTACGGGCCACGTTGCAATGAAGAAAACCACTACAGTGCACCGTAACAGCTCGCTAATTGCCACACACCGTCTTGTCCTGTTTCGTCAACTGCCCCGTGTTGCGGGGCCAGACCCATTTGGTACTATAGGCTCGCTACACTCACGCCATGTGACGTTCAGCTTTCTGTATACGTGTGAAAGACCTCTGGCAACATGCTCCCGCACCTTCATCTACTTCCACCAAGTAGTTTATTAATTGTTATGTTACTTTACCCATCTCGTCCTTAGGTTTTGCACACCACTGTACAAATACTTATGGTACAAAGAAAAATACACTTGTAGCTTGTAAATATGGACTCATTGTGCGAGTGTATGCAATATTTTTGTGGAACACAGTTCTGCTAATGCGTATTAGTGCCGAATTAATTTTCTTATAATGTTCATCACCACATTTTGTGGAATAGGCAGATCCGTTCTCCCTTGACGAAAACAGCTATAGCTCTTAAATGCTAACGGTTGACTTAGTCGTTTCAGTTGCTGTTTCTACGCAGATCTTTTGTATCTATGCCCTTCAGGAGGGAGGGATGAGGTGAGAGGAGACAGAAGGCGGTTGCACCAAGAGGCACGACAGGCAGAGGGCAGGGTCCCTACCATTTACAGATTTCAACTTCCCGAGTGCTGTCTGGTGCAGCCGGCCCCTCTCCCTTAGGCTTCACATCCCCTGGGGGTCCGGGACCCGGAGACCGCTCGCAGTCCAGAGGACGGTTTCCTTAGAGCATCCTTTTCCCCTGCCATGCACACGCCGAGACCTCCCGCTGACACCTGCAACTCTGAAAGAGACCAAACAGATAAAGGGTGAAGTGAAATGAGAATGGAGATGAAATGGAAGGACAGGAAATGCGGGGGATGTAATGATCCTTGCCAGCATTCGTATGGGAAAACCCTGAAAAAACGGGATCAGGAAGATCGGCCACGGGAATCGAACCCACGACCTCCCTAATGCGGACCGCAGACTTGACCGGCTGAGCCATCCCGCTCGGTAAGATACAATGGAAAGTTACGATCGTGTATAATATATAGAAAATAACATTGACTGCACCATCTGGTGCAAAACAAATAAAAGATCTTCACCCGAATTTCCTGGCCATGGAATAAGCAGAAAGGACAGGAACTGCATACTAAAACAATGTTATTCTTGTCCTTGTCTTTTCAAGGCAAAATCTTGGAGCCTTCTTCTTTCACGGTTACAAGGGCACCTTCAGAAACATAATTGTTACACAATACAAGAACTTAGCGCATACATAATCCGCGGCATTATTACCGTTGTAGGAAAAAACAACAAAGAATCACATTACAATGTGCATCCATGTGAAACCAATTAGAGAAGACAGTGACTCCCAGTTTTTCGACTGCGTGTTTATTGCCCACTGGACATGTTCATTAGGCATTACACAATGCTGCTGACTCAGAACTTGTGTCATCAATTAACTATAGCAGAATTATTGCAGAAACACTGCCAAAGGTTCATTGAATGAAGTTATGTGCAATGTTTGTTTTGAAACTAATTTGACCCTCTTTGACAACTGCTGTTTAACGTATGGATGGCAGTCAACCTATAATCCTCAGCAAACTATTATTGTTTTCTTTTGAAACCTATGCTTCCACAATACATAGTGAAAAGTTATGCAAAAACTCAAATTTCTTTTGCTCTTTTGTCTTTTATTATTTTTATAGTTTGCTTTTGCTTATTCCTTGTGTTTCTTCCTTATTTTTACTTTCCCTATTACTTCAAAGTAAATAGAGGAGTATTGTACTCCAGCCAAAAATTCGAAACCAATATTTCACCGGAGATAAACACTTTGAGATTCCCGGAATAAAAAAAAACATTTTTAGAAAGCGATCTATATAATGCATGTGCTGTGAACAGCATAAGTCAAAAATAAAAAAGTTGGTTAAATGCCAAATTAGGTATTTAAGTTCAGCATCTTCCAAGGATACGACACGAAGATTTCTGAGAAAATCCCCCACCCTAAACTACCCTTTACATGTAAAAGCTTTCGTTATTTTTCATTTTCTCAAAAGCGGCTATAACAAAAAATGTAGATCTCATTAAACCACACAATTTACGTCTTTTTGTTGTTGTTGTTGTTGTCTTTGTTTTCTTTTGGAATTAACTATTTCTGAGATATTCCTTGCTGTTGGTTTGAATTTTTAAACAGCTATGGCTTTCTCTAATGGAAAGTTTATATTCGTTTTCTTTTTTTTTTCCTCCTCGTGATCATGGAGAGAGTATGGAATTTCAAAGCCATCACGTAGCGACACGCGGCTTAAAAATCTGGCTATCGCTTTACCTATAAGGAGTAAATGCGAATTGAAATGCTAATTTGAAGAAACAGTAATAATTCCGCGAGAAAATACATAGAACTCTTCCTTCCCAAGAGTAGAATCTCACTATAGTGCTAGTGCTATCAACTGTATCAACAGTTGATTCAAATTTTTACATAATTCATATGTGTGAGATGTACCGAGGAGAAGGTGCATAAATATATCGAATAATAATGAACCCGTGAAACATCAATGTACAGATCAACATTTAATAATGGATGCAATTTTAATTTCCTGACCTCTGAATCATAGATGTGTGATCTGCGTAAAGAAAAATAGTCATTGAAGATGTGTCGAAAAAATACAACACTCATTTAAATGAGAAAATCCCCATGCGATGAGACAGAAGTGATGCCAGAGAAAGTGGTAAAATGATGATATGTTTTGACCTTTAAGATGTAATCTCTTTACCTCCTGCAAACGTGAGTTGTTTTCTCATAAAAGGAAGCTTACTGTGTATAGTCTTACGGCTCATGTATCAAAGGATAAACAGGTTTTTTTTGGTATTTGGCATGAAGCACCTGGAAACAGCATTGCTAGTGTTGTTACTAAAACTAAGTAAAATTTATGTTGTGTATCCAGAGATTAAGAAATGTACAGAGCGGACCATTTAAGTTGAGACTGTATAATATCTCCAAAACTAAGCGTTGTAGAAAGAAATGTCTTGAATAAAAGCTCTGGCTAGCCATTAGTCGTGTTTTATTTGGAGGATGTTGTGATGGTCATTTTAGGGTCAATGTATTTTTTTAAAATGGGAACCTATCTTTTTTATGTTATTTTCTCGCTCCTCATAAAAAACTAAACAAACTTGTATAAAAGTACGTTGCAATTGTTTCTACACCAACGTAAATAAAAACGAAAATTCTTAATGGCTGTGTACGAAGAGCGCAATGAATGGTTGGTCATTTGAGGGTCAAGTTTACGCTTCGTAATTGGGAACCAACATTCTTTATTTTGTTTCGTTATTCCTCATCACAAAATAAACAGTTTTATAAGTCATTTTATAATGAGAAAACAACATACAAAATGTAGATTCCCATTTAAAGAAATAAAATTGACCCTAAATGACCATCATAACTTTCTCTAAACAAAATACGACTAATGACATTTACTTCCCCCCACAACATCAAGCAACTTTTATTAAAGTTAGTTTTGGAGATATTGTACAGTCTCAACTTAAATGGTCCACCTGTATACTGTGAAATGACAGTTTTGTTCCTCATAATAAGGAATTCCCTGCTTTCTTTTCCTAAGGCTTCTTTTCTTCAAGAAAATGGTGTGATAAGGGAAATTATCTCAACTCCAGGACATTCTTGCATTCAAGAGGTTGATAATATCCTTTCAAACATAGAGAAATGTCTAGAAGAAATCAGAAGTTAGTCACCAGTTTCTGTAATCGGAAGCCTTCTCTCTTGCAACACCTTATAAAGTTATTCAGATAACAGCATCTGATTTTGTGATTACATACTCAGAATAAATTGTTTAATTACAGTAAAGTGTCGTACTTGGAGTTCTCTCAGCTTCAATTTCTTGCAAATGAGCCCTTTAATATGTACTATAAAACATGTCATGGTGATCATGATCAAGCACGGACTAGAGTAGTATTTCTCAATAGTACATAATTTAAAACAAACAGTTGTAATCAGTATACACGACTACCAAAAGCAAAAGTTTCTGCTCCAGTGAAAAATTAATCAAAGGAGAAGGTTACAGATACCCAGTCCATGATGAAATGCATGTCTACTGTCGATAAAGAGCTCCACAAAACAAATGTAAATATAAAAACATATCGCTCTGAAGACGAGTTATGTTCAAAATTGGAAGTTCCTGTCTATATGCAAACTCTGTTGAAATAAATTAAAAAGCAATATATTTTTTACGTACTGTGTAAAAAGTTCTGATTCCTAATAGAAAAAACTATGACCTATAATATATGCTGTTTTGCCAATCATTATATGCAGGTCTTATCCTATTATTTAACTCTAAATCGCCCTCCTGAAAAGTTTATAAAAAGTAAGATAGACTCCTATGGTTCTAACTTCACGAATTGTGCTTTCTCTACCCCACTTAAGAATTAATGCTTTTACTGTTAAAAAATTCGTTTCACTCAGGCATCCCGTGTCCACACTTGTCAGGAGGGTGCAGAAGTAAAAGGCGAAAATCAGTTTTAGTAACCGAAAATATATTTTCCTACCCAAATCATGAAACGGTTTGCCAAACCAGTGCGCCTGTATGGCGCGCACTGTAAATCAAATTGCCCTTCCTCTGCCCGATGAACCATGACGTATGATAACGCCTTAGCAATTCTTAAAGAGAGTTTGCAAAGGTGAGTGGGCAGCTCACTGTCAGTTGTTGGAGAGCCATCATGATGTTAAGGTGTGTGTGTCTTCTAGTTACCACGCTTCTAGCCCTGGGCGGGGTGGAGGCCGCCCAGCCCGAGCGTATTGTCTGCTACTACAACAGCACTGCCAGACTCCGAGAAGGTAACACAAGCCTTTCTATTTCTGAACAGTCGCAAATGTTCTTGTCCATTTAGATACAAAGTCTACATTTTCAAAACGTGGAAATCTATACTAATATTATACAGTGCGTTTCAAAAGTCCCGCATGATTTCTGCTACAGCTAAATGGAAATGCTTTTCAAAAACCGCTCGGACACGTCAAACAGTACATTTTAAAAGACGCTTTTTCAAGACGCTTTTTCATAGAAACAAACCATGCTTAATATCATTGTGGTGCAATTTGTGACGTCAGCGGAAACATTTTTAAAAGGTACCTAATTATTTTTTTTATATACCATCTCAAATATTTTATTATTATGCATAACTGCACAAGCTATCAATTGTTTTATACAACAAATGTGGCTATGATAACCAAATAAATAGTTGAAAGAGAACCTTTATATATGTATGTTAACCTAACAATAATATCGCTAACATTAAAATAAATAAGTTACAAATGTAAATTTTGTCCATTTAGGATCTTGCAATGTGAAAGACGCAGAACAAATTCCTATTTAACATTTTCAATGGCTGCTGATGGTATTTCTCTATACTTCACTCGTATTCTTCTTTTCAACTCACCAACATCAGGAAGCTGCGCAGCCAATACCTTAGTTTCTGCAAATAAACTGCACCAAGACCAAGAAATTCAACTATTTATTTGGTTACCATAGCAGCGTTTGTTGTATAAAACAACTGATAACGTGAACAACCAAACACAATAATAAAATCTTGGAAATGGTATAAAAATAGGGCGTCATTTAAAAACGCTTCCGATGGCGTTACAAGTTGCACAACAATTATATTAAGAATATCATTGAGAAAAGGTGTCTTTTCTGAGAAAAAGTGTCTTAAAATATACTGTTTGACGTGTCCGAGCGTTTTTTGAGAAACATTTCCATTTAAGTGTAACAGAATATATGCGAGACTTTTGAAACGCACTGTATAAAGAGAAAATTTCTCTCTCTCCCTCTCTGTATAGGGTAATCTCAAAACCATTCAACTGATTTTGTTAATTGTTGCACCACTGAAAAGTCCTGTTCTTTTTGACGGGCATGGACCATAAAACACCTTGTAGGTAATTTCAATTCCTAAATTACTAAACGAATAAAAATAATTTACTAAGCCTACATACTAGAATACAAATAAGCTGGATATGTTATGTTTAAAAGCAAGGCTATATCATGCAAGCTTTGTTATTAAACACACTTCATTTTCATGAATTCACGAGAAACAAAGAACGACTACTTAATGTTTAAGTGTGGTGCTTAAAGTATTGGAAAATTCAAATGCACAAGAGGGAATGTTTCATAAATTATTAATGTGATGCGCGGTGATCTTCCTGCTTGTCCCAACCTGCATTCACGAAAGGCAATAGGAGCCATGGCAAAATTCTTATCAGCAAGGGTACAGAAGACAGCTCAGGACAAACAAGATGTAGAGCAGTGAAGGTATTAAATTTTAAACAAGATTTGTCATTATTTAGCTTTAATAGAATCTACAAGTTTTTGGTCCAATTTCGCCTCATTTGTTACAGAAAACTCCAGGGCTTATAACGTCGAAAATAAACAAGGTTAAGTGTACGTCGGTACTTAAATTTCAGTTGTGTTCGCAACATTTTGTGTCCTGCATTTGATGTTTAGGGAGGATTTTGGGGGAAGCCTTAGTTTTTAGCAGGCTCTGCACATAAACTATCTTAACTACGCTCAATTGCAACCACATATGAAACATGTCGACAAATTTCTTAAAAGCACATAAAGCCCGTGCTTACGGCTATTCCAGAGGTTTTCTATATAAACTATTCTTAACTTTGTACGGTTGTAACCAAATTTGGAACATGATTTATTTTCATAATATAATATAAAAAGTGTCATATCCTTATTGAAGCTATTCATAGAGTTGCTCCACATAAACCACCCTTAATTTGTTATCGATTTCTACAACATTTGAAATTTATTGATACATTTTCTCCAAACTATTATAATTAAAATGTCAATCCCTACATGCAGCAGTTTATGAATTCCTTCATGCGTGAAGATTGACGAACAAAGATGGTGCTCCATAGAAACGAGCTGACAAAAGGGTACAGTAAAAGTTAAACTAGCAAAAATAACATATTTTATAAATAAATTTTAGTGCATTAAATCCCAAAAGTTAATAGTTTACCTCACCGCACTTAGTACACTACTTCCCAAAACCGGCCTTTTAGCTATTTTTCACAAGTTCTGGGTTATTGTTGTGTGTTTAATGTCTTTCCAACCCGTTGTTTCAAAAATAAGCAAGGAAAGTACCGATCACATTACGTATGCTTCTTTTATGGGTGCGATAAAGAAGCACCAGTCCCTTTGTATTCAGTTTATAGCCTAGGTAGGTAGTAGTGAGGTCGCCAGAATGGCAAACCTTGCAATGTAAATGTTCTTCGCTTTCTGAGCGATTCAGATCACTGTTATAATGGTGATACTAAGAGTTAGATATTTATGAAGTCATTTCAATAAATTAATTTTAGAGAATGCCGAATCCAAATTATTTCAAATTCAAGAGAGAGAAGTGTATAGGATAGGATCATGAATGTGTACTTTTAAACTAAGAACAGCAGCCATCGAAAGGAATAAAATGTATATTTAATAACCTTTAGTTAATGGGCGCAGGCAGTGGTTTCGTTTCCGACTCTCGTACTGAGGGTCGGGAGTTCGATTCCCGGCTCTGAAGTGGCGATTTTAAATCGGCCCTGTGCACACCTTCACCTCTGACTTGTTCATGTGAAGTATCCCTAAGGTCCAACGTGGTTTGGAGTCAACGGTAAATACTGTAGATCCTCTCATTTCACCGCCATCCTCATCACCCTACCAACTGAGGCAACGGATTCCGCCCGTTGGGTGCCTCCACCTCAGAAATGGTTCCAGTCACTGCTTGGTGGAATGAGCTATCCCCCGAAGGTCAAAAACCCATATGAGAGGCGTTAGAAATGCCGACCTTGAATTCATTCCTATGTCTTTCGTCGTGCCCTACCCAGAAAAACAATTTCGGGGAGGGTTTCCATAACTAGATCTAAACTTAACAGCACTCCACACAGTTACCATATAACTACTCTGTAGTATATACATGTTATGGGGGACAAGGTAATTGCTTGGAGACATTATACAGACAGAAAAAATTCACAGAATGAAGATATTCCACCTTGCAGCACAAAAGGTGGGCACTGCTTTGAAAACCAGGATGTATAGTCACCATACCTATGTAAGGCGACAGTATTAAGTTTCCCTTTTTCTTGTAAATGTGCTACTAGCAGTAGACCTACTGTTATTTAACGACATTTTCCCATATTGGTTTGATATGAATTTAAATAAATAAAACTGTCAGAATTTTCGGGGGGGTGTTGAAACCAAACCTCCCCTTCTAAATAAGGCCCTGCTTTTCGTCAAAAAGATAAATGCACTATACAATATTAAACAAGATGACACTGTTAAGCTCACCTCTGTGGTGTGGGGGTAGCGTGTCTGCCTCACATTCAAGAGGTAACGAGTTCGAAACTCGGTTAGAGTGAGTTACGGGATGAGGTTATTTTCCCGGGTTTTCCCTTATCTTGAAAAGATCAATTTCTGTTAGCTTATAAGCGGTTATGGACACTAAACTAAAAACAAATGCACTACTGAAGTTTGTGCTTACCGTTCGTCATGCTAGGTTAGATATGAAGTAGGCTTTGACTGAGATGAACAATTTCATTCTCAGATGAACATTGGCATACGCCTGACATCACTCTCGCTTGGGAAAGAGAAAGGTGGCATGTATGATATATTTACATTTTGTACTTATTCACACTGCCATTTAATATTTAATACTAAAAACATTAATAAAATTCTATGTATTACATTCACATAACTTTCTCTACTCATTATCCTTTATTTTTGTATAGCTTTTACTATTTATACGAAAGCTTATTTTTAATGTTAATCGAAATAAAACTTTGCAGAAATATTTTCATTAGACATTTCGTTGTAGGTACAAGGGGTATAGAGGACATCAAATCGATAGTCAAATATTTAAAAGCTAATCGGTACATGCTGACTTTGAAATTTATACGCTTTCCATGACGCCGCGCGAAACAACTGAATAGCGACACACTTTACGAAAATTATAAAGTGTTGAAAAATTCAAACCAATAATAACGGATATCTCGGAAATGGCTGATAGCATAGAAAAAGCTATTTAAAATAAATGTGTGTGTTTTAAAGAGGTTTACATTTCTTGTGTAGTACAGTTTTGACTACCTCTTTTGGTTTACCTATTATATAAAATTATACAAAATTCCTTCTGAATGAAGAGGACATCTTATGCTATTCTCAGTAAATTAAAAGATACGTTTTATTTTTCATTGTAATGTCTTAAATATATGATATAATCAAAATTGTTAGAGCAATTTTGAGAACATTAAAAACATTGAAAAAAGTTTTCAGGTAAAGGACAATTTAGCTGTAGGATTTTCTTGAAAACTTTCGTGTCGCATCTTTGAAAAATGCTGAACATAAATATAAGTTTGATATTTATCACTTATCGTTTTTTAATTATGCTGTTCATAGACACACATACACAGGCAGACACTCAACTCACGGACCTTTTTCTAAACATGCTTCTTTGGGTTCAGGGGGTCTTAAATATGTATTTCCGGTGAAATCTCGACACTGAAATTTTGGGCGGAATGCAACGTTTCTCTACTTACTGTACGTAGTATAGAAAGTAATAAATGTTTAAGTTTGACATTCACTAACTCTTTAAGTGGGAAAATGAAAAAGAAAAAAAAAAAACGTTGCCCACATAGATTATAGTGAAAACTGAAGATACTACGATTAGCAAATAACGCTTCCCAGCCAGTAGTATGTGACAGGAATTCTAGGTCCCTAGGTAGTAAGCACATATCCCACCTGTAGTTCAAAATAACTATTGTTGCGATATTCACGCCTTCGTAATGTTAAGATTATTTATATCTAATAATTTTGTTTCACACTGCCACGTGTGAAAGTTAGAAAGTCGAATAAGATTTGAAAAATGCAATGTCACGACAGAGACTCGAACCACCAGCATCACATTTATGATATGTCCATGAAATAACTCAGTGGGGAGTTTCAACCATCCAAACTATACTGCTTTGTTGATTCCTAGAGTTTACTTTAGCTGCAAAATACATTTTTAGGTTAAGAATGTTTAGGTAGTGTTTGCGCTCCTTTCTCCTTTGTAAAACGAATACTTTTCCCGTCTGGGTTGAACACGTAAGTTTGCACCATGTCCTGGAGACTTTCTGCTGGAATGTTTAACTTGATAAATTCTAGCTGCTTCTCTAGCGCTGTGTCTCCCTTTTCATGCATTAGGATAATTTTCAAATACTGTGGATGTTACGCAGCGATTTGCCACTTAGTTTTACCACAATGCAAACTGAGCAACTGCTATTATCTGCCAGAACCCGCAAATTCCATCAGACCGGAAGCTTCAGTTCATTGTCGGGACGCGAATAACAAGTACAATCTCCGGTTTTGTCAAAGGTAGTACACTACGAAAACTATATTTCTGCAGAATTTCAACTTGAAATCACACACACAAAATTAAATTTAGTTTTATCTATGGACGCTCTTTAACTGCTATGGTCCTCAGCGTTCCATTCTACATTGGGCGTGAAAGACCGGAAATTTTATTTAGAGGCCTGTTTATCAGGCTTGAGGCTCTTTTACGTGCTGTAAATCCACGACACGGACACACCGGCTTTACTTCCCTTCCGAAGGAGGCCATGCTAAGGATTTTTACGCCCGAAAAACCCCTCCACCGGGTTTGGATCCGGTTTGACCTCGGACTAGAAGCTAACATGGTACCACTAGACCACGGAAGAAGACACACGCACATACATAATGTCATCATCATCCTAACAGGCGGTAGTCCTAGTTCCGGTCTACAAAACATTTTCTCCCGACATCTCTTCATAGGGCAACCCACTGAATTTTCTCGATTGTCGGGGCATCCTGCTTGACGTGCTGGAACCAATTTTCTTGATGTTGATTACTGCATGACATGTTTCCATTCTGAGTTCTTGTAGGATGTCTTCATTTCATTGATGGTCCCATTTCGTGTAGCCTGCTGTTTGGCGCATAAACTTCATTCACTGGCAGTAATAATTCTGTTCATCACACTTTCGTAAGGTCCAAGTTTCGCTGCCTTCACAGAGGACAGATCTGTCCAAGATCTTGTACAGCCGAGTGCGGGTATGTTTTTGGACTAAAGAAGGTTTCACTATACTGTTGATAATGCCAGTATGTATATATTTATATACCGAAAAAGCTATTCAATTTCTGTCAAATTTCAATTTCTAGCCTTAAGTACATGTTTGTACTCGTATTAAATGTCACATAATAATGACATGATAACTGTTGAATTTTTTATATAATTTTCCCTAGTTCATTTATACTCGATACTGCACATAAGTTGTGTTATATAAAACACGTACCTACACCGTGTTTCTGGAAATCTTTGTAGCTGGATATAATGCATGTGGGGGGCCACTAAAAGGAGTTAATTTTTGGAACATGTTTATTAAATAAAACAGAAGATCCCTGCTTAGGATAACAGATTATACCAGAAACGCTAGAAACTTGAACGTTTGGAAGTCTGTAGCACTTTCAGTGTATACGACATAAAACTGTGATAACCATATATTCATTTAGTTTCAGTGAGTTGAAATTCAGAGTAGCTTCAGTGAGTCGAAATTTCGCAAAACCCATAAGAAATACATTGACAAAGGCCACATACAACTTAGGAACTCAATGTTAACCTTACTAATGATCTGATTAAGCCCAAATTTAGCATGTAACTATTCTCGATATCAGACTAAAATGTGTTTGTTTTAAAACCTAGTTGAAAGCTACTCTTGCCCTTTATTTTCCACCCGTTATTTACAAAACTACACTGCTTGGCCAATCGGGTCACAAATTTGTACATTTGAGCTACAGGAATCAGGGGCGCGGGGTAGTTTCTTTCCTGGCTCTCGTACTGAGGGTCCGGGGTTCGATTCTCGGCTCTGAGTTGACATTTTAAGTCGGCCCTATCCACGGCTTCATCTCTGGCTTGATCATGTAAAGTATCCTCAAGACCCAACGTGGTTCGGAGTCCACGGTAAAAGAGCTCATTCCACCGCCATCCTTATCATCTCTAGCTTCGGAGGTAACCAAATCCGCCCGCTGGGTGGCTCCTCCTCGTCATCGCATGGTGGATTGAGGTATGGGGAGGGTTAGAAACGACGACTCTCAAAAACGGTCATGTTCAAACATCTTACGCACAAATCTGCACCATTTGACTCTAAGCATTACCTGCGCTTTAGATATCAGCAAAAATCACATATTTAAAAAACTATTCGTGTTCTTATGTTCAATCCCTCGCAGAATGCATCCGTTCAACGCCAAATAAGATAACCAGTAGTTATATATGTCTATGAAACCGTAAAAAACCAGTAAAAGTTTGTTTGTAGTTTCCTCGATTATTATTTTTTGCCCTGTCTGCATAGGACTAAAAGGAACACGTAGTGCTTTAGCTTTAATGTCTGTAAAACGTTTTCAAATTGCTTTAAAGCTAACATTGAGTTAATAAACATTAGGTTAATAAAATGATATTTCTTCTGATCGATAAACTACTGTTACTTAAGCTAATAAAGTTATTTAAGTTCCTGACCCTGCATCGCGAGAAATGCAGTACCCAATAAAGATGACTACGGTAACCTTGTGAAATAATATCGATCGATTTATGAGTGCGTTATATCGATACGATTATCGTTGGAAGATAAAAGAGCAATCGTGAAAGCATATGGTGTATAAGTCGGTTCGCAAATGATACGAATTTTCATGAAATTAAGGGCCTTGCGTATTCGCAAGTCACAACTTTATTGAAATTAAAAGCTCCACTGTACTACAACCAAGTAGAGTAAAGCGAGGTAACCAAAACACCGCAGAAGGCTTCGACAGTTCAAGAAAGAGTCCGTAACAGGTACAATCTTGAAATAGCCTTGGGCAAAAACCAGTGTTATGTCATTTGTGAAACTGTAAGCAGTAATATTGACGCAAGTAATAAAACTCGTTCCGGAGGAGGAAATCCCAAATAAGGATGTCGAGTACGGCTCCTGAGGGCTGAAAACCAGCTATAGGCAGAACGGGTGCGATGATTACCGATGCAATCGTGTTTTTGCTTCTTACAAGCCGTATTCTCTCAATGCTTTGAAATATTTTTTACTGTAGAAGGTGTTTGCCCATTCCTGCTGAAGGATCTAAATCCATGAACACGCTGGAGATTTCTTCTAATGCACAGCCGAGTGCATGGAATCTGCCGATATAATGAGCAGTAGTTTAATTTGGTAAGGTAATACTTGTGGTATACTCGTGGAGGGGGAGCATAACTCGCAGTATGTCCAATATATTAATATATTATTTAATATATGAACTATGGTAATGTTGTTAAATATCTGATGTTTTAGTTGTTACTCTTATTGTTTATTTGTATTTCTTGCCACGGCTGCTGTTATTTAGGTTTTTGGTAAAGCATGTATAACTTTGCAGGGTGTGATACGGGAAGGAAGGTAATAAGTAACAACTCTAACAATAGATTAAGTTATTGAAAAATACTATGCTTTAATGGCACACGCATTGACTGTCTTATTAATAATCTACACAGTTCTTAAGTTAGTTGGAGCTGTAGAACGGTCGAGCCCTACCACGTTCGTAAGCCAAACTTGCGGTCGCTGAGCAATGAAGTATTTTATACCTGCTCTAGAAATAATTGTAATATTTATCACACGTTCCTATAGACCTTTAAATCGATAACCTTTCACCGTTCCTACTACATCATAAGAAGTAAATAATATCGCCTGCTTCTGAGAGCTTACATGTATCTTATTCACATCGCAGCACTTTATACCCAACCGCCCTGGCTGATGGAGACGTTAGAACTAACCTTCTTCCCTTGAAGATTTTAAACATACTCTTCCTTAAAATTTCATTGTCTGTCTTCGTTCAGCTTGGAACCTTCCAGAAGACTTACCCGGCTATTGTTCTACGTTTGCAAGCATGTGGCCTCTCTACAAACATATGTTATTTTCGCTTGTCGCCTTTTTCTGTTTCACAAAGGCTCAAGGTCTGGCTTTTATGACCTTCCCGTAAAGTCCTTTTTGCCTGAGCCCTAATTTTAACACAAAGATATGTTTGTCGGCTTTTAACACGAATTCCACAGCTCCAGCTACACTTGCACATATGCAAGTTTCCCAAGGTCTCCACATCTTAATTAAACTATTAAACGCTAATAACTATTAAACAATGCTAAACTTACAAAACTGCACTAAGTAAAACACTATATAACTTCTCTGAAGAAGTAATATAGAAGCTTAGCTGAACATGGAAGAAAAGCACGAGCGAACAGTCACAGCTGCTAAAATAAAACCGAAGAAACAGCAGAAATGACATTGCAACAACGCTTTGCTTTGGTGGAGCTGGAGAAAGGACCACGTGTTGTGTTTAAGGGATGGGAAGACCCTACTAATCGTTTACTGATGGGTTTATGGTCAGGCTTCAAAGCTTTCCGTTCGCTTTGAAGCCGGTTGTCGGAAAGGATGCCCGGGACTAGTTTACATAAAACTTATGCCTAACTCCTATTTATACAACAAGTATTTTTCTTATTAATACAATTTCACATTATAATTCACATTATTATATATATGGCATATATAACCATAGTTACTGTCTCATACTATACCGTCTCTGTCACGCCCAGCCTCCACTCCTTACCTGGTTCTAGCAATCCACTTAATGCTGTCTTACTCCCCCTTTTCTTTGCTTCTGGGCCTGAAACTAACCTATGTTAATAGATTAATGTTTGAATGTCATACATTTGACATTAAACCTTCGTTGGGAAGCATGCCTTCCAGCCACTCAGGTGAAATGTTTCCGTACTCCCCCCCCCCTTTCGCGGCTCACCTAGGCCTGACCTTTGTTCATAGGCTAAAGTATGTGTGTGTCGGACTTCAAACTATGAGTATGACTCACCCAGGGCCGGTGTGGAACACAGATGATAAGGAGTTTCTGCCAGCATTAAATAAAGGGAAACAGAAGCATCGGCAGTTTCCGTGCACTCTACTGTACAATCGTTAATGCTTCTGGGATTTATCTTAGCGGAGGGGAAGAAAGTAATGGAAAAGTTATTATAGGAAAAGTTGTAATTCCAATATCCTTTCCCTTTCTCTTCTTCAAGGGTTGGGTAATTGGCCCGTTACGCACTTAGTTCCAATTATCGACAATCCAATAAATTAATATAAGCACCACACCTTCATAAACACCTAAAAGAGCTTTGAGTTACACAAGATTTTGAAATGTTTTCCTCTCAAAAGCCTTCCATGCATGAGACAACGTTTTGGCAGTTAAACGATTTATTCAAATTAGCAATGAAATAATGTTAATGGAAGTAATTTATCTGATATAATTTGATTTATTACATGCACAGTCGCTTAGTACTACAAAGATACATGCCGGTATACGCTAATATTTGACTCGTGGGTTGCTGTGTGACCAAGTGGCCCAGACAGTTTCAACATTGCAGTTATTTAACGTACTACAGGGACCACTTGACACATGAAGACAAACTCAGCCCCTTCCCACTGTTATTCCTCCCATTTTCTAGAGATAATTGTTCACTAAATTCTTGCATTAGATAATGGACAGAGTGGGTGATAAGGCACATTACAGTCCTATGCCTTTTCCCTGTTCTACCCCCTTCTGATACATCTTTTATTTTCAGTCTGATTAATTGCTTCATACAGATTAATTAGGAACTGTCCTCCTTTGCTATCCAAAACAAAACTCTTCATACATTTATTCCAGTCTACCCAGCCGATAAAATGCATTTTTCATGTCCACAAATACCACATTTTCCCCCCTCTGAGCAAGGTTCCGCGCTGTCATGCGTGTTGCATACTTGGTGAATCCGTGAACGGAGCAATTATCGCCATCCCTGATTTAATCCAATTAATATAATTTCTAGATAATATGGAATAAATATACTATGGACCTATTCGAAGCACATTTTCCTTACTCGCACTGAAATTCCAACTTCGCTTACGGCTCTGTCGTAAACATCTCATTCATAGGGAAATGCAGGAGTTTTTTTGCTAGCTGAGTAAGTAATATTTCAGATGCTATACAATAATATTTATACTTCCTCTATTAGTTATCTATATTAGTAAATAGAGGAAATATTGCATTCCACCCGAAAATTCTATACCAATATTTATCGGAAATACACGTTTCGAGGCTCCCTGAATCCTTTTCTCAGTATTTTGCTAAAAGGATCCGTGTGCGTGTGTATTGAGTGTTGAGTGAGTGTATGTGTGTGAAGGAGAGAGAGAGAGAGAACAGCGCAACTCATAAACGAAAAACCTGATGTTACATTCATATGACTTTCTCTACCCTCTATTGTTTATTAGTGGGTATACAAATTATTCTTACAAACCTTATTTTCCTATGTACTTAATTTTAATCGAGACAAACCTTTCCGGAAATAGCTACATTACGCATTTCGTTACAGATACAAAGAAAATAGCGATAGTCAAATGTTTAAGAACTGAAAGCTAAGCGCTGGCCTTAAAATTCCATACCATTTCCATGACATCGCAAGAAACAGTGGAAATCAACAGGACTTTAAAAGAATGGCTAAATAGTACTGAACATTCGACCATTACTAACAAATATCTTGGAAATGAGTGTTGCTACGAAAATAAGTATTTAAAACAAACTGTGTGTTTTAAAGAGATCCACTTTTTTGTAGCACATTTTCATCTATCGTTTAATGTTTACCGGTTATACAACTTTATACAAAATTCTTTTCGAATGAAGAGGACTTTACAGGCTATTCCAAGAAAATTTAAGGCATGCATTTTATTTGTCATGTAAATATCTTTAATATATGGTATTTTAATCAAAATTGATAGAGCCATTTTTTAAAAAATAAAATATTTCGAAAAATCTTCCGCGTAAAGGGTAGTTCGAGGTGGGCGATTTTCTCGAAAATCTTCGTGTCGCATCTTTGAAAGATACTAAACCCAAATACCAAGTTTGGTACTTATCCGACTTTTCGTTTTTGAGTTATGCTGTTCACAGACATACACACACGCACACACGGACCTTTTTCTAAAAATGTTTTTTTATTTAGGGGGCCTGAAAACATTATTTGCGGTGAAATTTCGGGATAGAACTTTTGGGTGGAATGCAATACTGTTACTAGGGTGAGGCCAAAACGTTACCAGCTAAAATATTAAATTTTAATTGCCCCAGCATGCACATTGGGAGACGTAGCTGCAGAGATAGCGAGAGAACCAGGACTCTGAATATCGCACTCCAGTACAGGCGTGGGATATTTATAACAAAATACACGGAATTCACATTAATCACATTAACTGAGTTAATTCAATAAAAACACGGTACCCCTACATCACATACAAAAGAGATAAAGAAAGAAATGAGGGGAGATGCTACACACACGAACTACATTCACACTCTTTACATACAACCGCACTCTCTCGACTCTCAAACCAAAGTGACGCTAACACAACACAAAGAAAAGTAACGCTAAACTTTCCCCCTCTCCAACCCTCGCTAGGCCCGCTAGCTCGGACTGAAGAGCATCATGCCAAACGAACTTCAAAACCCAAAGCCGAAAGAATTACCCCAACAATGCTGTCGCCATTACGACGCAATAATGTGTCTGGCATGACAATAGCTACTAATTACCTAATACGCCACAATACTATCTCTACCTACTATTTACATGGTAGAGAAAGTAAAATTTGGTTAAATACCAGACTTGGTATTTAAGTTCATCATCTTCCAAACATGCGATACAAAGATTTCCAAGAAAATCCCCTCATCCCAAACTATCTTATAAATAGAGTAATGTCGGTATTTTCGATTTTCTCAAAAATTGCTCAAAAGACTTTGATTAAAATATCATATGTTTGAGATATCTGCATAACAGATGAAATGTGTAGGTGTTTTGAACTCTCTGCGATGGCATGTCAAGTCCTCTTCATTCTGAATGATTTTTGTATAATTTGTAAACCTTAAGAGATAGACAAGCACAAAAAGTGCAGATTTCGTTAAATCACACAGTTTGTCAATTTTTTTCGGCATTAGCTATTGTCGAGATATTCTTTATTATTAGTTTGAATTGTCAAATACTTTATACTTTTTCATCTGCAAAGTCGCTTTTATTTTTTCTCGTAATCATGCAAAGAGAGCGGAATTTCAAAGCCATCACATAGCGACCTGCTTTTAAAAGATTTGACTATCGCTTAAAGCCTAGTGTGTTCTATTCCCCTTGTACCTACAAGGAAATATGTAATGAAACCATTTCTGCAAATGTTTATCTCAATGAACATGAAATAGAAGATTAAGCTTTATGCAGGAATAGTTTGTTGAATGATGGGTAGAGATAGCCATGTGAAATTGACACATAAAGTTTTTTGGGTACAGGACAATTTAATGTTCTACCAAGAGCCTGTTTTGTCTTACTATTTTAGAGAGGTGAAGGTTTCTTAGTGGCCTTTTAGTGGTTTTTATAGGATGTCCAAGTTTGCAGTATTTCTCAAGAGAAAAGATCAAACCATGTCAAACTTTCTACTTCCTGTAAACGACCTCATACATAATGTATGTATCTGTAAGAGTATATGACGTCCGTAAACCAGAAGTATCTAGTAAAGTCATGCCAGTCATACTCACAGACGCCGAGTCACACTCGTCTGATTCTGCAAATACGTATCCATTTGGAAATTCTTATGTTGAGTAATTAGCTAAATGCTTAACAGCACCGTAATGGCTAGTATTAGGGAGACAATTTAGCTGTGCGTCATGTCTCCTGCAACAGTTTGTAGTCAATGGGTGCATATTAAGATCAGAGTTGAAGCCTCAATGAAGCATTCTAATTGCACATCACAAATACTTCATGTCCTTTTTTCATCTGGAGGTGCAGTTCTAACTCAGAAGAGCTCTGGTTTATGAATATGGAAGACAGTTCAACTTTGAGGTTAATGATAATAACGTAGGCAAGGCGTAAAATTAGGAAGCTGTCCAATACATGGCGCCAAAGAGGAACTCTCCGTTTAAAAGATTTCATAAGATTGTGCTGTTTGTCCAATAACGTTTACGTACACCGTTTCAGCACACTTATTGTCCCTTAATTACCTTGAAAATGCTCTATATTTTTGCGTAAAGTTATGTTATATGATTATGTAGTTCAATAATGCATGAGCTAGTCTCATTTGCGGTGACTTTATTATTATTATTATTATTATTATTATTATTATTATTATTATTATTATTATTAAGAAATTATCTATCATGCAGCAGTTTTCCTACGACCCATTCATAGTTTTATTTCTCCATAAATCTCTATCTGCATCTTCATCCGTTAGTTCTCCAGACGCCATGCTTTTTCGGATCCCATCCATTGTTCTTGGTCTTCCTCGTCCTCTGTTTCCTTCAGATTCCCATTCTAGCACGATTCCTACTATACTATCGTTTCCCATAATTTTCACATGGCCAACCATTTTAAGGCAACCCTGTGGTGAAATTTCCGAAATCCGTAATTCTTAAACAATTATTTTGAAATTTTAACCCCGTGCTGCAAAGGATATTTTATGAGTGAGTGCAAAGTTTCATGCAGCTAGTGCAAATACATTATCAGTTATTAATTACTGTCTATTTAATATTGTTAGTTATATAAAATGTCCTACGCGTCAAATTATTTAAGTTGGTACAATAACATTTCTCTTGACATTAGCTAAGATACTCAAATCGTTCTTTTTTCTGCATTTGTTTAACCATACACAATTTTTTTTCTTCTGTTTTGCTGAATAATCCCTCCAAAACTCCACTCATTTCACAATTTATACAATATTAGGTGGGAATGATTCACATATTTAAAAAAACGGGGACTTTCTGAAGCTCTTTGGCTATGGTTTTGCATGCCTAGCTTGCAAATTTCAGAAAGATTGGTGAAAATTTGCATGTAGTAACTTTTGTTTCTTACAAAATCAAGTTTAAAGATTCACATGCCACTATTTTGTGTTTCTGGGCTTGATGTGGTTCACGAGCTGCTCCATTAAGGCGGCAAATGAAATACACTACGGCATAATATGTTGTTATAGGTCTAAATTATTACAAAATGAAAAAACAAAAAGTTAAATTTATAATGTTCAACCCAAATCTCACCAGGAGTGTCCACTCTGGAAACTTAGGAACCCTGCCATTGTTGTACCGTCGTTCCTGGATCCGGCCGCCCGGTGTCTCTTCTCGCCTCATCCTTCCTCCCGGGGATGCCCCCTCGCGGGGCGTAGGTACAATATCCCCTGGATCGGTGCCAAGTCCCCTCCATAATGGAAATAAGATATGGTTGCCTTAATCTTCTCTCTTGTATTATTTCCAATACATTATTTTTACATCCTTTATTTCCCGATTTTTCTTCTTCTAATTTTATCCCTTCTTGAGATTCGAGAAGCCCTTCGCCAAAAATTCATCTCTGTTCTAATAATTTTCTTTCTTGTTGCCTATTCATTGTCCACTTTCTGCTCCATTGAGAAATATACTTCGTACTATTGAACAAAAAATTAGCCTTTTAGTTTTGTTTAAACTGTTTCCGCTCCATAATATCGAGTTCAACATTCCAATTGTTTTTCTTCCTGTCCTTATTAGTTTTTCCATTTATAATTTACTAGTTACATCTGCTTCTGTAATTGATCCCAAATGCTTAAAACGTCTTGACTATTTTAATGTCCTCATTGATAACCTCTAATTTTTCACCCGTGATGACAATAAATATTATGTCTTGTTAAAGTTAATATTAAGTCCCCACATTTTCCATTCTTCAATTAATTTTCTCATCTATGGAGTGTCCTCAATATCGTGTGTTATTATTATGTACTGGTCGTCTGCAAAAAGTAATTGTTGTAGGGTGCAATTTTGATTCATTGGAATTCTTATCGTATTGCATTTCTTGAATCATTACAGTAAATAAGCATCTATATATTTATTTTAAAGAGTACTGGTGATATGCAACATCTTTGCTATTTAGTTATATAATATGAACATCATACACGCGCTAAAAGCAACATTTAAAAGCAAAACGTTGTATTACGTCTTAAATAATAGTCAAGTCTAAATTTATTTTAAATATATTACTCTGTACTTATTTTAACAATTGAAGTTTTGTTTGTGTTACAGAGGTCGATTCATAACTATGCGTTTTATTACACTGTTACGTAGTTCATATAATTTCGCTTGAAAAGTTGAGATTCCTAAAACATTATTCTTTTATGCAACATACACACTTTACAATTCCGCAGATTTGTAGTTTATTCTGCATTGTTTTAAACAAATCGCGCGTGTCGTGTCATTAGCAATAAACCGTCTCCAAAACCTGCACCTCTAAATTATCTTGCGCTTGAAGCATCACCCACCTGTTTACCCTTCGAACCAGGTAATGAGGACAAGCCGACCTCTTACTTTGTTTTTACATCGAGCCACCATCGCTGACAATGACTATACATGAATTCACAAGCTATTTACAGAAGAAAATTTAAGACATACATTTTATTCGTCATTCTATTTTCTCTCAAACACATGTTTTACTAAAAAAAAAAAAACATTTCCAAGAAAATAAAACATAACAACACGTATTTCAGTAAAAGGTTCTTTGGGTTAAATGTAAGTATTTGAAAATATTCGCCTTACAAGTATGCCTAATTTAAGAATGAAATTTAGTTCTTACCCGACTTTTTCGTTTTTTATTTTTATATTCACAGTAGATTCGCCCTGGGGTTTCTTCTAAAAGTGGTTGTTTCATTTATTTATTTGTTCAGAGTAAAGAATATTTCCGGTAAAATATCGATGCCGAGTTCTTGGGTCGACTGCAATGCTCATGCAGGAAAACAAAAACGTGGGTACCCAGAGTTGCACTACGTCACAGAATGTTAAGAATTATGCTGTTAGTAAGATGATTTGTAAAGTATTCTCCATTCAAAATTGTTATTCGTGTTATTAGGATGGCGGTCTCTGGAATCAGTTTTGAATTCTAACAAAGAACGTTGCACTTGTTTCAAACGGGACTTGGTGCCGGTTATTGGATTGACTGGCTAAGGTTACTTCCCAGCAAGTGAAACGGTTTTGGACCAAGGTGTTATTTAGGGTTGTTTTTGAGCATTGAGGTTTGAGCAATTAGTCTTTGTTTAGCGCGTCGAAGGAAGGTACGAAATAAAAGGACGCACCAGAGAAACCGCTCAAGGCGCCGAGCACAAAACAAAGCATGGAAAATTCAACGCTCAAAAACCGCCCCAGATATCACTTTGAGCCAAAACTGTTTCATTTTTTGAGAAGCAGATCAACCCAGCCAGCTAACCTTGCAGCCCGAACGAAATTCCAGTTTCGAACTAGTGGAATTACTTTATCGTTCACTTTTATGGAATATATGACTCAAATGATACCATATTAATGCATGGTGCTGGGTTCTGTAGTCACCTTATTAGCATTCCACATGGATATGTAAAACGTAGACTAAAATAGAAATGTAATAAATAATTAAGCGCTTAGGAGAGCAGTACGTTAACAATATAATGGTTCTATTACTTCTAAGGCCTTGCTTACAGCTCATTTTGCTTTGGAAGTTACTTTTGGAATGAGATGGTACAATAATATAAGGAAAACAAAGAAATATTGACCATCCTATCATATATGGTGTTAGCTAACTGAGAGATCTGTGACATCAGAAAGCATGTCTCTCTTGCTCTCTCGCAGAGAGAGGAATTTACTGAGAAGTATAAAGCAACTAAAGTAAGGGGAAAGAAAAGTTACTGAAAAAGGAAGAGTTAGTGCCGCAAGTGGAATGCATATTGTACTGTATATATGTGATTGCAAAATACGACGCGACTAAATGGCCCTTCACTTCTCTCTGCACCCCTTAAAAATATTTTCAGGTATCGCTCCGTTGCTAGAGTATTAGGTAACACTGCTAAAAAAATTGGGGTGGCTGATTCAACATAAACGTCTTTGATAATAGGTGTATTTCAAAAATATTTTATGGATGAAGTCTATTATTTGACCTTTTTAGATCTACGACGGTAGAGATAGACATCAATTTTTTCAGCGCCAGAGGTGGAGTTTGGGGCTAACGTTTGTGTGCAATGAGAACCCATTGAGACATAAGGTGTGCATGGTCAGTTTATCCACAGAAGGTCACTAGGAGCTCACATCAGCATTGAGTAGCTATCTGTCAAAATGCCAAATTTGCAAGTGCGTATTGTCTTTATTGTACTTACCATCTTCTGAAATGCGAGGGCGAATTGATGTCAGTGAATTTTTAAAGAAAATAACAATTTGTCCAAAAAAATCAATTTTATTTCTCAACATAGTCTCCTTTCAATTCAAAACACGCTGTCCAACGTTTCTCCAATTTTTTTAACCCTTCCAAAAAATATGATTTTTTAGAAGTCTGCAAAATATGAAGTTGTTTCTGCCATGATGTGTTCACTGGACATGAATTCCTTCCCAGCGAGCCAATTTTTCAGATTTGCGAAGAGGAAGAAGTTGCTCGGAGCCAAATCTGGAGAATATGGTAGGTGAGGTAGCAGTTTGTAACCCAATTCCACAAATTTTGCGATGGCAATGGCTGACTTGTGTGCGGGTGCATTATCCTGGTGAAAGAGAACCTTTTTCTTCATCAAATGGGATCGTTTCTTTAACAATTCCTTGTGAAACTGATGCAGCATTGCGGCATAATATGAAACTGTGATCGTTTTACCCTTAAAAGACAGCTGCATGAGTTTTCCTGCCGACGGAATCGTTTACGCTTTCTTTGGGGCAGGTTCGCAGAAGGAAATTCACTGCTTTGATTGTTGTTTGGTTTCAGGTTGATAATAATAGATCCAACTTTCATCAACCGTAATATAACGCCGCAAAAACTCATTTGGGTTGCGCTGGAATATGTTCAAACATCCCAGTGAATTGGTCACAGAATTCCGCTTGTTCTCAACTGTGAGCAGTCGCGGCACCTATTTTGCTGACAGCTTTCTCATACCCAAAAATTCGTGCAGAATGTTATACACCTGTTCACTCAAGATGTTTACGGTCTGGCTATCTCACGGATTTTCACTCGGCGGTCTTCCAACACAATTTCGTGACCTTGTTCACCATTTCATCTGTTATGACCTCAACCGGTCGTCCTGTGCGCACGGCAAACTCTTGTGCTCGAATCGCCACTTCGAAATTCTATGAACCACTTGTGAACCTTGCCATGTGATGGAGCAGAGTCCTCATAATACTTGTTCAGCTTTTCTTCCGTTTCCTTCACCGTCTTACCATGCAAAAAGTAGTGCTTTATCAGAACACGAAATTCACTTTCTCCATTTTCTACGAAGCAACACATCTGCTTATTTTAGACGCTCTAAGACGTTCTAAGAAACGACGAATTTCTGCGACTATACCAAAAATAGATGTAAGACGAGGTGCAAACAAGAAACCTGTGATTAGAACGCTATCTCTCGTCAAACACATATCAATCCGCCCCCTATATTCTGTTTAGTATTCACGTTTTGTGATGAGTTGGGACATATTGCTGGACACTATTTCAGACGATCATTGATATTCGTATATTTACTTCATCAGCAGATGAAAATTATCCATAAAATGCATTGCTTGGGCTGCTATATGAGAATGATGCTTATTTACTGGGATTTGGGGAGGAGCTTACTCCTGAGAAGTATAAGAAATTATGTAAGTATTATTAATGTGTGTTAAACATCCCTCTCCAAGGGATTCATCACACACACGACACCATGATAAACGTCACTCAAAGCAAATTCCATCGTCACACCGTCCGCTCGCCTGATCCTCCGACCTTGAAACATGAAATAATAGGAAATGGAGGACAGAAAAACTGCTGTATTAAAGAAACCATTCCAGCATTCGCCCATCGACCTAGGAAAACCGGGAAAAACAAGGTCAGAGTGCCCGATCCAACGGGAATTGAACGCGGGTAGTCCCAAAATCGAGCCTCACACGTTACCGCAGAGCCATCTCGATCGGTATGTAAGAGCGAGGTGAATCCAATCTGAAACAAAATGAGCGCAAGGATTATGGCGCTTGAATACTCAGAATTTCGCAGCACCAACATGTAATGCAAATGGTTGAAAGCATATAAATGTGTAAATATCGTGTAGCACTGTACCTATGAAACGATACACACAATGCTGAGCATTAAGCTCAAACGCTATGTGGCCCGTACATTAGAAAAGTATTGAAGAATTTCTGATTTTTAGTAAGTAACTTTAAAAATAATCAAAAGCGTTGATCTAGAAAATATATAATAGAAAATAAATAACGTTGTTAAGTTCCAGCAAGAACCAAGAACGTGGGAAATAATACATAACCAGTTAAGCTGATATACATGGTACTAATATTCCATCAATATGAAGAAAATTCTCTTGCGACAAAGAAGAGAAACAGCAATGAATGAAAGGATTTTATAGCTGTGTCAGGCTTATCTCCAGGCATACATAAAACTTAAGGAACAAGAAGTCCAATGCACTTTCACTTTATAATAAATCTGCGCACTACTCAATTAAAGTTTATTTTTCTATACTTCCGATATTAATTGTCATAAAGATGTTGAATTTAAATACCATTTAGTATTTACCCCTTTTTTTCGTTTAGCCCTCTCTCTCCCTCCTCCGTGGTGTGGTGGTTATTATGTAGTTCCCGAGGTCGCGGGTTCACACCCGGCGGAGTGGCGATGGATTTTTTCGGGCGTAAAAATCCTTAGCATGGCTTCCTTCGGAAGGGAAGTAAAGCTGGTGGTCTCGTGTCATAGATTTACGGCACGTAAAAGAACCTCAAGCCTGATAGAGAGACCTCTGAACAAAATTACCGCTCTTTCACGCCCAATATAGAATGGGACGCTAAGGACCACAGCAGTTAAAGAGCGTCCATAAATAAAACTCTCTCCCTCTCTCTCTCTCTCAACGCACACACTTACAAAATGCTTTTCTCTAAAAAATCTTATTACTACTTTCGCATGCCCTTTTTTACCCGCAAGCATTTGTTTCTATATCTCTTCTACAAACTATCCTGTTTCTATTTACTTAATGTTAATCGAGATAAACGTTTACAGAAATGGTGCCATTACACATTTCCTTGAAGATACAAGAAGAATCCAGGAGGCTGAAGCGATAGTCAAATCTTTAAAATGCGGATCTCTATGGCTTTGAAATTTCAGACTAACTGCAAGGCATCTCGAGAAGCAGATCAAATGCTTCAAATTAAGGATTGGAAAATTCGTACCTAGAGCAACGAATATCCGAAAATGGTTAGTACCACGAGAAATAAATTGGATATAAATTGCGTCTTTTAGCATCTATATTTTAATGTAGGAATCCTTTATTTATCTCCTATAGCTTCACAGATTCATTCAGAATGAAGAAGACTTGATAGGGTATTCCCAAAAATTTCAAGATATATATTGTTAGTTTGCAAATATCTTAATAATATATTGTAATAAAAATTGTTAGAGCCGTTTTTGAAGAATAAAACATAACGAAAGATTTTCTATGTAAAGGGTAGTTTGTGGGGGAAGACTTTTCTGAAAATATATGGAGGATGCTGAATTTAAATACCAAGTTTGGTATTTAGTCGGCATTTCGTTTTTTAGTTATGTTGTAATTCTCTCTCTCTCTCTCTCTCTTCTCACGCGTGCGCGAATCTTTTCCAAAAACACTTTTTTCTATTTGGATTTAGGGAACCCTAAAGCTTGTACTTCCGGGTAAAATCTTGATATAGAATTTTTAGGTGAAATGCAATTTATAGACACATAGAAGAGAGAGTAACCATGTTTCTTTTTTTTAGGGATTCAAAAGGTGAATTTCTAGTGACATTTCTATATGAAATTTTATGGATGGAATACAACACTTACTTCCATAAGCATATAGAAGAGAAAGTAAAAATTCTTTTTTAGGGATCCCAAAACGTGTATGTCTTGTACAATATGCAGACCAGTGTACTACTACCTATAAAGAACCGAAAATAGTATAAAATGCTCTAAATCATGAGGTTTCGTTGAGGCTATGTCGTGAACAGTTTTTCCTTATTGGATATTATTTACTTGGAAGTGGGACAGATAAACAGGCTTATTTTCGCCAGTGTTGTTTGAAAGCTTCTGCAACTTTAGAGGGGGAAAGTGTAGCCTTCCGAGAACAGCACAAGGTAAACAGAGTTGTACTTATTAGTGATGCTGATGGCCTAGAAAAATATTTTCTACCTCCATCCTCTGGCCTTCTTTCATTCTCTGAGGCTATTCAAGCCGATGAGCTCATGCCTTGACCCTGGAGTTGACTGCTCCTCCTTACCTTTAACAGAAGTCACTAATTTTCGTTCATATTACGTCTTCTTTATCTAGGGTTATTTATAAACAATTTAAACTAAATACGTAAACGGATTTTAAATTACATTGGTCTGATTTAAGCAGCAATGTTCTTGAATATTGTGTTTTTTATATACTCGTTTTCTTCTGGAAGTGGTTATTAAGTCGATCTTAGTTTCAGTAACTACACTAATTAACATAAAAGAGTTTGTTGCTTTGTAATTCTATAACAGAATAGTTTGCAGAAGGTAATATTCCAATATTTGGTATTCAATTCCAAATTGCGGTTGCCTCCATTATCATGGGTTGTCTAGACAAGCAGGCGTTGGTTATGGTATTCAGCCTCCAGGAGGAAGGGGCAGGGCCGTATTTAGAGAGTTCTTTTTAGGGTTCAAACCCCCCCTGGCAGTTTTATTTATTTAAATTCATAGCAAACCAATAAGGGAAAATGTTAGATAACAGTAGGTCTAATGCTAGTAGCACATTTACAAGAAAAAGGGAAACTTAATATCGTCGCCTTACATAGGTAAGGTGATCATACATTCCGGTTTTCGAAGCAGTCTTCATGTTTTGTGCTGTAAGGTGGAATATCCTCATTCTGGTGAGTTTTTATTGTCTATATAATGTCTCCAAGCAATTTTCTTATCCATGTGACGTCTATATATTACGGAGTAGGTACATGGTAACTGTGTAGGGTGCTGTTAAGTTTAGATCTACTTGTGGAAAACCCTCCCCGAAATTTGCTTCTGGGTACGGGCATGGGAAGGGGTGAAGTGAAGGACCAGAGCTGTAAAAATACCGTATAATAACAATGCTGCACTATTTATAGTATAATACGTGTAATACACGCAACTTTCACTACTGCAACGTTCGCCGTTGTGCATAACCACCAGGCGATTTGTCTTTAACTTTAAGCAATGTGCTAGGGCAGTGATGGCGAAAACGAGACTCGCGACAATGTGACTCGCAGACCCACTCCTTTTCTACCTGTCTATTCATTTGTTTTCCATGTGCTTCTGAGTGGTGTAGTGCGTGTTGCATATTTGATGACTCGAAGGAGAAAGGCATTTTCGCCACCCTTGTGCTAGGGCATGACAGCAGAATAATCGTGTCTAACTCAGCAGAATTTGAAGCTAGTGGTGGCGTTTTTTCTCGAGACATTTTGTGGGCTACTGCTCAAAATGTCTCACCTTCTACTCGTACTTGGTAGAAAGGATTGTGGCAAACAATCGATAAGTTCGCTGGCATTCCTCAATGTACCGCCATCATTGGTCTCCCCGTGGACGCATCCACGTAATAAATAGGAACAGACTTCCTCCTTCTCAGGAGAAGAAGGACTACCCACGCGAACTGGAAGTGTTTGTCTTATAGAAAACTTTGCAACAGATACATGGTTCTCAGTAGAAGAATTAGGACTCACGACTGGTTTCGGTACAGTGGATTCTCCGATACAAGGATGACCATGCAGATGCACCAGAGTCAGACGAGAATCAACAACCGCAATTGTCGCCTGATGAAGAGGTCGATTAGTCATGGGAAATGTTACAACTCTTAATAAAAAAACGTCGCAATTCTGGAATAAAACATTCTAGTTTCGTTTTATGTGTTTTCGTGAAATCTATTGTTAAAGAGCATTTAATGTTATCCTTTTCCTTTCTATCACAAGAATGAGTGCCGTTAATTTTCATTAAAGTATAAACCAAATCAGTGTCATCCAAATTATTGCAATAGTCATTTTATTTTCATTTTTGTTTCATGAATATATTGCTTGTATATTTAATTTAGTAACAAGTAATACGTAACTAATTTGTGTTTCCTTGGAGTGTATGTTTGATGCAACTATGAAATATTGGCTTGATGAAATTAACTTCATTAAAAAAATGCTCATATTCCTTACAAACATTTACATCACCAATCTAACCAATGTCACCAATGATACCACATATTTTACTGTATAGTGCCCCGAATTTATATTATACCAAAAATACAGCTTTGGTTTTAAACGATGCCGGAACTCTATGAAGGGCGGAGAGAATGACCAGAACCGAGGGCGGCAGACTCGGACACAGGCGGGGTATTGCGCCTCCAGATAAATAAATATTAAACTAAAATAAAATAAATCTGTAATATATCATCCTGGCATCTGGATCTCTAAGCCAGAACGTATATTCCAAATTCATGCCTTATTATTTACCTATTACTAGTTTGTGGGGAGTAAGTGTACCAAAATGAGTAGCAATGTTGTTTAAAGTAATCATCAAGTTTAAATGCCGGCATGACAAAATACATTACTTGAATTTTCATTAAATATACTTCGAGGCCCTCTAAATTCTCATCCGATTTTAATTTCTAATATATTCGGCTGTTGTTCGTTGGCATGCCCCATATTTTAAGCAATGTTAAGTATCCATTATTTTACTTCTCATAAGCACAGGCACCTGCTGTATAAACAGGTGACTGCAGTCTAACCTGCTGTATTCTTATGTATAGGAGAAATTTGCCACATCTAATAGTATTATACCTTTTTTTTTTTTTTAAATTCATAACAGGAATGACAGAATTCCGCAGCCGTGGTGGCAAAGGCCTGTTCGAATTAAGAAAATGGAGAACTGTTTACATTAACGCAAAAAATGCTCATGGGAGGGATCCAGATATTTCTCGTGATGTCGCGATATCACATCCTTTAAGAGCAGTTAGAGAGCAGTCCCCTTACCACAATCACGCCCGACATTATTCCCTCCCTTAAACCTGACCAGCCTGTGTGTGTGGACATAGCAAGGGACTCAGAGAGTGGAGAAACTATAAAACATATAACTAAACATGTATTCATCAGTTGCAACCTAATTAAAGCGGTATAACATGGTGAACCATATTTTATCTTGGTAAGACATGTCACCAGAAAACGGGTGATGCCCACTCTCTTAGTACCAGACAAAAAGCAACCTAGAACCGAAGAACTTACATTTCAAGATTATACTGCACAAAAGCAGCGTCTAGCTTTTCCTCACCATGCCGCCACTGATTGCCCGCATGTCATCTTTTAACCTAAAATATGCGTTTTCCAAATGGCTTTAAGTTCCCGAACTTATCTCTGACAATATTTATTTTGCACGATTACAAGGTTTAACCGCACAGGGCAAAAGTGAACAAGTCACTTTTATACACTGTTGAAAGACAGAGAAAAAAAAATAGTTTGAAACTGCGTCATCTAATTTTATGCATATTTTTAAGCTACACAAACCCGATGTGTTACATTCATAACTTTCTCTAGCATTTCTTCAATAAACTATTATTAAAAAAAGCTTATTCTTATATCTACTTTGTTAATCAAGACCAACATTTGTAGAACTTGTCTTATTGATAATAATATTTCCTTGTGGTACAAGGGGATTAGGGGAGCGCAGTAGGCTTTAAGCGATAGTCAAATCTTATAAGAGCAGGCGGCTATGAGAAATTCCGTTCTCTTTGCATGACCGCGAGAAAAAAAAAGTAATCTGATGTAATACTTTCACATAACTTTCTCTACCCTCTATCGCTTATTTGTGGGTATACAAATTATTCTTATGAAAGTTTATTTTCCTATCTACTTCATTTTGAGATAAACCTTTTTGGAAACAATTGCATTACACATTTCGTTATAGATACAAAGAGAATAGCAATAGTCAAATGTTTTAGAATCCATTTGCGTAGCATTACAGTCATTAAGAATGGGGCCAAGGGTGGAGCCAGGGTGTGAAAAAGACTTAATTTTCCTGTCCGAACTGCAAAAGCCTGCAGTCACATGGGATATTTGAAACCGTGCCATTTCTATCCCTAACCCTCAACTTCCTTTTGCGCTCTCACCGTCACGGAATGGAATCTGTCTACTGCTGCAGCGCTGAGATTCCAGAGAGTCAAGTTGTCTTTTAAAAATGGGAGTGCTGTAGCTCTTATGGAGAAGCGCCCTTACACATTGTTCCACCGTTATCAGATTGGCATTTCAGATGAAAGAAAATAATAATATAATCCTCTGCTATGGAGTAAATGCGATGAGGATTTACGCAGAGAACTACAATTTAGTAATCAATGCCCGTATTACAATATCAGTTTGTCACCTTTGGTTGCACCTGAAGTCATGAAACCATAACTGTTAGGTATAATTGTTTCAACTTATATTGTCATTGTTGGAAGTCAACTCAACTACATTCGAAATATTATTGTTTTCCATTAAATCACCAGTCTCATGACAACACAATATTTATTCATGATCATGTATTTTTATTTATTTATTTTCATTTTAGGCAAAGGAAAGCTTGTGATTCCAACAGATCTGGACCCAGCCCTTTCTACCTGCACACATCTCGTGTATGGTTATGCAGAACTGGAAAGTGAAACTTATAAGCTGGTGCCACACGATGCTTTTCAAGAGCTGGACACTGGCAAGAAAGATTATCGCTCTATGACAGATTTGAAAAGGCGCTTCCCAACTCTTCGTGTGATGCTATCAGTTGGAGGTGGTGCTGATGCAGACTCAGAAAAGTATCTTACAATGGTAGGCTCTTTTCAGTTGTTTAATTAAAGTATATGCAGTTGAATTTTAACAGCATCACTTTAATTTTCTTTGAAAGCTTACAAGAACACTGTTAAATGTCCTTTTTTAAAATAATGCAAGTCAATTTTATAAGCCCTCATTTTCTCTGGTAAGACAACCAATGTTGAATCACAAGTGTACCTTTCTGCACACCTTGAAGCATTTTATGCAATTGAACAATAAGAGTTTGGTAACTTCATTATCAATATTACTTCCAAATTAACCTCTTCAGTCCCTATGCCTATTATGATGAGCAGTCACTCATAAATCAGTTTGCTAATAATAAGAAAAATATTATTAACTTAGAACAATTCTCTATGTATGCTGCTACACATTTCAGTAGTTTGATTAAATTTATGGATATTAGTTAGGATTATACTATATAAAAGTGACATGTTAATGGTTTTCTTTCAGTTTAAATGATAAAGGCCACAAGTAATTATGATATGATATCCATTTTGAAAAACCTGATTTGGTGAAAAATAAATTGAGGCTTTTATGTTTTATTTTGAATCTTTTTAGAAGTGTTTAAAGTTCCTTCTTAAAAGTTTAGATCTGCAGAGGTGGTGAACGAAAATAATGGTTGAAATAAATACTCAAACTGAGCCCAGAGATCAAAAGGTTAAGAGCTGTCCAACATTTGCCCTTTCAAGACAAGGAAAAGCTCCTTTTAAATTTTTTATTCAATTTATATTTTTCACAGATGACTGAAATACGTACTTTGGATATATAAAAAGCATGTGTCACTTTCATCATTACAGTACAGCATTTAGTACAGTATTTA